>JBAIZL010000376.1:2240000-2815000 GCA_036971475.1 Prosapia bicincta | reverse complement strand
CGAGACATACACACACTAAGTCCTTCCCACACCAAGAACTACGTCATTCCTAACAATTAAAGGAGGATAAAATAATCGTATTACATCCTGTGGGTTGTGGGGGCAATAACCCGCAGCATGACAAGGCACGCGACTTAAGGGCACTAATGGGACATTTCCGGCAGACGGAATGTTTAATGCTTTATTGGAAAACAAGGGGACGGGGTATCCTTTCGGAGCGTGACGGGGGGTGAAATATTCTAAAATATTGACAAGAAGTACGTATGGTCAGAGACAAGAACCCTATAGTTACTCGGGAATCTAAATAAATTATTGAAACACACGTTTGCGGACCAGGTATGTTCCTTTAGTAAAAACACTCACTAGCACGCTATTAATTTACCTTTATTTGTATACTTAGATAGCAGTCTCTTTATGGCTAGACACGGATATTATAAAAGGTGGTGATGAGAGACGATGCCTCGTCCATCGCATTCCTCCGCCACCTAAATATACTATTTAAATTTTATTATTTGTTTTTTTTAGTTGCAGCCCGAGGTAATGTTAACAAACTGATAAGAACTCTTTTGAAAATTTAGGAAACAGTTACTGAGCGGATCTCCGAAGGTTGGAACTGGATCCAGGTAGAATAGGCGTGGGAAAGGTAAGATCTTTGAAACTGTGCAAACATTTTGGATGAGATAAGACCTTAATTAAACACAGTATTGCTAATCGGCTGGTTCCAACCATATGTGCTTGTCTCTCTTAATAACACAGGCTTTATGTTTATGAATGAGATAACTGTAATTGGAATTTATATCGCAAAGTATCCATAAACAGATTCGACGAGGAAAGGTTTTTTCAAACAATTACTTAAATCGTAATGAAAATCAAGTAATAATACAAACACAAAACGTTTTCTAATTAGACTTTTATTCTTTTTTTTAATTTGTTAATGGTTACTGACACAAGTAATATACATAAAGTTTATTTAAAGTCAATTCCAACTTGGTCAACAAAGAAATATTTTATTTTAGTTTCTTTTATTAAATAATTACAATTAGTATAAATAAAGTAACATAACCTATGTTATAAAACAACTATTTCAACATATATAATTTATAACATAAAATCAGGTGTTCTATTAAATCATATGTTATCACTTATTTTAAGCCAAATACTGTATTACGAAACAACTATATTGCATACCTTGCCCCTTTTGTGAAGAGTTTTTCTTTCATTTAAAACTTTAAAAAAATTATTATATTTATTTAACGAATTAATACTTGGAAAAAACTGTATTAACATCAAGTGTCATCCACTACAAGTTTAAAAAAATCTATTTGAACTCGAGTGGAGGAATAAAAAGTATTTTATTAACGATTGAAATTTTGAACGTTTTATTATATATATATATATATATATATATATATATATATATATATATATATATATACATATATATATATATATATATATATATATATATATATATATATATATATATATATATATATATATATATATATATATATTAAGAGAGAGAGAAAGAGAGTTTATTATATATTAAATTATATGTATTATATAATGCATTTAGGCCTATATGTAGTATGTAAAATATAATATAATATATTATATATATATATATATATATATATATATATATATATATATATATATATATATTTAATACATATATTATTGAAAGCTTTTTGCCGATAAAACAGTACCAGCATCTTCAGGAAAAATAATTATGTAACAAAATATTTTTACAAAAATTAAATCATATGTACTACAAACAACCATATGTTTATAAGAATTGCATTTTAAGTAATTTTTTCTACATCAATGACCTTATAAATAGTTTGGTACCTTGATCTCACTTGAATTTGTTCATCAATTAATCTGTCTTTAACTTTATGTTTATAAATTTCCAATGTTTCACATATATTCATCTTTAATCCTTTGTTCAATTCTTTTATTAATTTCATATTTTCTATTTCAGGATATTCGTGTCCATTATTAATACAATGCGTAGCTAAATATGATTTGTGTATGTTTGGTTTAATATAAGCGTTTAAATGTTTTTTGTATCTTTCTTCTAATTTCTTTTTTGTTTGTCCTACATACAATTTATTACAATCTTAACATATTATATTATATACACCATTTCTTTCACCATTTTATTAAATATCACCATACTTAATATATATATATATATATATATATATATATATATATATATATATATATATATATATATATATATATTATAAAGTGAGTGTGAATAGAAGGAATTAAATAAGAATAATAAATTTACTGACATTTCACAATAAAAATATATATTTATTTATTAAAGTAATCTCAATTGGTCGATGTTTCTATACAGAATTAGTTTAGTCTTGATACCAAGAACACGTCTGTAGGCGCACCAAGTCTTCCTTGGCAAGAATCTCGTTAAATGAGTCCTACACGGCTTATACGCACAAACTGATCCCGCGTTTACCATAAGTTCACCTGCTACAGCCGCCGCCTCTTCTCTTAGAGGCCATGTCGTCAAGCGGGATTTTTTTTAAATTCGGAAATAACGTATATATTCAACCCAACTTAGCAAAGTTGCAGATGTTTTCCTTTATTTATTATAACCTCGTTACGTTTTGTGTTGTGTAGGTTTTATTACACAATCTCTTCCGGGTTAAACTTGTCTACCCACTTTCTGCGCTTCGAAAACAAACGAGCCGTTTTGTAGAGGCGGTTTTATTTCGGTTGTACGCTTTGCAATTTTTTAAAATGTATTAGATTTATATGTTTTACTTCGGATTAGTATTACAACATACCGCTAGTTGCCATGCTACTGGAGTTACGTGTAACATAATAATGCTTCTGTGTTACCACGAAATAAAATGGTAAAAAAAATATTAAGTTAATTTCAACAACGAAGTTCAAATGTCGTTAACCACTTAGCTTGTTTGTTATTACTGAAAAAATATAGGTTATTTAATGGGCGCCTAATTTGTATTTTGAACAGATTAACTTTAGTCAAAGATTTTCAGAACTTATGGACATAAAAAAACAAACTCACTGATTACTAATTTAATTAAATGATACTAAAAATATATTAATAATTTACAAATTCTTATGGTATAAAGTGATGAAAGGCCAGCTTAATATCAGCGCCAATGCAACAGGAAAGAAACTCTATGCACTGTAACAGCTGTTTAGCCTTGAGTCTAATACCATCTTAAGCAAAAACATGTAATTAATTGAATTTATCTCTAGGAGTGAAGTTACTATGGCTTGTATTTTATAAATTTAGTTTTTAAATTTCCTGGATCTATTCTGTAGGCTTTTTGAATTTAAAGTTACACAAATTTAATTTGTCACAATTAGTTCAATTATACTCAAGTCGAATTTGAAGGAGCGTGGTCGATCCTCACCGTTGTCGACCATTGGCTCAAATCCGGCGTGGTCCACCTGGTTTCCAAGATTTCTTCATCTCCTTTAATCCTTTATTTTCGGCTTCGGTTGGACTCCTCTACCTCCTACTTCCAAGGTTAGAATCCCTCTCCGGCTCTTAGAGCTTGACTCCTTACTCTTTAGCTTCCAGGACTTCTGCCCTCTCCGGCTCCCAGAACTTGACTCCTTACTCTTCGGCTTCCCGGACTTCTGTCCTCTCCGGCTCCTAGAGCTTGACTTCTCTCTCTTCGGATGTCTGGACGTCTGCCCTCTCCGGCTCCCAGAACTTGACTCCTCTCTCTTCGCCTTCCCGGACTTCTGTCCTCTCCGGCTCCTAGAGCTTGTCTCCTTTCTCTTTGGCTTCCAGGACTTCTGCCCTCTCCGGCTCCTAGAGCTTGACTCCTTTCTCTTCGGCTTCCCGGACTTCTGCCCTCTCCGGCTCCTAGAGCTTGACTTTTCTCTCTTCGGATGTCTGGACGTCTGCCCTCTCCGGCTCCCAGAACTTGACTCCTTTCTCTTCGGCTACCCGGACTTCTGCCCTCTCTGGCTCCTAGAGCTTGACTCCTTTCTCTTCGGCTTCCCGGACTTCTGCCCTCTCCGGCTCCTAGAGCTTGACTTCTCTCTCTTCGGTTGCCCGGACTTCTGCTCTTTCAGGATCCCCGAACTTAACTACTTTCCATCCTCGACTCTTTGATGCTCCTCCCTATCATGGTTTCCCTTTCTCATCTCTCTCGTCCACCAATTATCCTCCTTTTCTTATTTCAGCCAATCCTGTCAAGTCTTTCATCTGTTATCTCGGTCAGAAAACCTCTTTGTGTCTTTTGCACGTGTCTGATTTTGGAAATTACGCTTTTACGCTATAAAGGTCTACTTTAGTGTCCGCAAGTGGCCTCTAGGCTGGCCCCGAGTGATTAATTTACATTCCGTTAACTCAATCTTCGAGCTCCAATTTTAAACGTTTCTATGAATTGGAATGCTTTTTATTTTTTCACATAATGCCACACTGTAATCCCGAGTTTATAGATTTACAATAGATACATCATTTACGTTAGATTGCCTCACGAATATAGGCTCCTTCCTACATATATCTACCTACGTTTTTTTTTAAATATAGGTTTGAAAAATATTTTTTTAATAAATGTAACCGTAAACACATACATATTTATTTATGTAGATAGCAATAAATATGAGGCAATATGTGGTTTTTAACTTCGTTAGAAATATATGTAAGAGGAAATAATTATTTTACCGCCCATAAACTACAAAAACTTTGAGGCAGTTCATTTGTATATATTGGCCTCTATTATAGTATAGCACAGAGGTCTCCAACCTTTTTTACTCAAGGGCCACATCGAAAACTTTTGGAGGAAAGGCGGGCCGGCAATATTTCTGAGCAGAAAGTCTTGCCCCCCCTCCCATTCACCCTCTACGTTTGTTTCTAATCAAGGGCTCAGTGATGGTTTTTGAGATTTTCTTGCTTAGTTTTTTACTTGTTTACAACTAGTTTACTTTTCACTTATAGAGAAAAGAAGTGGCAAGTGAGAGACGAGTACTGTACTCATATTAATGGTAAAAATGCTTAAAAGGAAATATTGTATATTACCAAATAATTTTTCTTTTTCAGTATGCTAACTTTCCGCTGGCCGGATGTGGCCCACGGGCCGTAGGTTGGAGACCCGGGTATAACATATTGAGGTCTAGGGTAATATTGTATAACTAAAGATGAAGACTCTTATTCTAACTAATTTTATTAATTGCGTCATTTTAGAAACCTTGGATATTTGCATCATTGAATGCACACGCCAAAACAAAGTGGTAAATATCAAAATGGCGTTAGCTTAAAATAGTTTTTGGCTCGTCAAGGTCAAGCGGCCTCTCATTTTCCGGTTTTAACATTCGAATTTAATTATGCCAGCGACTTCCCTGCAAAATGAGGCGAAGAACATATTCCTTCTCTACGATCCACTTTTGAATATAAGAATATGATCGTATTAGTGGGAAAAGCTAAAATATAAATTCTTATTCTTTAAAATAATGTTTGATATTTCTTGTATTCACCCACAAAATAAAGTTAAATTTGTTTTCAACGAAACAAGTGAATACTTTTAGAAAAACGTTAAGATAGATTTAAATTACAGAGAGCAATGAAGGTTATATGTATGTGCTTGCGCGAGCGCGCGCGTGTGTGTCTATGTGGTCGCATGCGTTTGTGAGTGTGTGTGTGCGCGCGCGATCCCACGTGTGTGTCTGTGTGGTCGCATGCGTGTTTATACGTGCGCGTGTGTGTCTGTGTGGTCGCATGCGTGTGTGTGTGTGTGTGTGTGTGTGTGCGCGCGCGCGCGCGCGCGTGTGTGTGTCTATGTGGTCGCATGCGTGTGTGAGTGTGTGTGTGCGCCCGCGTGTGTGTTTGTGTAGTCGCATGCGTGTTTATACGCGCTCGTGTGTGTCAGTGTGGTCGCATGCGTGTTTATACGCGCGCGTGTGTGTGAGTAAGTGTGTGTGTGTGGTCGCATGCGTGTTTATACGCGCGTGTGTGAGTAAGTGTGTGTGTGTGTGTGCGCGCGCGCGCCCGCCTGTGTATCTGTGTGGTCGCATGCGTGTTTACACGCGCGCGCGTGTGTGAGTGTATGTGTGCGCGCGCCCACGTGTGTGTGTTCAAACTACCAAACAAAAACAGATTCTCTTTGGTCTGTCTATTTCAATTCCTTCTTTTAGTTCACACACTCCTTACATAATATATATCTTGTTTAAATTTTCAATTGCTATTGAAATATATTTTATTCATCCAATCAAGTTCAAAAACATTTTCTAGAACTTCTAGTGGATGACACTCGATGTTAAAACAGTTTTCAAATATTAAATCATTGATTAAATTTAACAATGATTTAATATGCAATTTATTTGTATTCATTTAATATGCAACATAGTTATTTCGTCCCTTTTGCCTTCAAATAAAGTATTATTTTATAAAACAGCTGATTTTATATTATAGGCTATGTAGAACAGATTAGGTAAGTCATAATGCATTGGTTATATTGCTTTATTCATATTAATTGTAATTATTTAATGAAAAGTAACTCAAATATAAGTAGGAACTTACTTTAAAAAAAATTTTTGTGTATATTACTTGTTTAGAAAACCGATGTAGACGAACATTTGTTCGAGTTTTTATAACAAGCGTTGAAACTTCACGGGGGCGAATTATACTGTATTAAATAGTAAAACATTTCTAATAGCACAAGTTTACATTTGAAGAAAACCTTCTTATGGTGCAGCTTCTTATTTCAATGGAAGAGAATCGGTATAACGTGACGTCATCGCTTAGGAATTCATACGAAATTCTGTAACAATCCGGAGATAACCGAATTTTGTTCTGGGGATGTCCGATTGCGAAAATCGACGGTTAATCCTAACATGAAAAAAATAGCTATTTTCGTCTACGCTAAAAGGTTTTTTCTAGGTTATATTTAAATAGTTTTCAAGTGATATTAATATACATTCAGATTAATAGTTTGTTTGATTAAATGAAGTGATAAGGTATTATTTCATGCAACAAGTGTTTTATTGCTTGTAGTTTGTTATTTTTTGTTCTGCGCATTAGAAGGAAGGGAAAGAGTGTGTTTAAAGAAAATTGTATTATTTCTTAATGTTAACGACAAATGTTACACTCTGTTTCTCTGGCTCTCTCGTTCTGTAACAGTTGGTTTATCTTAAGGCTTATACCAAACGTTTTTCTCTCTCTCAGTAATAGCTCTTGAATATATACTTGAAGTAGCACTTACTTTCTTTGTTTTACGGTGTGTTTGTTCTCTTTCAAGTAACAGTATGAATTGACAATAGGACACGTTGGACTACAGCCAAGTACCACATACAATCTATGTCCAAATATTTTAGGTAAACTATTAACTCAACTCTTGAATTTTGTAGTCCATTACGTTCGGTGAAACTTAATTAACCACTTTTACATTAGTTTATGACTATCCGAACTTTAAATTTTGTAAACACTTAATGAGACAGAACGTTTTCGATCGCTATGTGGCGATCTTCATCAGTGTCTTCTGCTTGGAGTTATTAGGTTAAGCGGTGACAATTTTAAAGACAGGTTTTCGATAGTATCAAAGAGTATGTGTGATTTGTATTGGGTTTGTTCGTTTAACATGTTTGTACTTTGTGTTTTTGTGTGTTTGTAAATTTCATATTGTTCTAGTGTGTTGAGATGTGGTCCATTTTTGTTGATGTACAGCTCAAAATGAAGAAGGAATGCAATAATATTATAATAATACATTCCAAAATAGTATATTTATTAACAAATATACCTATTTGTCTATTTTATTACTGTTCACACTTTTTATTAGAAATAGGAAAATGAATTACTTTTAAAGATAAGAAAATTGTTTTTTATTGAATTCCATCTATTACTCAACACTCTCCTTATATATATTTCTTGTTCAAATCGTGAATCGTTGATAAAATACTTTTTATTCATCCGCTCAAGTTCAAATACATTTTTTAAAACTTGTAGCGGATGACACTTGATGTTAATGCAGTTTTTCAATTATTAATTTATTAATTCGATTTAATAATGAATTAATTTTAGTTATATGGAAAAAAAAACTTTTCACAAAAGGAGCAAGGTGTGCAATATAGTTATTTCGTTCCAATGATAACATATGATTTCATAAAACAGCTGATTTTATGTTGTAGGTTATGTGGTAGAACAACTGTTTTAACGCATAGGTTATGTTACTTTATTTGTATAAATGTAATTATTTAATAAAAAGTAACTAAAAAAAAATGTTTGGCCAAAGTAATGAATGCCGCCAAACTCCAAGAATAATAGAACTCTAAAAGGTTTTCTCACCAGTAGATTACCAAAGTCTTACAACTGAAAAACCTTTTTCGTGTTTCTTGAACCTTAGAATTCTCTGATACAATTTTACAGTGTAATTGGCTGAAAGCAACGATCGTAGCCCCCTCCACTCCTTGACAACAATTGACACTAATTTTAGACAGTGACAGTTCGCATTGCAGTAAGGAATGTTTAAATTTAACTATGAAACAAGACAAACGTTTTTAGGTTATATTTTACAATCAAGCTTGACAGTAAATCAATTACGTTATGATCTGTGGCCTAGGCTTACTTGTAACCAAGGCATTCTAGATTTCTTACTTACTCTGTTATAGAAAAAACTAACAGAAAAAATAACCTATAAACTTCTGAAATATGTTTACTTGCAATCATGACTTCTAATAACTCTAACATACAATTATTTCTCGTCATTGAGGTTCTTTACAGAAATTGCATCAATATAAAATTATTGTTTTTGAAACCAACCAACCAATATTACTTTGTTTTAAAATCAATATCTCTAAAAAGGTTTACATCTGAATAACAATTATTTAAAAATTTAAAACAGTCTAAATTATGCCCAATAAATTGATTTAATTTAGTCTATTTTTTGCTAAAATTGCAATTGCTTTTTAATTGTAGAAAAATAATTACATGTTACTTTGTGCCTATAACCTAGAGTTTTGTTCGGGAAGCTTAAAAACCAGTTATAATAATAATAATATAATGGAATTTATTGTAAATATGTACGTCAATTACAATTAAATATAGTTTATATTTAATAAAAATACAATATTAGTTTTTTACACAAAAAGTTACCACGAGCCTATAAACGATTTCTATCTATTTTTAGCATCGGTTAGAAGCATTGGCGGCTGGTGTCTAAAACTCATGGGGGTTGCAGATCCTAAAAGTGTTAGTGTTTTTAAGGCAAAGAAATATTAATCATAAAAACTTAAAGGGCTGTTATAGGGAAAATAGATACATACTGTCTAATACTTTGTGGTTTAATCTATTTAAAGAAATATATTGCCATTTTATTTTTACTTATTTAAGGCACCGGATATCATGTCATGGGTTTGTTTATTAACAAACCAATCTCAATTCATTATTAACTGTGAGTGTCAACAAACTCGGAGCGGAGCGGAGATGCGTCTCTGCGGAGCCGATTTTAGCCGAATGCTCCCGAGGTTGAATATCATTTGCAACCTAAGGAGCCTTACGGCGCTGCCTTGCTGTTTCAGTCTGTTTGGACCTTGCAATGCTTTTTTGCCATTTGTAGTGTCGTCACTGGGTGTTGCATGTTTCCCTGCATTTAGGCCGAACGAGACTATCTGCAACTGAGCGAACGGCTACACGGTTCTGACGTTATTATTATTATTTATATAATTGATCATGTTATAAGATGAATAATTGCTTGTAACAGTGTACATAAATCTTACATAATATATAAATTTATTTTCTTGTTGCTATTGATCTCTGGTTTGGGGGTTGCCCAATCGTCCAACCTGCCCACGAGCCACTACTGGTTAAAAGTAAGGTTGCTATTTGGTTATAGTTAGAACTCTGAGTCTCGAGGATGTATATGGCCTATAATTTAACATAATATTTACCCTAAGATAATCCTTATCCAAGGTAGTCCTTATTATAGTCTACATCGTGTATAAATTTACATTGTTGTTATTACACTTTAATATTATAGTCTACATCATGTATAAGTTTACATTGTAGATATTTCACTTTAACATTGTAGTCTACATCGTGTAAGAGTTTACGTTGTAGTTATTTCACTTTAATATTATAGTCTACATCATGTATAAGTTTACATTGTAGATATTTCACTTTAATATTATAGTCTACATCATGTATAAGTTTACATTGTAGATATTTCACTTTAACATTGTAGTCTACATCGTGTAAGAGTTTACGTTGTAGTTATTTCACTTTAATATTATAGTCTACATCATGTATAAGTTTACATTGTAGATATTTCACTTTAATATTATAGTCTACATCATGTATAAGTTTACATTGTAGATATTTCACTTTAATATTATAGTCTACATCATGTATAAGTTTACATTGTAGATATTTCACTTTAATATTATAGTCTACATCATGTATAAGTTTACATTGTAGATATTTCACTTTAATATTATAGTCTACATCATGTATAAGTTTACATTGTAGATATTTCACTTTAATATTATAGTCTACATCATGTATAAGTTTACATTGTAGATATTTCACTTTAACATTGTAGTCTACATCGTGTAAGAGTTTACGTTGTAGTTATTTCACTTTAATATTATAGTCTACATCATGTATAAGTTTACATTGTAGATATTTCACTTTAATATTATAGTCTACATCATGTATAAGTTTACATTGTAGATATTTCACTTTAATATTATAGTCTACATCATGTATAAGTTTACATTGTAGATATTTCACTTTAATATTATAGTCTACATCATGTATAAGTTTACATTGTAGATATTTCACTTTAATATTATAGTCTACATCATGTATAAGTTAACATTGTAGATATTTCACTTTAATATTAAAGTATATATCGTGTATAAGTTTACATTATAGATTTCCCTTTAAATATTTCGAAATTTAGACAAAAATTTTAATTAAATAAGGAATTCGTATTTATTAGCAAAAGAAAAAATAATGTATATTTTAATGTTATAAACCACTCTTATTTACCGCATTAATAATTTTTTAAACTGAAAATATTAAATTTATTGTACATCTCTGAAGATAATATAATTTATTGATTTAGTATCATAACAATGAGCACAGTAAATTCAAGATAGATTTCAAACAACTAACATAAACATCAATATGTTAATTTCTGCACCTATTAGTCTTTTTTTGTTTAGGCTACAGTCTAAAAATCAACCCGTGTTTAATTGATTCTGTCATTGTTTACGCATGTGCGTGTCTAATGTTGTTTCTAAAGTCCATCAAAGTCAGCTGTTAGGTTAGACTCGACCGGAAACATTCAAAATGCTGCCATTGTTTATTGTAGTCTGCCTGTTGACTGCCAAGTAGTGGGTTAGTAAATAGTTTTCCCGAACAGATAGCGCCCATAAGATTTCTATAGCATGACTAACCTGACCGTCACTTTGACAGTTGCATTGTGAATCGTTGACGCTCGCGTAAGTGCTGTTAGTGAATTTAGGTTATTTTTGGATGATTGCTTTATAAAATGGGTAAGTTCCAATTTATATATAGTTTATAAAAATTAACTAAAGTTTTATAAGTTCTTTATATAATTATGCAATGAGTGTAGAAAATATTGGTAAATAAATTACTGATATTAATTTTAACAGTAGTAATAAATTTGTTATTGGTAAAAATATTTCAACTTTTGCATTAGGGTTTTCTTGTACTATTTAATAATTCGCATTTTACTGGGTACTTGATAAATTTTTATAACAAAATTTGTTTAAAAAAACATTTTCATCTTAATTGAAAATATATTAATATTATATAATATATATTATAATTTTTATAATGTTGAATTGTATTAAAATGTTTTTCAGTAGAATTAGGTTTAGAGTACGTAGATCATTAGGTTTGTTAAGTACTTATCATGGAGTAGATAAACTTATTACTTTAGATTAGATAGTCTTAAAGCGATAATTACAGAACTCGATGTCAATACTACGAGTTGAACTAGTATAGTTTAACAAAGGTCTAGTAGAAACATACTTTATAGGTTAGGCCTGCTTTATAAGTTAAACTTAGGCTACTTTGTAACCATTACAATTATTCAAATTAAGAATTGAAATACTCTGTAATAATTCTTAGAACATTAAAAATTTCTTAACCATTACAGATGAAACTACAGTAGGCGTATAGTTTTAAGAAAGACTCTACGTTTTTATATAAAATATTAGGCTTTGATTTATAAATTATAACTTTATAAGGAAAGGTTTGTAGGCTATTAGGTATTAGGTAGGCCATTAGTATTTCATTTAATGTAACTGTAGCCATAGAATTAACTCATTTCAGTGAAATTAAATAAATGTAAATGCTACTTACTCTAACATCTTAACAAAATTTGTAGTTACGTTTGTTTAAAATGTCACTTTTGTAGTTACTTTGCTTGGAAGACTGTAGGGTTATTAAAGTAAACAGTTTAACGACCAATACGGGGACTTGTATTAATTTAATTTTTAATTATCTCGTACGGCTTTTTTCATATCTCTGAGACAGAGCACTACTCACGCTCTTTGATGACTGATTCTAGCGAGTCACTTCCGTCTAGGCAAGCGTTCCTTTTCGCGAAGTAAAAACTTGTAAGGTTTGATCATGTAACTAGCTAAAAAAACTCTTTATATGGTTATTTGACTTGTGGTTTACATGGGAAAAGTGAGGTAAAAAATACTTGATGAGAAAATAAAATTTGTCACAAAATCCGACGACAGTTCGAGCTAGAAACTTGTGTGTAGTTTATTGTCGGCTGGATTTATAGGTTGAGTAACTTCTTGGTGGTTTAAGGTTAGTGGGTGTCATGCACTAGGCTGGTCCTTGTTCGAGAGCAGACATCGTGAGTCGGTGTCTCATGAAACAGGAAGGTGGTAAGGGTCAGGCGCATGCGCAGGTTTCACGCGATGCAATGATCTAGAAAAGTAAAAGTGCGCTGGCAGAACCTGGTTGATAATTGTCAGCGGGGGTCAGGCGGGTTTGAGATATCTCAGCCACCGTGACAGCAGGGGTCCGGCGGGTTTGAGATGTCCCAGGCACCTTGCAGTGGAGGTGCGTCTGGTTTGAGATATCTCAGCCACCGTGACAGCAGGGGTCCGGCGGGTTTGAGATGTCCCAGGCACCTTGCAGTGGAGGTGCGGCTGGTTTAAGATATCTCAAGCAACTTGCAGCGGAGGTGCGGCTGGTTTGAGATATCTCAGTCACCGTGACAGCAGAGGTCCGGCGGGTTTGAGATATCGCAGGCACCTTGCAGCTGAGGTGCGGCTGGTTTGAGATATCTCAAGCAACTTGCAGCGGAGTTGCGGCTGGTTTGAGATATCTCAGGCACAGTGACAGCAGAAGTGCGGCGGGTTTGAGATATCCCAGGCACCGTGACAGCAGGGGTCCGGAGGGTTTGAGATATCCCAGGAACCTTGCAGCGGAGGTGCGGCTGGTTTGATATATCTCAGCTCACCTTTGGCTAAATGTCACCTTTATTGAATTTTTAACCAATAAATTGTTCAACATTTAATAAAGGTTTTCTTGTTAACTACTTTCTTTTATGAATAACTACGCTATATAGATTCTTTTACAATATCTATTAATTACATTCTTCAAATGACGTAGACCCTATTAACTTCTGTTGGCCAGTATATTTTTTTTCCATGCGGAGAGGTTGGTTGTCCATTACCATATAGGCCTATTTAACGAAACTTTTATGTTGACATTAATTTTTCGACTTATATAAACTTATACTGTATTTTAAGTAATTTTTTTAAAACTTATTAAAATGGAGGCCGCCTTCTTCACTTTAACACTTGTTTAGTTTACTTAGGGGCCCATTTTTCTCTTGAAACTTGTAAGTTTTGAAGCTTACATCTTGAGCCTTTTGGTAATAATATATAAGTCTACTTTTTGACATACTTGGCAAATGAAAATCCACTACCTACTGATGTTTTCCAGTAGACGCGTTTCCCACTACATCAGTGCATTGTTAAATGCTGTGAGTCATGGGCAAGACTGTGACTCACAGGATTGAAGAATGAACGAAATGCTGAACATCGGTAAGTAATGCTTTTTTGCCAAGTGGTATTAATAAATATGTTTTCTGTTTTTTATTGATAAACTTATCATGGTCAGAAAGTTTGTAGCTGTATTTTAGTAAACTATACTTTGTAGCTATGTTTTAATAAGGCTGTATAGTAAGGTTGTATAACATAGTGTGGTAATTATTGAATAACTGCTTGATAAAGGATTGTATTTATAAAGTGAGGTTATGTTTCGATATCGATAAATTATATAGGTTTTAACCACAGTTTACAGTTTGAGTAATTTAAAATGGCCTTTTTCCTTATTTAAAATGTATTTGTAAAATTAATATGCCAGTGTTCAATCTTTATAAAGTATTATGGAAAAACTGAAATTCTATTGATTTCAGCGACATCTAGTAACGAAAGGTTGAATGAGTGTAGAATTACTTATTTAATTCATGAAATAAGCATATATAGCGTGTTTCTTATTAGTTTGATGTGCTTTGCATTTTTACAGTAGTATCAATTCGCTTGTTATTAAATTCCTTGTATTAGCTCACACTCTCCCTATATAGGCCTATATATCTTGCACACATTTTCAATCCTTAATAAAATACAATTTTATTCATCCATTTAAGTTCAAATACATTTTTTTAAACTATAGTGAAAGACATTTGATGTTAATACAGGTTTTTCAAATATTTATTCAATAATTATACTATAAAATTTGCGGGGTCCAGCCAGATTCGAACCGAGAATCTTCATGTTCGAAGTCTAGCGCGCTTTGGCACTGCGCCAACTTTCCAATACCTAGAGATATATTTCTCATAGATTTCCTCCCATCTGGTTTTCGTCGAAACCTCCATTGTACAACATTAAACTGTTGCCATGGTTACCACACAATATCATAAACAGTGCTCTAGGGTAACTAAAATAATTTTGTTTTTGTTAACCTCAGTAGGAATTTACTTAGATTTTTTGTATAATACTTGTTTATCTGTAGGTAAAGCCTGGCTAAGTGTTGAATGTTAATTGTACTTTATAATGTACGCACGAACATTCGTATTCGCCTCCCACGTTTGTAGGGACGGTAGTTTGTCGTTGCTATAAACCGTAATGGCTGACAGATTTATTCTTATACACTGGTATAAATTTGCAACATTTCTTTGCTTTCACCCTGTTATCTTAAATCTGACGCAAGTTGAATGCGAACGGGCGACCCTATCCACTGTGCTGCGATAGCCTTGTATGATAGTAGGACGGCTGTGGTAAGCGGCGTTTTAACAATCCACCCCTTGGCGGACGGACAACAAACAAGGGTATTTGTTAATATACTTGATTTAATGCTCTACACCCCCTTCAGTCGCAGCCGAGGGGAAGTGGGAAGCTGTAGGGGATTGTTCGGGAAATATCCCTGACTCTTGTATATCGGGAACGGAAATCTGAGATGCATGTTTGACTGCAACCGCGAGACAAATATAATAGTTTTATTAGTTACATAGCAGTAAAATAATCTCCTGGTAGATTGTTGAAGGCGAGACACAGAATCAATATATAACTTATCGTCTGTTTAGTCACTCAACAAATTTGTCCTCTTACTTCTATAACTGTGAGATAAACCGTAGTAATTACATAGTCCAAAATACACACTTATATACATAATCAGTTAATATTTAACTTTATTTTCTGCCTACTACTTTCGCAAGATACGAAAACTTTAGGAGCAAACTATTCGCACGAGCTTAAAATGAAAACATGGGCAATATAATCAGACGACTCAGATGTAAGGTATACACAGGAACAAAATTAACACAATATCTCATAAATAATTTGTCTTTAATAAAAAAACCAAAACAGATATACGTCACAACCCTATTTAAGTAATGTATTCTATTTGACAAAATACTCAAAATTGTTTTTACTGAAACCTTAACCATCCTAAAACCAATATTTAATGAACTATGCACCCGCATGGTCGAAATCCTAGACATCCGTTTAAGCCATTAAAATACAAAACTATTTCGCCAAATTCTGCCTTGAAGCAATAGGAGCGTGAACATTTGTCAATGAAACATTCTTGAAGCATGTCGAAATAACATATCCTCTCAAACACATACACGCACGCGCGCACGCACACACGCACACACACAGTTTATAAAGTCAAATACAACTTTATAAAGTTAAATTTTATAAATAAAAATTCCTACTTGAGTCAACAAAAACTTTTTTATTTGTGTTACTTTCTTATTAAATAATTACAATCAATATACATAAAGTAACGTAACCTGTGCATAAAAACAGCTGTTCCACCACATAACCTATAATATTAAATCAGCTGTCTCATGAAATCATATGTTATCACTTATTTCATGCCAAGTGGGACGAAATAACTATATTGGATACCTCGCCCCAATATACAGTTTGTAAAAAGTTTTTCTCAAACTAAACTTAATCCAATAAATTTAATTAATGAATTAATATCTGAAAAAAACTCTATTAACATCGTTTCATCCACTACAAGTTTAAAAAAATCTATTTGAAGTTGGGTGGATGAATAAAATGTAATTTAGTAACGATTAAAAACATTATATATATATATATATATATATATATATATATATATATATATATATATATATATATATTGGGAGGGTGTGAACACTAAAGAAGGAATTGAATAAATATAAATATCTTTGGTTTCTTTCGGTTATTGAACGTTCGTTCTTTTAAAATATATTTCACCTTTTATTATATATTTATTTATAGTCTCTCTCCCTCTCTTTGTTTTCCTTTCCCTCTTTCTCTCTCCCTCTCTTTGCCCTCCTCTCTTTTTATCTCTCCTACTTTCCCTTTCTCACTCTCTCCTCCCTCTCCCTCTCTGTCGCTCTCTCTCACTTTCTCTCTCTCTCTCCCCCCCTATATATATATATATATAATATTGATATAATTCCGAAAAGCTTTGAATAATTATAATTAAAACTATTCTTGTATTTGAAATATTTTTATTCATTAATTATATATATATATATATATATATATATATATATATATATATATATATATATATATCATTAAGTTTTGAAATGTAGCTTACAGATATGTTTAATTTTAATTCTGGTTTTTTTTATCAAGCTCTCTTCTCCATATTACAATTTCTATTGCCATATTAGGATTTACCTTAACGTAGAAGTTTTGTTTTGACACAGGCTTGCCAACTGTTATTTCTATTCCGTAATATTTCGGTAAACGTCCTTGACCACAGATGAGTTCGTGCTTCAGGAGTTTTCGTTTATAAACCGCCATTTTGTCGTTGTTTTATGGCGACATCCAGATCGTGACCAACATGTTTACAGGCTATTACGATCTCTAACCAACTAGGTCTCGTACTTGTGTAAAGGATGAAGATAATTGTTTATTGCACTGTGTACTTATCCATCCTGCGGAACCTGAATTCCTCAGTTTGGAGAAAGCACTGTGAGTGCATGCACTAATTAGATAAAGCTGAGGCAGGTTGCGTTTTTAATGCTTTCTGTCATTAAGCCGAACAATTCATAATTATGTCAAAAAAGGTTCACTGTAATCGTTAGTGAAAGTCTTTGACATAATTAGGCCCACGTCTAATAAATAATACGGTAGAGTCTCGATAATTCGAGCTAGATGGGACCGAGACCCCAAAAACTCGGTTTACACGGAAGTACGTTCCGGCACATTAGAAGAATCATGAGTTCTAATGAACCCTAATACTATAGTTAAGAATACACAAAATACGTTATAGAACTGTATTGATCACCGTATTTACATTAACTAATGTTGCTTTGGAATACATTGTTCATCACGGTTACTACACCTTAGTAGAAGCACATCTGGTGGCGTGGTTTCTGTTGTTCAATATAGCGCATTCCATTTTCCAGGGCGGCCGTTCCTTCACCGTGACTTATTTTCCCTTCTTGTACTGTCTCGATTGAAGCTTTATCTTTATTCTCGTCCTCACCGCTAGTTTCTTTGTACCATTTCAATAGTCGTAACATGTGTTATTATTATTAATTGTGTTACTCATCCATTGACGTACATCTGTATATTGACGTAAATTTTCACAACCTGGAAATATCTTGAGAAGAAATGTCAAATCTGTTTCTTCTTGTGGATCAATGACACAGTTATCAGTTTTATTACGACTCAAGATTTTATTCCATGACTTACTTAATGTTTCTTCTTTTATTTTGTTCCATGATTCGGTTATACAACGTCTTTAGCTGTAATATTTTTGTAAAGCCTACAATGCTTTCTTCCCCTTCAGTCGCTTCCAAGACAGATTGTTAAAGGAAACGAGTGTATTTTGTTCATACATTCCAGAACACCTTGATCCATCGGCTGGGTTGGGCTCGTAACATTTGCGGAACTTCGGAAAATCGGGACTCGAATTTTCAAGACTACTGTATAAATATAAAAATACTGGTGTTTTTATCACTCTCTTAACATTAAATTTAATGCTTCTATATCCCTTTAAAATTTGCGGATTGAGTTTTATCGCACGGAAGCAAAACCTAATAAAAGCGTCATTCAATTTATAAATACTAATAATTTCGAATAAATAGCATGTATTAAA
Organism: Prosapia bicincta; assembly: GCA_036971475.1. Classification (NCBI taxonomy): domain Eukaryota; kingdom Metazoa; phylum Arthropoda; class Insecta; order Hemiptera; family Cercopidae; genus Prosapia; species Prosapia bicincta. The sequence continues at coordinate 2,796,375 of JBAIZL010000376.1, read as the reverse complement.
TCTTAAAAGCATTCAGTAAAAGACCAGCGCATTTTCGTAATCATTGTAAAGATAATGTAATAAAAATTACTATAAAGTTATTAATAGGTAAAAATTCTGAATTAAATAAACTTAATTATTGTCCAAAAATTGCACACTTGAGCTAAATTAGTTAAACATAGTTTGTGAAAGGCTAGTGTAATTATTATTTTTAAAAGTTGTTAAACAAAATACTTTACAAAAACTGTAGTCAAAAGTAATTAATTATAATGTTAGAATTACAAAGCAATAACGAGCAACCAAATCTCTTATGAATTCCATAACAAATGTATGATGAATTTACTTATAAATAAATGTTTTGGGGGTTATAGTGTAGTTGCGTATATAGAGAGGAGCAGGGGGACACTACACTTCCGAAATATTAAACCAAAATCGTAAGGTATGATAATATCTAAGGTAGAATTTTTAATATCAATAATAATATTAGGTAGAAATTATTTTATTTTGTTAAAAAAAACTACCGTAATTTCTTAAAAAGTAAACCATTTTTAATTGTCTCTATTATTTGTATCTCAAAAACTTATGCCTGGTAAATAATACTTATTATTTATTACAGTTATATTGGGTTTTTTAATTTAATCTAAGCAAAAAAATATAGACAGTCGTGAGAAATGACTACGTATTTGACGGCACTAGGCAATTACCACCAGTGTATAATTTCTCTTAGTGCGGTACGAAACTGTGTGCTCCAGAGAGTTTTAAAACATTTACTTCAAATACAGTATCAGAGGACAACTGGATTTATGTCTGCTAAATGACGGTTCTCCTGCTCATTTAGCAGCATCTACTGGTGGATGGGCAGCTGTTGACCAATTGATCTGCAGCCCTCTTTTGGCTACTGGGTGCACATTGTCGATACTCAACGATTTGTATAGTAGCGACCAAGTCGCTATAAAAATCAACTTGCGGCAAACACTCGTTGCTGTTTACTTGAAAAGTGATATGATATGGCGTGGAGAAGAGGTATTTTAAATACAATAATTAAAAGTCTTTGGGTATACAAAGCAACATTCTAACATTCATAGATAACTTTCTGCGAAATGGATCTTTCCGCGTTGTCAAACAGTTATGGACAGGGGAATGGTGTACCGCAGGGCAGCGTACTAAGCGTCACGCTATTTGCCGTTGCTATTAACAGTATCACTGCTAATGTACGGTCTCCGGTCCACTGTTCTCTCTTGGTAGATGACTTCTGTATGTATGCACATAAAATGGCAATCGCGGAATGATCTTTGCAGTTAGCAATACGCAGATTAAAGAAATGGTCAAAAACTTCAGGCTTTTAATTCTCTGCTTCGAACACCCAGTGTGTAGCATCTAGTCGTCGTAGGTAACACCAGGAGCCGATCCTTTATCTTGATACGGTTCACCTTCAAACCATGGATAGTGTTCGATTTTTAGGTCTTTTATTTGATAAAAGACTCTCATGGACTCACATGTGCGGGATTTGAGGATGAGGTGCAACAAGAAATTGGATATGTTATAAGAGTCCTTAGTGGTACGAATTGGGGAGCAGACAGAACTAGTATGCTTCGCTTTTATCGCGCGGTTGTTAGATCGCGCATTGATTATGGCTGCCAAGCCTATTCATCCGCACGACTTACAGTTCTGAAAACTCTCGATGCCGTCCACCACTCTAAACTTAGACTTGCTACTGGTGCATTTAGAACTATCCCAATCCCTAGTCTTCTTGTCGATGCTGGGGAACCTGCCCTTTTAAGACGACGTGAGATGCTACAAATATCTTACATTTCTAGCCTTCGAAGAAAACCTAATCATTCTTCATTCAAAATGGACTTTGATAACTTTTACAACCAATATTATGATGCGCGTCAACGTCAGACTGCTCCATTCGGTGAAAGGACTTTGCGCATCATGGATAACCTAGAGTTAGAACTTCCTACTATGTTCGAACGATCAGTGTGCTATCTGCCTCCATGGATAACAAAAACGTTCCGCTTCAACTTTTCATTGTCCATTCATAACAAACACAACACTCCTGATGTGATCTAGCATCAGGCGTTATTGGCAATTTACAGATCCCACAAATGTAGTAAAGTTATTTTCACGGATGGTTCTAAACTGGACCATGATTTTCGGTACCATTTCGATCCTCAGCTTTCAGTGCGTTTCTGTGGAACGCGTTTGCCATCCTTATAACTAGATCTTACCACTACCCCTAATGTGCTTTTCAGGCTCGTCGGCATGGGATTCCTACGAACGTTTAGTTGGGAATATTTTGTTTGCAGTAGGGCCTTATACAAGCTTCAAATAGGGGGAGTTGAGGTAACATTTTTCTAGATTCCTGGTCATTATGGAATACTCGGAAACACAAAAATGGATGAAGCGGCCAAAATTGATAAAAGTATGATGCAATGTCACAACGAGCAAAGCATCTGATTATCTGCGTTTTTCAAAACCTTTATTGCTCGTCGCTTGGAATGAAAATGGTAGTATGTGACTACAATAAAGTAAGGGGCGTAAAGGGTGCCTTCCATAGAGGTCTTCTCTTCGTTAGAAACGTATGGAGAGGTGGTTTTGTTAAACCCTTCGCGTTCGTTACTCTGCCCAACTCATGAGGACTTCACGCGTCGTGAAGTTCAACCATTGTGTTTTGGGGATACTATCACAACCAGGCATGCACTGAACTTGGTGGATTAAACATGTTTATGCCAGTTTTGATTTGCAAGGGTCTTTAAAGGTTGTGCTAAGGAACGATGTCTGTGTCATCGCTTTCCGCTGCCACTTAAATTTATTATATGAATATATTTTCTGTATTTTTAATCCTTATTAAAATATATAAATATTTGTGTGTATGCGTGCGTGTGTGTGTATATGTGTGTGCGAGAGAGAGCGCGCGTGTGTTGCTGTATACGAGTGTTTAAAGAGGTGTGAAGAATCGTGGAGGATTAAACGCTTAGTAGGCCTAAATCATTGTAGACAAAGCTCGAACTGCCCGTATTGGCTACAAAGGAAACATTATCTGATTAGCTAAGTGTAGGCGCCATGAAAGCTATTAGGGATGCGTGGAATAATTACAAAGCTACTGATGCGCTACGTGCTGGAGAAGGCGTTTAAATAACGCGGATTCGCTTCGTTAACGAGAGCTGCTAAATGAGGATACAATCTCACGTGGCCGGAACAATTGTTTAACATTCACGATCTCATCCAGGCTTTTAATTAGCGATTAAATGTTTAAATGCCACTTCAAAAGCCCGTTAGGATTATTGTGTAACTTATCTAATGTTTTGATATTTTAATAATTTCAAGAGTTTATAATAAAGCAGAGTGACAGAATATATATATATATATATATATATATATATATATATATATATATATGTATATATATATATATATATATAAGTTATTATTGTTAATTGTAAACAATTATTCCACTACTAACTGCAATTATTTTTACCTTATGTGATGAGGCGCCTTTCGGTCAGTTGACTATTGTCGAATCACTCTATGGATTGGACAACGTGAAAGAATTTTGTAAAAATATTTTATTAGATAATTATTTTCCTGAAGACGCTGGTACTACTTTATAGGCGAAAAGCTTTGAATAAATATATTCATTAAACGTATTCTTGTTTTTGAAATATTTTTAATATATTAACTATATTACAAGAAAACATATCACCATATACGTTATATATATATATATAGCCTATACCAGAATAAGCTCGAAAACTAGTCTCAGTTAATGCTCGAAAATGAGGACACGAAATTAAAGTCCTCGAAAATCAATTCGCAAATATACGAAGTAAAATTCTTGTTGAAGTACTGTATATTGAAGTGTAAGTGGTGAGTGAATACAAGAAAACAGTTGCAAATTGCAAAGTTACATATATGCACAGTTCAAAATAAACACTTGATCCAGGTGTTTAACTGCTATATGACCGAGGTAAATTTAGGCGTGATTAAAATTGGGTTATAAGCATCGTGCATTTTTTAATCTTTAAACTTTTTAAATGATTTGTTCGAAATTTCAAAAATTATCCGTTACTATGAACGCCAATTTAGGTTTCAGTCGACTTACTAAAGCACTTGCAAACACGATGTTGGTTTTATACATGTCCCATTGGGCTTACCACAACTGAATATTTTCACTGGGCGCCGGCGCCGCGCAGTTTTCGTCTATTCTTGCTTCAACATTTCGATTTTAAAATTTCACAACGTATTTCCAAGAAGTCTGTATATCCCGTTACCTTCCTACACAATGGATACGCGGAGGTGAAACCTGGCCCTTGAGAGTGAAAGCGGTTGCCATTTGTGTTTTTGTAGAATTTCTCTAAAGCTAAGTAATCGCTCCATCACTTTTAAGTAAGTGCCCCTGAAGTTTTGATTTTTTAACCCCAACTAATCTCTCTCTCCGTCACATACGCCTTCATCTTCCGTTTCACTCTCATATACAAATATGCACACGAGTACGTACACACACACACACACACACACACACACACACACACACACACACACACACACACACACACACACACACACACACACACACACACACACACCACACACACACACACCACACACACACACACACACACACACACACACACACACACACACACACACACACACACACACACACACACCACACCACACACACACACACACACACACACACACACACACACACACACACACACACACACACACACACACACACACACACACACACACACACACAAACACACACGCACACACACCACACACACACACACACACACACACACACACACACACACACACACACACACACACACACACACACACACACACTACACACACACACACACACACACACACACACACACACACACACACACACACACACACACACACACACATACACGAACACTCGCTCACACATACACACACGTGTTAGTTTAATCAGCTGATCATTAAAGGTAAGAAAAACTTTGCAGATCTTACTTATCTAAATTAAAAGCTCATATCTACGCAATAGGAACTGATATCACCTGTAGAAACTGTGTTTTCGTTACGTAATATTCAGTATCATCGGTTAGTAATTTCACCTGAACAAGTTTTACAAAATTATTCTTGATCAGTAATTTCTCCTTCGTTTTCTTTTTGTTTGGAAAAATACAAAGTAGGCTATTATCGGCGAGCTTCTCTGTAGTTTAAAGTCAAATTAATAATTTCACTGTAGTTAAATGTTTTCAAACGCTTGCTCTATCATGAGAAATATAAGCTTTATGTTATGAAAACACTTTATTACAATTTACTAGGCATATCGCGAAGACGGGAGCTTTTCACCAATAAATGACTACTTTCTGATCACTGTATAGTGTCTTTTAGAGGTTTCTTGTGAAACCATACTATCCGGACTGAAAATATGTCGAGATAACTTATTTTATTCAATTCACAATTATTTTATATTTTTAACATATTTATATTATATAAAAAAGACAAATAGCAATAACAACAATAGTTTTGAATCAAGTTGGAAAAGATTCTTGTTTCCATGTTTGAAAAGTTGATCAAACGTTTTAGTGATAGGACTACACGTAGACGTAGATTTTAATAATAAATCTCTAAAAATAAATGTTACTTTAACTTTCCTGTACCTTGCATTAGCTTCAAATGGTAAAAGGGCTTGAAAACGCGATTCAGTAAAAGTATTATGCTACATCAGTGATTGACGATATGTACAAAACAATGGTTTCTATAGACAAGGTCGAATGGTATGCAAACAATGTCATTAGAACGGCTAGTAGCGTGGAGACGCCGTTTGAAATACACTAGCATTGCATGTACAAAACCTCCAACTAAATTAAACGATTTATAGACATTACAATGTTGCCGATTCACACATAGGCTAAAGCGTTTTGCGTTATGTTCGTTCTCTTAGAGTTATGTACTGCAATTAGGCTATAATAATTCCGTAAAAATATACTATTTATCACTGAATTAAGTTTAAAAAATATAAATAAGACATCACTCGTGTTAATTAGAATTACTAACGTTTATTACTTGATTTAAAATAAAGTAAAATGTGTTGTTAAATTTCTAAAATTTAAAACAGTTGTATTAGTTATAATGTTGATGGTTTGTTAGTGGGTTGATACGTTTAAAGATAGTTGTACAGTATTTGCGTATAATCAAAATGTTCATTAGGGGATAAAACGAATTTTGAGGGTAGAAGGTCTTTTCCATTTACTAATTAGCTTCTGCTTTGTTCTATGCCATAATACGTCGGTTTATTTTTCGAGAAAGATTTTAGACCTCTTTTTTGTAGAGCTTGGTTATTATATTTATTTAATTGTTTAAATAAGGGTCAAATAAAACGTTAGTTTGTAGGTTACTTGTAACAAATAAATTATGCGAAAGCCCAATACTCACTTGTAGCGTGCGTGTAAACTGTAGGCCTATACTTTACCTAAAATGGCAAATGTAAAATAATTCTCTGCAAACACCAACACTGACAGTATTTTGCACCATCTAACGGTCAGGCCTTTCTACAACCTCAGTAGAGTTGCTAAGTGATTCTGTCCTCGCAATGATGTTCCCCTATTCCCATTGCAAGGGGTTCTTCAAGTCCTAACCTTCTTCCTACATGAAGGACTAATAGCTTGTTTTAAATTGCTTTCAATTAAGGGTTGGGAGCGACGAGAGCAGTGGAAGGATGCGGTGTTGCCAGATAGTGCGACTATCCCTGTTGTACTGGATAACTGACAGCGTGGCTCTCTCAGTTAGATGGGAACTCTTACTTCTTCGACAAATATGGCAATAGTGGTGTGAGAAAGTCCGCATCGTATTCGCGCTTCCCACCACTCTGCGTTACAGAGAGGGCTCCATGCTAAAGTAAGGCTACCGATGCTTTAAAATCTTTCGTGTGACTCCGTTGAACCGCTTGTCTACTTCAGCTGCGCAGTTCTTACTTGTTTGGCCTTCCCTAAATAAGCCGAGGTTCTAATACTATTTATTATTCACTCACTTTCTGTATCCTTAGACGATTATAGTCATGTCGTAATAAAAACATTTTAAACATTTTTCAAAGCATGTCTAAAACTGACATTTCAATTTTTAATCGGGAGTTTCCTAATCAAACAAGCCATCCTCCCCTTTGGCCAGCTCTCAGAAGAAGCTTTGGAAGCTAGGAATAAACATTTTATTATGTGCAGGGCAATGTATTCCAGAAAAATTAAAATAGAGGTGTGCACAAAGAAATGTTCTAAATAGACCGTTTACAAGAAGGGACCATTTTATGAGCTGTTCACGCAAGAGATCTAGGTAAAAGTGTAAACAATTTACTAGTGAGGCCCTGGAAAATGTTTCTGCCTGATACAAGCATTTTGTATTTAAAAGAAGATGAAGATGGTAATGATGCTGATGAAAATGGGAAAGCTAAACTCAGAAGGACCGGAGTAAAAAAAATCTCACAGTAATTTACTAGGCAACAAATGTTTTAGATATTGTGTTATGTACACATAGTACATATTTGCAAAATATGAAAACAAGAATATATAATGTATAAAATGTATATGTAAAACAATGTGCATTACTTTCATCGTTTAAATTAAAGTAGATTTATTAAGTTAGAATAACGAAAATAAACAATTAGCTTTAAAAGCAAAAGGAAAAATATTTGGCCACATTACGACGTGATATAGGCTATTCCATTGTGCGTCATTAACAAGGTTTTATGTAAATAACAAATTTCAATTCTTCAAACTTGTTTATAAGCATCTTTAAACGTATCACAATAATTTAAAATTAGAACCTTACCAGAGGCGTAATAGATTATTAAACTATTTAACCAGGCTTTTGTGGCTCATTAGCTTGACCGATTTAATCGTAGGTGTTGTGGGCTTATTAAATTTTGCAATTAAAACTAAAATAATTTTTGCTATAGCAATCACTGATAAATAATTTTGCCATTGTTTTTACAACTGGGTGAAAACAATGGTTATCAACTAGATTGGAAAGGCATTTAAAATTTCTTTTCCTTTGTAAAATTGTTACAAAAGTTTCATGTCTCTCCGAGTCAGATCAGACAACTTGGTTTATTACCTAATTGTATAATTTTTACACGTGCGGTGTTTCTTGTGAACTCAATGAGATGAAACCGTCGTGGAATTAATGACGCTTTTAAACACTTGACTACCACGTGACTAATGACGTCATACTAACTGGTTTCTATGGCAACAACAGGTGAACAAACGTATTGGCTATATTTAGATTTTTATAACCTCACAAAAAACTCTTTATCAAAATTTGAAAATTTCTGTTTTTGTTTGGTAAACTAAACACATAATTTCTAAGATTATTGCTTAGTGACAGTTAAAAATGCAATCTTACGAAGTAGGTATTGAATTATCTCTGAATCTTACATAAATAACAAGGTCTATATAGTTTTATAATTTGTTAGATGTGTACGTTTGTGCGTTTAGTTTCTGCCCTGATCGCAGAATAAAATGAAAGTCTGTCTTTTAAAAATTCTTTATAATAGATCACACTCTCTGATATATATCTTGTACAAATTTTCAATCGTTAATAAAATACGTTTTTATTCATCCAATCAAGTTCAAACACATTCTTTTTAACCTACAGTGGCTGACAATTGATGTTCATGCAGTTTTTTCAAATATTTATTCAATAATTAAATTATAAAATTTGTGTTGTCAAGCCGGATTCGAACTGAGAATCTTTATGTTCGAAGTCTAGCGCCCCTTGGCACTACCAATACCTAGAAATACCTCGCTCGCCACTACTTTCCAATACCTAGAAATATATTTCTCAAAAATGTAGGCTATATGACTTTTTCCCCCCATCTGGTTATCATTGAATCCTCCTCTATGCAACCTTAAACGGTTGCCATGGTTACCACACAATATCATAAATAGTGCTCGAGGGCAACTAAAATAAAATTTTTCTTTGTTAACCTCAGTAGGAATTTACTTAATTTTTTTCCTTGTTTTCTCTTGGAAATGGATTCCAGGTCTGAGAGAAAGTACTTTGACCTCTTGAGAGTGGTTTCTTCGCCTTGTGGGCGTTACCTGCATGCTTATGCATTTCATGTATCGCAGTGTTCGTCCAGACCAGTTTTGTCGGTTGTTTTCCCTGTCGATGTTTTTGATTTTAACGCGTTATTTCTCTACTCTCCCGTAAGTAAGCAATCCCTATTCCTTTCCCGAAGCTGTCTTGCTCACCACCTCCTGAGAATCGACTAACGGCGGACGATACAGAATCCTTCTCTTTACAAGGTGGTGTCCTAAGTGCTCACAGATTTAGCCATAAAGACAGCGTGTAACCTAACAGTGCAACTATTTCATTGGTTTTAAGCTATTAGTAATAAACTGTAAAAAAACAGGGGTCGCCTATTAATATATAGGTTTCTGGAACAAAACGAAGTTGGAATCAAATAATATTTATTCAACAATTTTGGTTTTTTGTCAACCGTTTTATAGGAACTATCTCGAAGCTAGGCCTATAATATTTGAATTTCCATGAATTTGAAATTTATATGAAATATGTTACAAAACTGGGTAATGTAAAGTAATTTTTTCACACAATAAAATATTTTTAAAAAACTTTATAAATCCTGCTTTATGGATTAACCACTTGCCCATGGTTCTTTCACACTGCGTTTTTAATTCATTAATTAAAAATGTTTACACTCGTAAATATTAAACACTGTTAAACAGACAAAAATCTTGAAATAATATGAACCAAAGACCTCTTAGGGTGCTTTCGTTTATTTGGTAGGAAACGTCAACCAAAGGGGCTAGCTTGCTGTGTTGCCAGATTTATTCAAGTCGCCAACTGAATCGGTTTATCGTGTGCAAATTTGTGATTCAATATTTCAAATGGGATATTATAATTCAGGTTTTTATCTACTTGATTATTTTTACTTAAAACAAATTCCACATAATTTTGCTTCTAACTTCAATACGTAGAAAGGTATTATTCGAGATTTGTTTATATTCAAAGCGTCTATAGGCTATATTGTGTTATAAACCGAATAAAGAGTAGCGTACATGTTGCAATCTGATTGTGACGGGAAAGAAATATCCACCGATACTGGGATGGGATTGTCTCTCACCAGGTTAGTTAGCTTCCTAAAGCAGACCAACTCTCTAGCGGGGTCATAGGAGAGACAGTGTTGTAGTTGATTATAACTTTCGTGGATCTGTTGTCCATTACGAAACTTATATGTTCGGACTTGGGAAAACTGCCGAACCTAGTCGAAGTAAATTCATAAGAAACATACTGAGACAACGTTTTCGATTGCAATAAGCCATCTTGGTCAGTCTCACTGATGACGGTCGCTTCGAGCTCTTGAGACGATGTTTTCATAAATTCACTTCAACTACCGGTACCGTATAAGCTAGGTTCTGCAAAACGTAATCTTGTAAGTAAAAAGTAAATTATTACTATATAAGTGACAAAATTGTCATATTTTAGTATTTATTGTTAAATACAGGCCTACAAGTCTAGATGTGTAAATTATATTTTCACAACCAATAATAGGCCCTACCCGTTGTGAATCACTATTGTTGAGATAATTAAATATATTGAGCATGTTAAAACATATAGTAGGCCTACGTAGCAATACCCAGAACGCAATTTCAAATCATAATAGTTTAGTGGAACGAATATGTATCAGTTTGTAAAAAACCTTGGTATTTATAAACTTTGTTACAAAGTTTAAGGTATAAATAAAATCTTTAAAATTAAATTTAAAAATAATACGCGGTAACAAATTGTTGCTAAAACATCATAACGTATGATGATTTGTATAATTATTTCCTCCATGACAAGTTTCTATTAAACTAAGATATACTGACGAAGATTGCCTAGTGCCATTGTGTCCCGGTAACTTTTTCACGAATACACTTAGATTAAAACTAAAACACTTGTAAACGTAACACTAAATTACACTGAGTTACGATCTAAGTTGACAATGGGACACATCTCCCGAAACGGGCGTCCTCAACAAATATAAATAAGTGCTACTATAGGCAAGTTATAAAATATTTAAAAGTGCTTTAGTGAGAACAAATAGCTTCGTGAAAATGGAATCAACTAATTAAAAGTTCGGCAAGTAGCTACTAAGTTTCATAAAAATAAAAATCTGTTACAGAAACGCGAAACGTAAGTTACTCGCATAGTTTATGCCATTGTCCGACTTTATTGAAAGTTACAGCAGTAATGCTGTTAGAATCTATTCCAACTCTCGCCGTTTTCTCCAAGTTCACCCTACAACATAGACCTAACCTACTATTGCTTTCTCCTTTATGCGACTTTGCAACTTTAGGTAAAAAACTTCACAAATCCTTATTAAGCGCAATGACGCAATTCAAGCATAAAATCCAGAAAGTACTCATAATAAAATTCTGCATATTATTATTTAAACTGCCCAAATGTTTTAAAATAAAGAATTTTTATAAGGTAAAATATAAGAGAAAATAAGACATATAAAATTATCTAATATTCTTAAAGGACTAGTAATTGTATATGTAAATTGTATTGTAAATATTTATATGTGTAAATGTTTTCTCAGAAACTACTCTAAGGATCTTCACCAAAATTGGTACTGTATATAATAGGTTCTTAACCTCAGGAATCTAATTAGCTAAGTCAAAATTTGCTATAAATCGTCATAATCAGTTTTCGAAAAATTTTATATATATATTTACTTATTACACTTTTGATATAACTTGCGACCAGACTTTTTGCTAACTAAAAGTTGTTAAATTGTTAACTTACACTTGGAGGAAACGTTTTCGTCTTACGACTTCTTCAGCCTCGTATTTTTGCCGCTAGGAATGCTGCAGTTGTGCTTCCTCGGTACCATTTTTTTGAAAGTTAGAAGCGATGTGATCCAAGAGTATGTGTGATCAATGCCGTGTTTGTTCAATTAGGATGTCATTTTTATGTGTGTTGCTATGCCTATATATTTCATACTGTTCTAGTGTGTTTAATTTATGGCGCAGTGCGCTTTTGTGTTCTTTATATCTTTCGGCGAAAGATCTGTCTGTTTGTCCAATATAGAACTTATTGCAGTTGTTGCATTTTAGTTTGTATACTCCTGGGTTATTGTATGTGTTGGTATTGTTATTAATGCTGTGTCTGATAGCCATTTGGTTTTTATTTGCTGTTCTATAAACTACATTGTATCCTGCTTTTTTGAATTGGTGTGCTATTTTATTTGTGAGTTTGTTTATGTATGTGAGGGTGATGAATTTGTTTGTGTTCGTGTTTTTGTTGTTGTTACTGTTCTTGTTGAATGATTTTCTGTGTAGTTTGTCTATTAAATAATTGTCGTATCCATTTTTGTGAGCTAAATATTTAATTGTGTTTAGTTCCTCTGTGTAGTTAGTTGTGGATATAGGTATTTTATTTAGTCTGTGTAGTAAATGTTTGAATGTTGCGTGTTTATGTTGTATTGGGTGGTTCGATGTGTTGTGTATCAGTGTGTCTGTCATAGTTGGTTTGCGGTATATGTTTAATTCCTGTTTGTTTTGATTTTTTGTTATGATGATGTCTAAGAAACTCAATGTTTTGTTGTTTTCAAATTCTGCAGTAAACTGGATATTTTTGTGTATTTTGTTATGTGTTTGGAGTTGTTGGCATTGTCTTATGTTTCCTCGGTATAGTATTATAACGTCATCTACATATCTGTGCCAATATATTATCTTATCTGCGTGTTTGTTGTTATTTATGATTTTATTCTGTTTTATGTGTTGCAGGAATACTTCTGCAAGAATGCTTGAAATCGGTGAACCCATTGGTAGGCCTTGTTTCTGTGTGTAATATTTGTTGTTGTGAGTGAAGTAGTTCTGCTGTGTAATGGTGTTCATAATGTGTATGATTTCTTTTGTGATTTTTTCTGGAGTGTTGTTAAGTCTTAGATTGTCTCGTAATACGTTTAGTGTATCTGTGACTGGGATATTGGTATATAGATTTGTGAATGTAGTTTAGGAAGTGCTTGTAGTGTAGGTGCCGTAGGTCTTATTGCTTTAAGAAATATTTTCTGTGTTTTAGATATTACGTGTTTAGTTTAATTAATTATGTGTTTAACTGTTGTGATATTTGTTTGTTGGGTCTTTATTTGTTTCTGTGATGTTGTTTGCCGTAATGAATTCATTAATTTTTTTGTTTAAATCGTGCAAATGCATAATAACTGTAGTATTACCTTTATCTGCTTTTACGTATTTTAAATCGTGTTCTCTGGCTTTTTGTTTTAGTGATTTGGCAGTCTGTATTTCATTGGTGTGTGTTATGCTCTTTTGGGTCTTGTGTGTTCTTATTGTGTTACTAATTAAATGTCTTAAGTGTTCTTGATCTTGTATTTGTCTGTTGTATACTATGTTTTAGGCCTTTATTTAGTAATTCTTTCAGTGGTAAATGTGATGTTAGTGTTGTTTATTGTTTTTTTTATAAAAGGATTTGGCTTTTATATTGCTGGATTATTATTTTTCTCATTTAAAAATTGATTTATTTTCTTTTTATGTGTTTCATGTAGTGTTTTAGTAGCCCATTTGTGCGATTCTGTAATTAGTTCGCATGTGAATTCATGTCTGTATGTATTAGAAATGTTTAAATGTACTTAAATGACAACCTAAAACTGTTACAATTACATTTAAACATTTCTAATACATACGGACATGAATTCACATGCGAACTAATTACAGAATCGCACAAATGGGCTACTAAAACACCACAAAAATATCTGGTCGCAAGTTATATCAAAAGTGTAATAAGTAATTAACAACCAGCTCATGAACCGCAACAAGAGTTCGATATATATATATATATATATATATATATATATATATATATATATATATATATTTGTAATTTTTTTTGTAGGAAATTACTCCAAGGATTTCACTTGAGTTGAGTAAATAGGAGGGGGGGGGGTTAACCTCAGGAATCCAATTGGCTAAGTGAAAATGTTCTGAAATCAAGTTTTCGTAAATCTTTAAACATCTTAAGCTACTTTGAAAGTTTTTACCAAAATTGGTATATTGGGGGTTAACCTTAGTAATCCAATCGGTTGAGTGATATTTATTAAAAAATCTTTATTATTAAGTTTTCAAAAATTTTTAAGAACTTCATATTTCCAGAATTACATTGGACTCAAGCAAGAGTTAACTTAGATGTACTATGCAAATACATCAATTCCCAGTTGCCGTGACAATCCATAAGTCACAGAGACAATCTCTTGATTATGTTGGTATCGATCTAAGAACCTCCGTTTTTATGTACATATGTGCCATTCTCTAGGATTAAAAGATGGAGCAACTTAAATTCTTTTGCCAAATAATCCACTTTATATCTGAAACATAATGTTTATAATTTCGAACTCAATTGGAGTATTATCCGATCGTAGATAGGTTTCCTGATATTTAGCGGTAAATATTAAAATAGCTTCTTCAAAATTTCACTACATAGTAGTTTATTAATACATAAGGTCTAGTTTCCACAATGATGTTGTTTTAATCAGTCATTGGGTACTACTCAAAGTGGCCAATCACTGATGAAGGTGACATTGTTGTTGAAACGAGTCTGTGTGTAAAATAATCTATTGTGTGGTGAGATTTTGAGAGAACAATTTTATTATTTACCATTGTGAAGTGTTCTTAACAGCAAAGCTCTAATTAAGTTAATAACAGTTATTATTTGTACAATAAGACTCCACATTCTGTAGAATCTGAAACAGAGTAGTGGTTTGGATTACCATTGTAGTTGGAGTAATGAGGAACAACATTAGTCTTGCAAACGGGAAAGTTATTTATATTCTCAATTGCAGTAGATAATGTTTAGAGATTTTGAGTTACTCTTTCTAGTATTACCTTTGGTGAATTGGTTTTACTAGCTAAACTCTAATTAACTGTATACAGTAGATAATGTTATGGTTTTTATGTAGAAAAATAGATAGGTCTACTTCTCTACATAGAGCGACTTATAAATAAACATAATTACAAGAAACAATTAATAAAGTATATTTAATGTACTTATAATGTCAATAGACAATTTTACACATTACTTTTATTTTTTTTCCTTTACAAAACAAATTATTGCCTTTTACACTTTTAAAGTTATTCCCTTTCTTTAAGTTGGTTCCTATTTTGTTGTTATCTGAGGATAATTATTTCAGAGTAGATTTCATTTCATTCAGGACTCCACTCTGGTAGAGTTAAAAATGGATTATAAGTTCCAAAACAGCCGTCTAGATACAAAAAAAAAAATAAGGAACTACTTTAAAAGACTACATATTTTTAAAAGTGTAAAAGTATTATTTGTAGCTCACGTTTTAGATGATACAAAAATGAACAACCATGACTGGCAAGAAATATACTTGTGTGCACATAGTGGATACCCTTTTTTCAATTCCATTTATTGGTTCACACTCTCCTTATACGTTCAAAATTTCAATCATTAATAACACCTTTTCACAAAAGGGGCAAGTTATGTAATTTAGTTATTTAGTCCCATTTGGTTTAAAATAAGTGATAACATATGATTTCATAAAACAGCTGATTTTGTTATAGGTTATCCGGTAGAACAGCTGTTTTAACGCGTAGGTTATGTTACTTTATTTATATTAATTGTATTTATTTAATAAAAAGTAACTAAAATCAATTTTTCTTTGTTGATCTACATAGGAATTGATTTTGAAAAAAATTTTTATATTACTTGCTAAAGTGAATCAACCCACATATTATTATCTCTGTTTCTTAACACAGACTTGTTCAGAGATACAAGTGATAAAGATTTTAAAAGTCTATTTAGGTTTTTTTACGATTATTGCAGAAATATGCCATAATACATGAAATAACATCATATTTATTCTAACTTTTTCAATTACGATATAACAATTTAACACTTTGTTAATTTTTAAATGAGTGAAAGGCATTAAGGGAAACTGAGTTAATCCAAAGGCAAAACCATTAAATTACTACTTCTACTAATTTTTCACACTTAATAATCATTTTATTTTGAACCTATGCAAATTTTTATATGACAACCCTTATCTTTACTAAAACTATGCAAGTCATTATAACCTATGTCAGCATTACTTGAAACTCACACACCCTTCAAAAATAAGTGTATGGTATGTATCAAATATAATTCAGTTCTATTTTTATGTTTTAGGAGCTGCAATGGCTTCAGAGAAGAATGGAGGAGGTGGAGATAAGGTAGAACCACAGCCAACTCGCATCAGACCTCTCAAAATTACCGCAGTAGGCGATGGCATGGTAGGAAAAACTTGTATGCTTCTTACATACAGCACACAACAGTTTCCTACGGAATATGTCCCTACTGTGTAAGTATTAATAATATTCTTTTTTATATATGATATTAATTTTATTACCTAAAATAAGTCTATTAAAGACTTTTTAAAACAAAGAACTTAACATGTAATTTTTTAACTATAGAGCTTTAACAATTACAATTTTGTATCTTTTTACCTATTTAGTCTATTTTGTATAATCAACTAGATTAGATTTTTTGAAGTAATTATCATCATATAAACAATATGAAAATTTTTTTAAAGTAAATTCACACTGAGGTCAACAAAGAAAAATTTTATCATTGTTTTCTTATTTCCCGTTTGTTTCTTTTTTCATTCTTTACATTCATTTTTAACCTTAGAGTACTATTTATGATATTGTGTGATAACCATGGCAACAGTTTAAGGTAGTACAATTCACACATCTTTGAGAAACAGATGTAAGGAAAAGTTGGCGCAATGTCAAAGCATGCTAGACTGAAAAGGAAGATTCGAAGTTCAAATCCCGATGAGCCCCCAAATTTGTATAATTTAATTATTGAATAAATATATTAAAAAACTTTATTAACATCAATCGTCATTTATTAACAACTGAAAATTTGTACAAGATATATATTAGGAGAGTGTTAGCTAATATAATTAATTTATTAATCTGAGTAATTTCGTTAGTTTTGATCTTGAGGTAATCATTTATACAGTGATGGCCTTTTCCGCAGCATAGTGATGCTGTTGACAGTATAATGAGATGCACCCCTCTCCGTCCAGTAACCCCTTGTTGATCTCACACTTAGCTATATTTATGTACACCTACAGTACCACATCATTGAATGGGGTGAGGAGGGTAGTGGTATTGATAGTATTGTGGTGTAAACTTTTCCTTGGTATTGACATTGTAGAAATTCATAGAGGGGCTAACTTTTTTCATTTGACCTTAGATTTCACACAGAGCTGAAATCCGACAAATAACAATACAAATCACTGCCGAAAACCGATACACAAACCCTTTCGCTTTTTGTTGAAAAGTTTTTCTATGCGTAATTACGTTTTAAAATTAAATTTCATATTTAGTAGTTATTTATGTATTGAAAGTTCGTAGAGGCAAGTTTTTGTAATAAAACATGAAAAATTTATTTTTCACATACAACATAATTTCATTCACATGTCCCACTGCGATGGTGTTGCTATGGCACTGTATTTTCACTTACATACTTTTAACATATATAAAACGTAACCACTTGCCTAATTATAGCACTAACCTTTTGTATAAATGGAGACAGCTGATTTGAGAGAATGTCCCCAATTGTCAACTCGAGTTAACAATGAGATATCTCTCTCAAATGGCCATTCTCATATAGACAAAATTGCTACTATAGGAAAGTATTTACATGTTAGTAATTGCTGTCAAAGTGTATAACTTATTTTTATATCATTTAACAAGAACAAGCATTATTAAATATTTGAATTGGGAGTATATTTACAAAGATGGAATATTTATACACAATTTTAGCGTATATAAACACAGATAAATAATAAAGATACTGAGCAGTAAAATATGAATAATTAGACATTCAAAATGCATAGTAATGATATGGATAACTTAACTACTTAGAAAGGCAGATACTGTTGCTTTAAGCATATACTGCAATTAATATACAAAACCTTACAGAAAAATGTCAGGGACTTGATTAGGATAGGCAAAATTATTATCTTCAATTCTATGCTACCATGAGTCTAACTGATAATCAGAATGCAAGCAGAGAAAAAGCCCCTTCTGTCGCCTGCAAATGACATCTGGAATGTCAAAAAGCCATGAGCACATTTATATGACATTCTCTATTCAATCGAAATACCTTTGCCCAAAGAGCAAAAAATTTTTATCAAATTTTGTTTAAAGTAGAACAAAGCTGAGCTGCCAAATGTACTCAAAAATTCTCAGGTTACAAATCATCAAGCTAATAAGAACTGATGCTAACTTATTGAATTGCACTAACTTAAATCAAAGTAAAATGTGGCATTTTTGTGATATAAATCAGAGCAATGAGTCATTTGACTGACTCAGTTTATGACTCACTCCTACTATGAGATAAAATATTTTTGAATATATTATAAAATGAGTCAGAATTGCCATAATAAATAAAAATTTGTTGAGGTTTTTTTTTATTACTAGGAAATACAAATTTATTTCAAAATATTGGTAAAATAAAAATATTATAAAGAAAAATTAAAATATCAACCTTGTAATAAAAACTTATATTACTTCATTTTCACTTTCAAAAATTTAAAACATGATTCAGTTTGTTTCAAAACATTATATTTAAGCATAAATTTCAGTTTATGGGAATGAAAAAATAACATTATATCAGTTACAACGAATTTGGAAAATATTGATTTTTTGTGTCTAAAACCATTTTAGAACACCTCGTTTTTTAAACCTCTTAGAAATGAGTTTGTCCACTATTTTGTTTAAGAATAAAACTTAATAGTTTAATCCTTAGGTGTATGTATTGGAAAGAAAGAGGATAAAGGCTCACATGTACCAATGGTATTAATACTATCAGAGAATGGCAAATATTTTGTTGATAATACATTAGTTTTAGCCGAGTCCCATTGCCCAATTGAGCTTTAATACTAGTTGGCTTTATACATAATGACAATAATGGAGATTCATGTTATAGATTTTCTTTGCTCATTTTACCCTTTAGGTTGGTCTATAATCTAAGTAATTAAATATTTGATTTTGACATGTTATTTGTTTGAGATACTTGATATTTAATTTTTAGAAAATTTAAAAAAATATAAAAACTTTTTCAAAAATTTTTTTTAAATAAACAAGTAATTGTTTAGTAGTTACTAAACAAGTAAATTTATGTTACAAAATTTATTAGAGCAACAGTTATAAATAATAAAAGTCCATAAATAAGGCTTATAAACAGGTTCCATAGATGATTTATACGAGTAATTTAATACTTCATTAAAAAAAAAATTATATAGATTTTTTTACTAGACTTAATGTACTTAAACAAGAATCTTACTTGGTATATATGTGAGTTCACTTACTAGAACTTTAATTATGTGTCCTTATTTCCGAGCATCATCTGAGACTGACGTATATATATATATATATATATATATACCACTGTGTTCAAAAAATACCTGGAATTTTCGTTTTTTAAAAAAAATATTTAATTATTCATCTACATCGACTTCAAAGTAGTCCCCACTAGATATTAACCTAGATATTAGTCCCTAATAGATAAGTAGTCCCCACTTATGCCAGTGCTTTTTCCAATTCTCAAAATACTTCTGGAACTCGATCTTTGGGATAGCTTTGAGCTCTTTCAGCGATGCACTTTTAATGTCATCTGTGCTTGTGAAACGACCAACCTTTAAAGTTTTTTTTATTTTTTGAAAAAGGAAAAAGTCACAAGGGGCCATGAGTGGCGAATATGGAGGTTGGGGCATCATTACAGTGTTATTTTTCGTCAAAAAATCACGAACAAGCAACGATGTGTGAGCCGGTAAATTATCGTGATACAAAAGCCATGAATTGTTTTGCCACAAATCCGCATGTTTTCTTCGCACTGCTTCACGCAAACGGTGTTGAACTTGTAGATAGTACACTTTATTGATCGTTTGACCTTGTGGCAAGAATTCATGATGCACTATGCCATTAAAATCAAAGAATGGTAAGCATAACCTTGATGTTCGACCACACTTGCCGAGCCTTTTTCAGTCTTGGAGAGCCAGAATTCTTCCACTGGGACGATTGAGCCTTCGTTTTGACATCATATCTGTAACCCCATGTTTTGTCGCCTGTTATAATAAGTTTCAGTAATACTGCATCGTCGCTGACTTCATTTAGTGATTCCTGAGCAACTTCCATTCGCTGCTGTTTTTGTTCAAAATTCAACAATTTTGGGACAATTTGCTGCTACGCGTTTCTACCCAAAATGTTTGCAAAAAAGTCATGGCATGAGCCAATCGATATGCCAACATCATCAGCGACTTCTCTGATTGTGATTCGGTGATCATTCATAACCATTGCGTCCACTTTTTCCACGTTTTCATCGGTTTTTGATGTGCTGGGGCGTTTGTCATCGTCTTCGCAGCCATCTTGGAAACGCTTATACCACTCCTAAATACTTGTTTTTTTTCATAGCAGACTCACCATAGGCCTTTGTTAACATTTCACACACTTTGTTACACTTTATTTCATTTTTTACACAAAACTTACAAATTCTTTGACCCATTTTTTTTAACAATCGAAAATTGCCGAGCTCATGAAAACACGTCTAACCTTAGCAACTGCCACAGATAAAGTAAACAATGAATACAGCTGAAAATTTTGTCATACTTCAGGAAACACAATAAAAAAAAATGTTGACAATCGGACTCTCCAAACGCGCGAAATTTAAACATTGCGGGTATTTTATGAATACACCTCGTACATATAATCATTTTCATAAATAAAAGTATAATATTATAAAGTTATTTATTTTTTATGTGATAGGTTTGACAACTATGCAGATAATATAACAGTTGATGGTCAAGACTTCAACATTACATTATGGGATACAGCTGGACAAGAAGATTACGAAAGGTTACGCCCCTTATCTTATCCAAATGTAAGTGTTCTAAAGAAATTTATTCTTTCAAGATATGTAAATAAATATGGACCTAAAAATGTTTAGGTTTAAGCATTTGCATACAAATTTTAAAATGTTTACAGCATGTCCACTACACCCCAGAATGAAGTAAATTTTATTGTTCCTAATCTGGTGAAGTATAATTTTATTTTCATTATTATTATATGTTATTTTTTAGGTGCTTATTCTATTATTAACTAAATTAGATTATTGTTGTAGTTGACTATTAGCAGGTTTTGCCTAAGTTGCCTATTGTTGACTTTTAACCAATTTTACTGGGGGTAATTTGCTTACTAAATAAACTATATTATGATAAACTTATATATAAACTAGTATAAACTTATACTTGACAGTTTATATAAATAAACTAAATTTGATTAATTTAATTTCATACATTATACAGAATTAATAAATACTACAAATCGTCACAATGCTTAGGTATAGGAGCTTAAATACTTTGCAAAATTAGTAAAATCACAATATGCACAACTATAAACTAAGAATTGAAATGGATCCAAAGCATTGGCAGAAAGACTCTAAGATACAAATAAATATATAACAAAAAAGTAACTACATTCCTAATAACATATACAAATACAATTAATTAGGAATGGTGTATCCAGTGACTTTAATGGATCAGTCATTTTAATGACAGCGCCAGGCTCGGATCAGTGACTTTTACTGATGACAAGGGATACTGAGACACCTCTGTATGTGCCAATAACAGGCAAGCATACCACACTGGTGAAATGACTCCACATCTCGCTTTTTTTCTTTTTTGGCTCATTTTATTTAAAAATAAACTCCTCCTAATTAAGAACAAACTACCAAGTGCGAAATAGCGTCTATTGTACACAAAACTATAATTGTCGTGAAACCGGACACAATTCGTCCACCTTCACAAGACATAAATGAGTAGAGCCAGTAACCGCAACAAATCAATCAATGACAGCCTTGGTAAATTATCAGTAACTTTTCAGCCTGCGACAGCAACATTTTGCCCAATCACAACAGAGGCAACCCCTCCCCCTTCAGTCAATGATACTGCCCGATGATTGGAGTCGTTAGCTGAGCGGTGAGAGTAGAACCAGTGACGGCAACATTTTGCCCAATCACAACAGAGGCAACCTCTCCCCCTTCAGTCAATGATACTGTCCGATGATTGGAGTCGTGAGCTGAACGGTGAGAGTAGAACCAGTGACAGCAACGTTTTGCCCAACCACAACAAAGGCAACCTACAATTGAACCATTGTTACTGGAACTGGCATTTTCCATATTTTGTCACTAGTACCATCAGCAACAAACAAATATCAGTGACAGAAAATATCAACCATCCCTGCAATTAATTAAGAAATTGAAGTGCAAACATTCTTTGATCTCAACCCATCTAGGGTACTTAAATCTAAAGTTTAAATCAAAATCTCTGCTTGTAATTTAATACTGAATATCTCCTATTCTATAAATTATTTAAAAAATGTTCACAGACAGATTGTTCACATTGAAAGTTCTTATTGTTGTTAGACTAATATAATAGTCAATGTTGTTAGACTAATGCCAGTCATTATAAAATAGTTGAAAAATTGAATCAGTTTCGCCCAAATATAATTCATTGTTGGCGTGGTTTGGTAAGCATACTTTATGAGCTTTACTTTTAAGTACTTTTGTAGGAACGTCATAAGAATATTGGCTACAGCTGGAGAAAGAGAAAATCCCATAGGGGCACCATCAAGTTGTCTGTAAAACTGTTCATTAAACAAAAAGTAAGTGTCTGTTCATTAAACAAAAAGTAAGTGTTTATGAGACAGTGCCCAGCCAGATCTAAGACATGCGGAGGGAGCTCTTAAAAAATGGACATCCTCTGAAGCATTTCATCAATGGGAACGCTAGGAAATAATGACCTGACATCCAAGCTAGCCATTATATCACCTTCTTCAACTTGAATTCCTTACAGGTCTTGGACAAAATGTTCAGAGTTCTTGATATAGGAATCGGCCTTCTGAACCAATAACTCCATAAGTTTATCCAAATATTTCTCCAGTTTCTGAATTGGTGAATTAATAGCACTTACTATATGTCTCACAGGAGTGCCCGGTTTATGAATTTTAGGTAAACCATATAACTTAGGACATCTACTAGATTTTTCTCGAGGAATTATCCTGGATTGAGTTTCCTCATCGATAGGAGTTTGTTTAATAATCCGCCTGGTAGTATTTCCAAGTAGGTGGTTGGATCATTCTTAACTACTTTGTAATTATCATCATTAAGGATCTCCTTCATCTTGTCCATATAATCTGAAGTATTTAAAACAACAGTTGTGTTACCCTTATCAGCTGGCAATATGGTAATGTCTCCATTATTTTTCAGTTTAAAAAGGGGTCTCTTTTCTCCAGGGCTGAGATTAGGTTTAGGAATTCTGCTAGTACGTAAAATATTAGCAAACCTCTTGACAAAAATCTTCAGCTTCAGTTTCATCTATGTAGGCTATAGATGTTTCAACCTCAGATATTATTTCTTCTAGAGGAAGCCTGGTAGGAGCAATGGCAAAGTTACACCCTTTACATAGGACAGAGATTTCAGCATCACTGAGGCTGTAGCTAGAGATGTTCTTCACAACCAAGTCAGGCAATGAATTTCAGACTTACATTGGTTTCTGATCTCAAAGCCACTGGAGTATCGATACGATTCCACAAAATACGATGAACAACATTGCTAAGGTAGATGTGCAAAGTGAAAAGTTCCCTTTCAGTGGTAGCAAGGTTCTTCCTAGTGCGATAGATTTGTTCTCCAAGTAGAGCTTTACTGGCATTCTGAGGAATATCTTCTAGTTTTGGTATTATGCGACAACTTTAAAGTAGGAAGGACTTTGTTGTTATGACAACGGATCAGAAAACGAAGATCACAGATGAGAGTAGCCTTCCTCAAACGCAGCTTCTCATTGCAATTTTATGCACTGCAGAATGAACGGATGTACTCCAGATAATAACTATTCATATATATATATATATATATATATATATATATATATATATATATATATATATATATATATATATATATATACACACACACACACATATTTACACTTGAAAAATAAAAACACTAAAATCTACTTTCTCGAAAAGAAGGAAATGATGCTTTTTCTTGGCATAGATAATATCCTTACAGGAGACACGACAGGTCAAGGGAAGTGCCCTGGGACATATGACAAAATTATAAAGTTTACGAAAAATAAATTTTATTAAAAATTTCATCTGGTTTTATCACATTTATTATTTTTAACATTTTGATCAAACGTAACTGGGGAAAGATAGAACTATATTTATTGTATTTGAGGTTAATGACAGATCACAGACCAATTCATGCTTTAACAATACACTTTACATTTCGATTTGTAAAAGCATGAATTGGTCTGTGATCTGTCATTAACCTTAAACACATTAAATAGTTATTAACAGACATTAAATAAAATTTACACTATATTTATATTCTAAAAGCTTTATGAATGTCGAGTACAAAAATATTAATAAATATAAAGTTTAATTTGTAATGTAATTATACTTGGAAAAACTTTACAACAAAGAGGGGTAGTGTTTTTGTATTGCTATTTGTCTGCTTTCTATAACAATTCCTGAAAACTTCACTGTGTGAAAACAAATCAAAACAAACAAAGTGAACCCTTCTGGGAGTTTCTACAATGCTATTGGTACCAGAAGCAAGAAAAAACTATCCCACTTCCTTCCTTATCGAATTCAATGACGTAGTACTGAAGGTGTACAAATACTGTATCTGTTCTTATCAGCTTAATGTTGTTTGGACCTGCACTTTGACTCTATACCAAGACACGAGAGTGAGTCCCTGCATTCACCATGTGCTGCAAGCAGACCGATGCAGATGGGCGTCTACCACTGTTGGTGCCGTGTCGCCAGGACTACCTGCCCGTTAAAGTGGCCTGCGAGGAAGACCTACAGCGTCTCTTTGGCGAGCTGCAGGAGAGCCTTCGCAGCGGATTCCGATGCGTTGTCACCGTCAGGACATCAAGAGTGACGACTCGGAGCGGCCAGTGCAAGGACTGCGGGACCGTTGGACATGCGTCCAAGCGGTACGGCGGCTGTCCGAAGCACGAGTCCCGGCCCCGCCGACAGAAGAGGCAGAAGCAGACGCCCGCACCGGGAAGCGATCACCAGGTCCTCGGGGGACCTCCAGTCTCCCCCAAGGTGCTGCCGCCAACACCTGCGGACAGCAAAGAGGCTGCGTCGTCGTCGTCGTCGCCGCCGGATACTGTTGCGGTATCAAAGAAGGCTGCTCCCTCTCGTAAGAGGAAGTACCGCAACACGGAGTACAGGGAGGATCCCGCTGCTGTGGCTACCGGCTGGGAGAGAGTGTGGTGTCGCCGCCGTCGGCCGAAGACCAAGCCGGCACGTGTCGAGGAGTTGAAGAGGAAGTACTTCTTCTGGGACTCCGAAGAAGCCGACGACACGTGTACTGAGCAGATCCCGTTCGACGAGCTCGGTACATCGTTTAAGGAAATAACTGAGCTCGTCCTAGCTCCGGGAGTCTGCATCCCAGACAAAAACTTCGCAGAAGGCCACATCCAGCTCTATGAAGAAGTCATGATGGACGACGAGGAAAAGGAGCTCAGGTCTAAACGCCGGTGGCGCAACAAGCAGCGGGCATGGCGACGGCAACGACGCAGAGAAGCGGAAGCAGCCTCCCTAAAATAAGTATTTTTCTGTTGTAAATTAAATTGTATTTTTCACATTATTTTTAAATATGTATTATTTTTGTAAAAAATTCTTTGTTAATAAATTTCCCAATCTGTGGTACAGTGGTATCCAATGTTTTTTTTTTTAGTTCTATATACATATTATTTTATCCTACTACCATCTCAACTCCTATTTCTATTGTTCCTCCATTAGTCCTAGTATTTAACAAGACACAAAATTATCATAGTTTAATCAAGAAACTTAATATTTCCCACCTTCTTTGAGATAACTCTCGTAAGTAGATAAAACATAAGCAATGCTAAATAATCCCTTCAGAAGATTCTTACAAGTATATTGAAACTCATCATAAATATTTATTTAAAAGAACACACATAAGGAAAGAAGTGGTGAGGAAAATTTTTAGTAATAAGATAGGAAATGTTGGTTGGTTATCATAGGAGGGAAAATCCTGACAGCAGTGGAATGGTAAAAGCATCATAGTCACTTCACAAATCAGATTATTTTAATAAATAAGATTATTCTAACAAGAAAATCTTTTCAAAAAGAAAAGACTATGCAATGCAAAAAAAAAAAACAATGATTGAGGAATATGGAATTGAGAGGTGATAACAAAGATTACCTACGTAATAAAAGACTTTATCAAGTGTTGTAAAGATGACAAACCACAAACAGGAAATTAAAATTGACAAAAGGAGATGACTATGCTCCAGATATATGAACCTCCATGAGGAAATTTCATTGATAATTGAAAATATAAATATACAACAAATGCATTCAGTGGTTAGTTAAAAACTGGTTCCTGGTATGTTCTCGAATTATGAGAAAATCATTTTCCTTATTTAAAAATAAAACAAACTTGAAAATTCAGTTAGAAAAATTGTTCTGCTTGTTTTTAAATATTAATTTTATTATTTCAGACGGACTGTTTCTTACTTTGTTACTCTGTTGGCAGTAGGAGTTCATTTGAAAATATTGAAAGTAAATGGTGTCCAGAACTGAGACATCATTGCCCCAATGTACCCATTGTTTTAATTGGTAAGTGTTTCATTTTTATGTTAATTGGCAAGGGCAGTATTTTTTATATTGATAAAATATTTTTCAATCATATTTAAATAAATTTTGAATTATAAAAAATTAGTAAAGTAGCATATTGCTAATGTAAACATTTTAATCTCTTTTAAAATGAAATGATGATTTAGACTTTAAATAATATGAAAACAGATAAATCCATACATTAACTCAGTATTATAAACACTTTATTTTCATATGTTTTGTTGACTTGTCATCATCATGTGATATTATTACATAATCCCAAGTACGACTTGGTAGTATCACTGTTGATGATGATTCAAGTTCTCGAAACGTATATGGAAATAAAGTGTTTATAATTGTGACTTTGAGTACAGTTATTTCTCATTTTAACATTCAAGCCAAGTCAAATATTGTAGATTCAATCAGGCTTCTTGCTGTCAATAGAGATATAGGATTGTCAGGCTGTGGCAGGGTGTTACCTTTCTTTGGTAGCTGGTCTGCGTGTTCATTTCCTTCAATACCGACATGGCTAGGGAGCCATTGGAGCACAATGAATCACCCTTCTTCAATCATCACTACCAAGGCCTTTCAACCATTCATTGTTTGCACAGTCGGTGGAGGTACTACTAGTTAGTACAATTATAGCAGCCTGTGAATCCACGAAAAATACAACTCTTGTCGACTTTCCATAGATCGAACAAAGTTTTTCGGCAGCTTGTACTATAGCCTCAATCTCACCGTCGAAGTTAATGACATTAATTCCAACTGGGCTGTATCTCTTAAAGTGGTTGCTGTAAAAGCCAGCACTAGAGGCATTCTTTACCGCTGACCCATCGGTGTATACATGGATCTAGTTATCTTTACTGTATAGATCCGCAATTGTTTTCAAAGCAGCGGCCTTCAGGATGTGGGGATCACTTGAGTCTTGCCTTGGAGTCTTTGTGATTCAGAAGCCACAGTGTTCTCTCTGGTAATGAAGGAAAAACCGTATGACAGGTTGGGAATTTAGATGATTGCCCCAGTTTCAGGTTGTATTAAATTCCAAGTTGTTCTGCATAAATGAGTGGTGACATTTGTGTCTTAAATCGCGACGTCACAGGTTTATATCTCTCCCATTATTCTCTTTGCCCTCTCCCAGAACTTGAGTTCTGATTTCTCTCTGCGGCTTTGTAGTGGCTCCACCAGGTATCTTTCGCAGTGCGTTGTTCTGGACAACCTCTAATTTCCTCAAGTTAACATCGGAAGAGAGCGATGACAACTTTGGGGTACAAAGTCGGCCCCGTCCACAGCATACTTCAAGCTGTACGTGTCCCCTGGGTATTGCTAAATGTCCAGCAGAGTTGGCTGAGAACCCAAGCCAAACAGAGATAATGTTCTTAAAATATGGATGTGTACTCTTGGAATCGTAACAAAGTTTTTGGAATGTAATTGTACTAATCAAAAGATCCTAAAAAATTAATTTTGCAGACACTTTTTGCAACCTAAAAATTTTTCAAAAGTATTGTTATTGTTAAAAAGTTTCATTTACTAAGAACTGAAATTATTTTTTTATAACTTACCTTTTGTTTTTACAGCCACAAAAACTGATCTGAGGGATGAAGAAGATGACGATGACAACTCAATCACTACATCAGAAGGAAAGAAACTTAAGAGAAAAATAAAAGCAGCGCAATTTATGGAGTGTTCGGCTCTAAAAAACGAAGGTCTGAATGAAATTATTATCGAATCAGTGAGGTGTGCTATCAAAAAACCTAAATCAAAGAGGAAAATGTGTTTTTTCCTGTAAAGATTTTGTTCTTAATATGAATCCAAATAAACATTTTGTATATTAACTGGAGTGACCAAGAGACTGAGGTGAACCCATTTGTGACCGAGTTATTTGAATGTCAGTTCCATTATAGAGAGATGTGAATATTTCAATGTGGGTTGACCAGTATTTACTGTGTTAAAACTGTAATACTTTATCAATTAAATTTTTTATCATTATAGGTAAACATATTTTTTGCTATGTGTAAACACATTTAAACATAATAAGATAATAAATATTATTTAACAACTTTGTTAAAAGTTTAAAGGTGTGAAATAAAAGTGATTATACTTTTATTTAAATAAACAGTCTATCAAATAAAAAAATTCTGATTATTTTGACAAACAAAGTTTAACATTTTCAAGACAATTGTAATATTGAAAAATAATTTTTAAAGTACCATACTTTATAGGAGGTCATTGCATAAAGGTAATTATTAAGATCAGCAACTTCCATGTTGGTCGGTGAAATTTTTTAATTCCTGGTCAATTTGACCATGGTAAACACAAATCTGAAGTTATTTTTGTATATTGCAACGAGTTGGTGTATGTTCACTTTGGTTCGCTATTAAAATGATCTGACCTTCGCTGAAATCCTCCACCTGCACTTTTCTGGCCTATTTTTTGGCAATACTCAACCTTCCCACACCTAAATTCGAAGTTGTCAGCAATCTTCACTATGTTATCTCACTTTAAACAGTTCGTCTTTGTCGGGAGCACGTTATGCGAACATAAAGCCTAAATAACCTGCTTTTCATCGAACAAACAAGCTTTGAAAAATAATGTGTGGCAAGATCTATCACACACACTAGATATGAGCTTTTTCGGTTGAAAAGTCAGGCGGCATCTGTCGGCCAATCGGAAAGCATTTTTCAGGTCCCATGACTACTATAACCAAGATGGTTGATTTTGGTTTGCCGCTAAAACTAACACAGATTCGCGCCTTCTTCAGTTGAAACGTCATGTGACATATGTCGGAAACATCTTGCGGGTCACGTGACTCAAGTTGGCAGATAAGATTAGTACCTTTTTGACAAGAATAAAAAATTTCGCGCGATCAGAGCTTTAGTAAGCACCTATGTCAGGTCAGGTTAATTTACGATTTTCGTTAAAAATAACTCCAGATTCATGTTCAGCATGGTCAAATTGACCAGGATTTAAAAAATTTCTCCGGCCAGAGTGGTATTTGCTGATCTTAATAATTACAAACATAAAAAAACTGAAACTATTCAAACATAAAAAGTCAAATAATTATTTTATTTAGTCATTTGATTTTTGTATACTTGAAATATTACTATATACAGAGATGAGTCAAAAAGGACTACAAATTTACATAATCGGTATAGGTGTTATTTTGTATCAAAACACTTTGTTTGATTCAATGTCATAGTACAAAATCCAAAAAAAGGTTTTTACACCTATAAAATGATGTGGCTATCATTGGTGAACTGCGAAATATCCCACACTTCAGAAATAAATGTCTTGCCACACTTATTCTAGCGAATTGAATGTAACCTCTGCAATCGCAGCATAGATTCTGTTTCTAACATGATCAAGATTGTTTGTTAAACGTGAAACATACAAATCATATTTAATGAAACCCCAGAGAAAAAATCCATAGTATAAGTTGGGGCAGTGAGGTGACTATTGGCACTGAATACCGAATCCACAAACCTGGAGTGACTATTTAGGAAATCACAAATTACTCTGAGGAAATGAGTACTACATCTTGTTGTTCTTCTTCATATAATAGCAAAAAGTTCTCTAGCGTATCAACATATATGATACTATTAACATTTCTCTCCATGAAGAAAAAAAGTCCATACTCTTTAAACTTACTCTTTGCTCAAAACACATTCACTTTTGGGGGTATGTCTTTTGGTGTTTCAGATTCTGCTGTTGTAGGTATTTCCCTAGTCACTGATGTGAAACGCTGACTCATCGCTGAATATTATGGAGTTCAGGGATATGCCTTCTTTGTCTTTCCAAACTAGCATTTCAACACAGAATTCTCCATGAGCAAACATATCCAAATCAGTAGTCTGTTATATCACTGTAATTCATTATGGTTTTAAGTGCAAAAGTATATTTAGCACTCGCCAAACTGTCACCAAATTTTGTAGAATTTTAGTCTCATGGCACATGGCATTTATTTTTTTGGACTATATGCAAACCTTTTTTTAAAATTGTTTGACGACAGCATTACTAATGTGCATGCGACTGGTGATTTCACATAACAACCAGAGCAACAAGAGTGAATAAAATTTGTGTGCCAACTGTAAATTGTATTTTCCATATTTGTTGAACACTTGAAAACACACAGATATCATGTTCTACACATGATACCTGGTACTACCAGGGACTTGGTACTACGGTACTTGAGTCAAACCAGAATTTGGATTTGTCACTATGGCACAGTGTGAATTAAACTAGAAGTTTAACCCAACATCTTGTTAAACCCAACAAGTTTGACCCAACATCTCCAAGCAAAAGACACTAATGAAAAACGGTACATAGCGATCGAAAACGTTCTGTCTCAGTAAGTTTTAACAAATTTACTAAATATAAAGTTTGGATAGTCATAAACTATTGTTTAAGTGATTAATAAGATTCACCGAACGTAATGGACTATAAAATTCAAGAATTAAACTAGAAATGTTTTGATAATAAATAACACCTCTACCGATTCTATAACTCAATTTAATAAATTAATACGAATTATCAAATTGTAAAGTTGTTTACTCACCCTGTATTTATAAGCCTAAATTAAATTTAATGATATAACACTCTTAATCAGAACAAAAATCAAATGTCTCAACTGTACATGCAAAAATCAATCATTTAATGTATTTAAACAAGTTTCTACAACAATAAACAAATATTTTTAATCTAAATTTGTTAGCTATATGTTATTAATTTTTGAATGTTTTTGCTATTTTTTATACCGCTATTATTCAAGTTAATTTTATACATATAGGGATAACATTTATTCTACGAAACAAATGTTTTATTTTAAAGTAATGTTTTATTTTAAAGTTTTTGATGAAAATGTGATTAAAAAGAAAGATGGGCAAAGAAAAAACTAAGGTTTAATTTTTAACAATGAATATTATAAGTGTAAGTAAGAACATTCAAGATTTATAAAACCAATACAAGTATGAAACAAAAATTTACTTGTTAAGTTTTGTGTGTAAAAGCACCAAAATATTACCTCTACTACCTGATACATAATAATGCCTGATACATTTTTACATACAGGCTTTGATTCTTACTTACATCTAAGAAGGATAACTAGACCAACTGACAGTGGTCAATGAATGTAAGTTTGTATTGTGTGAACTTATTCCAGTAGATAAGCTATTAGTAATGACAATATATACACACATAATATTATAAATATTTCATTACGAGAAGAATATCAACTAAACTACTCCAAGCCTTTTACCAAAATTTGTAGGCAGTAACCTCAAGAGTCTATATATAAACCCTCGAGCAACAATACAACTAGGGATTATCCATCCAGTTATTTTAGTGACATCGCCAGGCTTGGATCAGTGACTTTTACTGGTGACTAGGGATACTGAGACAGCTCTATATAAGCCAATACCATACTGGCAGGCATACCACACTGGTGAAATTATTCCACATCTCGCATTTTTTTTTTTGAAAGCCCATTTTATTTTAAAAGATTCTTAGGAAATTAAGAACAAACTACCAATTACGAAACTGTGTCTAGTGTATACAACACTGTCACTGTCATGAAACCTGACACAAATCGACTAGTCACACACAACGTAAATGAGTAGAACCAGTGACAGCGACAAATCAACCAATGACAGCCGTGGTAAAATATCGTTTCATCCCGCAACTGCGACCTTATGTCCAATCACAACAAAGACAACTTCCGATCGATCCATTGTCACTGGAATTGACATTTTCCATATTTTGTCACTAGTACTACCAGCGAAAAGTTACCCTAACAGGAAATATCGACCATCCCTACAACATAACTGTTTAGTGTTTTGTTGTATTTTATTTGAGTGACCACCAAATATTGTATTTTGAACGTCATCAAAAAACAAAGCAGTTTACTTAATATTACTCTTGCGATGGAGTATTTGTGTGTGTATCCCAATGCTATTGATGATTTCTATGCCTCCTGATTAGTAACATGGTATTGTTATTATTATTATGTTTAATATATCATGAACATAAATTGTAAATCAATAATTTCTATTGTAAAAAAGACTGTAACTATATGCCTTAATCTACATATATAAATATAAATTATAAATGTTTATAGCTTTGTGTGCCATTTAATAATACATGCTTTACATATTTTTATTATAATACTTGAATACTTTATACTTATTAAAGACAAATTGTGTTTTGATGTAAATTTAACCACTGTGAAAGAGGTTTTATCTTTCATTTCATACTTTTAGGAATAGCTTTTTTTATAATATTCAATATCATTAATATTTTCCCCCAAGATTCAATATTGTTTTAAGGACAATATTTTTCTTTAAAATACCACACAGAACTGTATTGTTCTGATTGTCAACAATAATGAACCTCCTGCTTAATCTGTGATTGGTACATTTCTTAAAGAAAATAGTTTTCTAAGATTCTACAATATAACTGATATAAAACTCAGCATTTAGTATTTAGTCCTGTTATCATGATGACCAATTAGACTAGGTAGACAACGTAGATTTTAAAAGTAGTCACACTGTTGGATATTAAAAAAAAAGTTCTATTATAGTTATTTAAAAACAATATATAAAGCAATCCAGATTCAGAATTATTTTGTGTGAAGGCATTGATGTGTTCTTTTGTTTTTAGATGTAGATATGTCGTACAGGGTGACACAGAAAAACGGGAATTTTTAAAAAAAATTCTAAAAATATAAGAGTGATGGAAGAAAATGGTTTTATTTATATTACATGAAATATCAAAACTTGCCATTTATGAAACACTGATGGAATTTATGATTTTTTAAAAACAACATCCTTTAGGTGGCGTCCTCCTCTACGAATGCATTCTTGAAATCTGCGGTGGAGATTCCTCATTGACCGCTGCAACATCTCAACTGGAATACTGTGAATTTTATCCCGAATTCTCTGTTTTAACTCATTTACAGTTCTTGGTCGAGTTGTGAACACTTTAGTTTTGAGATAGCCCCACAAAAAGAAATCGCAAACGGTCAAATCTGGCGATCTAGGGGGTCAGAAAACGTTACCGAATCTTGAGATGACACGGTTACCAAACAATACTCGCACAGCCTCCATTGATCGCCGTGCAGTGTGTGATGTCGCACCATCCTGTTGAAACCAGGATTCTTGAACGTCTGGAATATTGTTCAATTCAGGTGTAACGAAACGTTGTAACATTTCCACGTAATGATCAGCATTGACAGTCACTGCAATCCCCCGTTCATCCTCAAAAAAATAAGGTCCGATGATCCCATGTAATGAAACAGCACACCATACTGTAACCTTATTAGCATGTAAAGGGAGCTCATGAAGTTCATTAGGATTTGTGTCTGCCCAGTATCTGTAGTTCTGCTTGTTAACATAACCTGTAAGATGAAAGTGGGCCTCATCTGACATCCACAACTTGCTTAGAAATTCATCGTCATTGTTTATGTGTGTTAACATTTGTTGGCAGAATTGCAATCGCGACTGGTAATCATTTTCCTTCAACTCTTGCACTATCTGCAGCTTGTAGGGGTGAAATTTTAATTCTAAATGAAGAATTCTGCGAACACTCTCACGGGACATTTCAACCGCAGCTGCTTGCTTACGAATCGAATGGCGTGGGCTCTTCAATACAGATCGGCGTACAACATCAATGTTCTGTGCAGTACGAGCACTTCTTGGCCGTCCCGTTGGTTTCTTCTTTAAAGCTGATCCACTCTCTTCAAAATTATTAATCCAACTTCTAATGGCATGTTTTGACGGAACGGAATCATGCCGTCCTAAGTTGTAAAAACGTCGGAACTCAATCTGGGCAGCTTTCAAACTATCACCGTTTTTAAAAAACATTTTTATAGCTAACGCACGCTGTTGCCCGTTCCACTGGTCCATGGCTACTGTAATGGCGGCTTGTTTACTTGTACACTGTCGCTGTCCCTCAGTGCTGCCACCTGCTCACGGCTGCCACGACGCGTTACAAAAATTTCCGTTTTTATGGGTCACCCTGTATTATTTAAAGTGAAACTATCAACTACATTGAAACAATACCCTACTTTCATTTCCAGGGGTGATTCTGCAATGCCAATAGATTATGTTAAATACATAATGTATTTTTATAATAGAAAGAATGTGTTTCTTTCTGGAACTAATGTGTTTTTGTACTATTCTTAACAAAATATTGTGGTTTTACAAATTAAGTAGACTGGCTTCTATTTTATTTCAACATATTGTTGAAAAAAGATTTATAATCATTCAACACAAACATTTTTACAGAAGATCTTTAAAAAATAACTCAATTTATTTTAGTTTGTCAATCATAAATTTATGGTATTGAATAAATATATTATTTTTTTACTTTAAAAAAAAAGTTATTTTAAAATGTACTTTACAGTCAAAGTAATTTGTATTTATCATATAATTTTAGTTATATTCATAGGTTCAAGTTTATTGGATATTTCAATGTTTTTTATGCATATCTATGTTAAATATTAAACTAAATTTTCAGATCTTTTATATGTTTTATGAATGAAGTTGATACTACATACTTTCAGTTTGATTTCATTTTAAGAAATTCAAATATATGGTATTTACCTCCTTCATTTCAGGTTTAACTTCAATATTGTAAAATATTTATGAGTATATTTTTGTCTGAAGTAAAAGCATTCATCTTACATTTGAAACCAAAGATTAGATAGTGTTTTATTTTGTAAGGCAGTAAGATTTCTCTTGTATTAAATGTTGGTAATTTGTAAGTTAAAAATAGTTTGTATAATAATGTTAATTAAAAACAACAAATTGTTTAATTTTAGCTTTGTTTTTGTATCTATCATTCTGGTAGTTTTTATAATTTCCTTTTCCTTGATCCTTTCTTTTGAAATCTTTTAAAAAATGTGACCAAATGTTATAATAGTGTCTTCTGATCTTAAATATAAATAAATCCATCTTGAATTACTGGAATCGTCAATGCTCAAAAATTGTTTCCTTGAAGCATCATTCAAGAATATATATTTACTCAAACTATTAGTTGTGGAGGCTTAACTATGATGGCCTTGTGGCACTTAGAAATGTGTTCACATTATAATTAGAAACTCTAAATTTATCCGTTTCCTTCTTTCCCTCCAAACCATCAGTTACTTCACAGTTGGAACAGACACTCACTCCTTTGTGAACTTTACAGTTAGAAACGGATTGTTATTATTGTTAATATTATGTTAGGGATATAATAACCCCTAGTAGAGAGTGTAGGGGATTATTTGCATTATCATGAGAACTTGTGTACAGAAGGGATGGACGATATTTTGTTACGGTGACTTGTCACTAATATTCGTTTGTCGCTGGTGGTACCAGTGATAAAATAAGGAAAATGCTAGTTCTAGTGACAATGGATCGATTGGAAGTTGCCTCTGTTGTGATTGGGGAAAAAGTCACAATCACTGAATACAACGGTTGTCATTGGTTAATTTGTAGCTGTCACTGCCTTGCTCTCACCGTTCGGCTAACAGCGCCGATTATCTTGCAGTGTCGTTGACTGAAGGGAAGAGGAGGGCTGTTTTCGTTGTGATTGGTCAAAATGTCGCTGTCGCAACTGAAAAGTTACTGATATTTTACCATGGCTGTCATTGGTTCTACACACGTTGTGTGTGGGCGGTCAATTTGGTTAGGTTTCAAGATAGTGACAGTGTTGTGTACAGTAGATGATATTTTGCACTCGGTAGTTTGTTCTTAATTTCGTAGGAATTTATTTTTAAATTAAATGAACCTTTCAAAAAAAAGAAAACAGTGAAGTATGGAATCGTTTACCTTTGTGGTATTCCTGCCTGTTATTGGCACATACAGAGCAGTCTCAATATCCCTTGTCACTGGTAACAGTCACTTATCCAAACCTGGCACTGATTCGTTAAAGTCACTGAATCGACCATCACCCTGTACCTGAACCAGACCTACTTTCTACTACAAAATTACAGAGGATTATACTTGTTACATCCTATTGTTAAACAAAGATTAGGAATTTTGGATAGAGTAATCTAGGACTGAGGAAAGGAAATTGTTCCCCTGATACTGGGAATAGGGAAAAATCAAGGCATTGCATAGGCAAAGATGTCAACCTGCTACCTGAATGTTTAGTTTAATATGTTTCTTTAATCTTTATATTTGTTTTGAATGATCTAAGTTTGTTTTGTTTATGTAGGAAGTTTAAATTGAATTTTTAAAAAAAATCATTATTAAAGTTGCATCAAATAGGCCATATTCAAACAGTTTAGAATTATTAAAACTTGTTCATGATATTTTATGTTGATTTTAAAAAGAGGCTTGTTTACAATTTATCTTTATTTTACAAATGTTTTTGTCTTCCTGAGAATGAATTTACCTTAAATAATTTTCACTGCCTATTATGACTCGTGCCATAATACAGTCTTACAGTCAACAGTATTACAGCAGTTAGGTTTTACTATAGTCTGAGATGGCATCTTTCTGATAGGATAGACTTCCCTATGAATTCAAACATTTCAAATTTAAATTCAGTTATGTATAAAGAGTCTCTCAAACAGTAATTTGTTCTGAAACATGTTAACAATAGTGACCATCTTTATATCAAGCATTTACGTTTTAGTATCAATCACCAGGCTGCATTTTCATTATAAATGATAAACAAATGAAAACGATCTAAAAGTGCCAATAATCAAACACATATGTAAAAACTGTTAGTACACATTGTATACAATAAGCAAACTAGCAACATTTTGTGTGAATTCAGTCACGGTAACTGAATTGTGTTGCGGCGGTTTATTATTATTTGTAATCATTATTAGTAAAAAATTACTAATTACTAATAATAATTACAAAATTTATTATAAACTAAAATATGTAAAAAAGTAAATAATAAAAATACTTGTGGTTTGAAGCTTACCTGTTGATTGTAGGGCTTCTATAACATTCTGAGAACTAATTGTTCACTTCACGTTTGTAAATCACTGTTATAACTAGAATAATTTCAAAAAAATATTAACACATATTTCTAATTAACATGTAAAGGCAATTGTGGAGATCTATTAGGGTTTAGCAGGAGATCAATAATAGGGGAGGGGACTCTAGTGTGGGAATATTAGTGTCTGAATCACTATCTTTATTTACAAAGTTACTACCATCATTGTCACTGCACTCACCTCAATATCCAGCTCCAATTCTGATGATCTCAAGCTATGCTTTGCCACACACTACCCAAATCCAAAGTGAAAGATAAAGCAGTCAAGACTAGAAAAATTTATACCAATAAGTTAATTGTAAGCATTAGAAATTCAATAAAAATCCTACTTTATCTGTCTTGTTATGCATTCTGCGAATCCAATAGGACGGTTTTCTATATGGTGGCAATTAGAACATGTTGCACAAGCTTATCTATATCAGGGAGATTATAACACTTAACTATGTTTGTTGACTAAACAATCAACAAACAAAAAACCCATAGTTTAAAGACTTGCTATGAATGACAATATACACTCTGCCCAAATAATCGTGCAGCACTAATCATAGATAGATTAGAAAAATAACATTCAAATTCAGCAACTCCTAGCTATTTAATCACACTATAGGTCTACTCAATTTATATAAAGAGTTCCAGGTTCAATCCACATTTGGACATTAACAATTTAGATGTCTTTGCCCCATTAAAATTAAAAATATGAAAAGCCAATGGTAAAACCATTGAATAAGTTGGTGCATTTTAGTGGTGGAAAATAACGAAATGAAAATGTTTTCAAATCAGTGTGAGATGATGACAGCAGTATAAACACTTCTAGTTACATTCGCAACAGATTCGGTGATTAAAGTACACTTTGGAGTTGAGTTTATGCATACAGTAAAATAAAGTTTTACCATGTATTTAAGCTTAGGATTTGGAATATTGTAGAGAAGGGGAATTTCAACAAATATTGAAAATTATTCATATATTTTGTAATGAACAAGTTTTGAATAATATTAATAAATTCATATTTCTTTAGTATTTAAACATGAACAAAACTAATTTAAAAATTTGTAAAATTACAGTTAAAAAATTTAATATCAGGAGGATTAGCTAAAACAAGAAAAAAAAAATTTTTTTTAACCAGACCAAATTTATATGTATTAAAAATTAATCAAATAAATGTTAAATTAAAACTTTAAAATTACTTAAATTAAAACTTTTTACTTATTTTTTAGTAATATCAGTAATTACAGTAGAGTGTCAATAATCTAAATGTCAAGAATTCAAATAATAAAAATTGGAACACGAAAGAGTATGTCATTACTTTTTAAATAAAACCTTTTTATCAGATTGTGTCTAAAAATTTACAAAGAATAAAAAAACCTAGAGAGAATATGACTACATAGTTTTATTTGGAAAAATTTCAGTCACTTTAGAAGTAACACATCACAAATGAAGCAATAATTCTATTTTTCAAAGTATTTTAAAATGGTTTCCCATTTAAAGATTAAATATCATTTTAAAAAAAGCATGAAAAATAAATTATATTTATTAACCCTTTGATTAGCAACATGTGCCTGGCCTGATATGACCTCTGGGAGCAATATATTTTTTTAAACATTTTAAAACTTTTCTTTAAAACAATTTTTTCTCCTAATTTTTTAAATTATAGTAATATTTGTAATTTTTTAAAAAAAATTCCTTATTTCCTCACATTAACGAAACTTTACCTCACGTTTACTGAAAATTTAGATTAGATTTTAAGACTAAATTTTATAAGCATAAGAAATTTTTATATGCTTCGGCCAGATGAGCAAATAGTATAACCAATCTCTAGCAATTTGTTTTATTCAACAATGCACTGAATTTTTAAAACATTCTAGACTGTGTCAATAGAAGTATTTATAATAACATGTTATTTAAATATTATAAATATACTTGACCAAGTATATTGAATAGTCTTAACATTATACAAAAAAATTAAAGCTTATACATTTCCTACCCTGCTGGCATTAACTTTAGTACTTTGGACCATCTTACTTTATAGGAAACATTAAAACTATTTGGTAACTACTTACAATTAAATTAGAAATTATATTAACACAAAAAATAACTTCAAAGTGCTGCAAAAGTATAAAAAAACCAAGTGTGGTTGAAACCACACAATGGAAGTGAAAACATCAAAGCCAATGTTCTGAAATTTATATAACATTAAATGAGTTCTAGTTACGAAATAAATGGTGAACATAGTTGTAAAAAAAATACGTAACACCAAAATATGTAAAAACACAATATGGACCTGATAATAGCAACAGAATATGATTAGCATAAAATTATAAAACTTTAATTAGACTTTTATGTATAGTGGAATAATATTCTA
The DNA here is from genome assembly GCA_036971475.1 of Prosapia bicincta. Taxonomy (NCBI): domain Eukaryota; kingdom Metazoa; phylum Arthropoda; class Insecta; order Hemiptera; family Cercopidae; genus Prosapia; species Prosapia bicincta. Next base: position 2,756,301 of record JBAIZL010000376.1, on the reverse strand, counting down.
TACTTTTACAAAGTTCAAAGTTAGTTGTTTTAAAACAAAATTATTATGCATTAAATGTAATTTCATACACTTTAATCCACAATCCAAAACAAAAGCTGTAATAGCTAAATCATTATTAATTCCTAATTATATATTATGAGATTTTTTGGACTGGATAAGAGACAGAAAATTTACCTCGATGACAGTTTGGTCTGTAATCTTAAAAAAGAAAAACATAAACACTAAAACACTGATATATTATGGATACACTTAATCCTTTTCTGTCTGTGATTGAGAAAGGATACAGTGTGTCCAAAAATATATCATTATTTTAGTGTTTTATGTATCTGTTTAAAGATTAGAGACATGACAAACAGGACTTGTTTCATGGTACACAGAAAAGCTAGTCTCCTATCTACTCCAAAAAATTTCAATTTCTAAAGTTCTACTAGAATTAATCTGATTATTTATTATTATAGAAGTAACACAAACTATTACATTGAGAAAGAATAACCTTGGTCCAAGCTAATTAGATAAAACTGTATAATTGTTATTATAATAAAATTAAATTAACAATACTTTTATATTGGATTACATTAACAAAGGCTGACTCCAATTTTTTCAATCTTACATATGCTACTAAAACATACATTCTAAATAAGAAACAAGTGATTTGATGTGTTGCAAAACAATAAATAGTGATTAAAACTTGGATTAAATATTACCATATGCGCCTGACTTTATTTTACAAACTTAAAGCTATTCTTCAGGAATTACCACTAAATGTTAAACAACATTACAGCGCAAGTAAATTAAATTACAACTACAAAATATTCCGTTACGATTGGTCTGATTATAAAAATAATAAACTTCACTAATATAAAATGAAGTCAATTGTTCAACTTATGATTTGCCCTCAATTCACACTGCAACTGACACCAGATTATGATGTCAATTCTAGAAATCTTAATTTTTTTGTATGTATAGGGCTTTTATTTATATTGTTATACGTATAACTTTTGTACAGCTCTATAAATTTCTAAACTGATCTTATTTTAAAATTTTTTTCAAATTTCAATTACAATTTAAAATTTTCTTTATATAAAAAATAATTTTTTTTCTGTTAAATGTATTTTTAAGTAACATTAAAAAAAAAATGAAGTTGATCAAAGTATTTGGTTTTGTCTAATATTACCTTAAATTCTATTAATTAATGTTGTTAGCATGAGAAAGTATTTTCTATTACTTTTACATTAAAAAAATGTTGTTTTTCTAAAATATGAAATTATATTATATGAATTGTGAAGTTTAGCTGATTGGAAAATCTGTCACTTCAGAATTAAGAGTGATTAAACAAATCATGGTTTAGCCATTTAAAAATACATGCTAAAAATTGTAACTCTAGACGTTATCTATTAAAAATTTTAAAATATAAAACCCTAGTAAGGAGATATAAATAACAGAATTAATTATAATAGAATTTCAGCTGTTTAACTGTAATTTATCTATCATTGTGGCAATAATTTGAAAAAAAAACTAATTAAATCTTTTGCAGTGTTTGAATAAGAATGAAATATTAATTACCGCAGTTATAATTACCTATGAAGAATTTTAATTATCACAATTTATCATTGGTTGCTTGTATTCTCTTGTAATTTATTAGTATCAAAGTACTATAGTGTCAATATAAATTTCATGGACTGAAATGACAGAACTAAATTTCAAACATTTATTATAAATAGTGGAGGCATTTTGAGTATCAAATTATCCATTAACAACAAAATTCATTTTATTGTTTTAAATTTGATTATTATTAAATTACTCTAGAAAATAAAGATGTATTACACCAAAACTGCAAGTATTACTTTAGTGTTTCAAAATATTTTTTATATTTTTTGTTATAAGAAATATATCAAAAACAACATATTGTTGCTTATATTGAAGAAATATATTGTTCATAAATCCATTTAACGATAACTGAAATTAAGCTTATAATTTTTTCAATTCTCACTGTATATATATTCTGAAATCATAAACAAATATAGGAGCTTTGATACAAGAAAAAGAGATTCAAAGGCAAAGATAACTTAAATAAATGAATAATAAATCTAGTTGGTTATCCAGTGGTAATCTCAAGATTGGTGGTTAGTTGGTAATCTCGATACAAAAAAAAAAAAAAAAAATTAATAATTTGCAAAACTAAAGTCTTTAGGAACAAGAAATAAACCATTATGTAAAATAGTTTACTTACATTAGAAATATATCACAAATAGAGACAGAAGAAAAATCAAGTTAGTGAAGAGAGTGATAATTATTACCACATATTTATAGGAAGAAGCAGCAAAACAAAAGAACATTTACAATGGTCTTTGTTTGACATATATTAGGAAAGAATAATGTTAGACAAAAGCCTATTACAAATGAAATAACAAAGAACAATTTGAGATTAACTGTAGTGTCAAAACATAATTAACAGTTAGATTGGCATATTAGTAACTGATGTTCAATTGTTCCTAATTGACGATATTGCTGTGTAATACAAATAGGTTAATAAAATATCTTAAACTATCTGAGATTAAATAGAATAGTTAAAGCCCTCTTGCTGCACAGAACAAAATATCTGTGCCATTTTAAAGCCTCGGTGTGTTTAAGTATATTCAAATATAGTTAATGTTAATTCTTATTAACATTAGTAAGCACTTTAATATTGATTAAAGTCAATTCAAGACTTTTACGCCAATTAAAGTAATCTTTTTCAAGTATTTTTTGTATCACAATTATTTTCCATAAATTTTTACAAGTTCATAAAATAAAACAAAAAAAAAATTGTAATAGATCTTCAATCTAGATATACCTTGTATACAAATAAAATTTGAATAAGACGTTTAAAAATAATTTAAACCTAACTAATCCTAAATATTATCACAATTAAAATTCGTCGTGATGGTGGTTATTATAACTAGATAATCTTTGTTCAACGACTTGTACGATCTTATCTGCATACTGGGATGTTATTTCTGAACCTCTATAATTACCACTTGAAGGGGTGTAAAATAGTACAGTAGGATATGCTCCGACACCTGCTCGCTTACACAGGTTGAGATGTGAGTCGCAGTTCACTTTTCCAGTTTTAACCCTCTTTTCTAATTTCTGGAAAAGATATTTAATGAGAGTTTTAAAATAAGAAGTAAATGGAATATATTAAAATATTCATACTATAAAAGGTAAGTTACAATATTTGATATTAACCCTTAGCACTCGACTGTCGGGGGAGCCCTGCCAAGCGTATATTGCCGTTTACTCATATGTCGGGGGTCACCCGACACGATTTTCAAATGCCTATAGCTCGTCTGCGGCGAAGCCCACGACATTCAATCTTTTACCGTTTGGTGCTACACTCTATTGAAAATAATGTGAACTAAGTTGAAAATGCCTAGGAATATGTGAGTCATCACAAAATCTAGTTTGCTGCTACGTTGTAAGCTGCAAGTAGGTTACAGTTTTGCCGGTTATTTGTTTACTCGTAGTTTGCCGTGGCTTCACGTGCAATTAGTGATTCTGAAATTCCTGCTCTTTTACTTGATCCTGATTTATTAGAATGTAGTTCAGTTTCATAAACAAAATAACTAAACCAACAGGTATTTGTAAATATAACCAGTTTATGGGTGGTATAGAATTAGCTGTTCAATATAATGAACCGTGCAGTTTTACAAAACGAACAAATAAATGGTGGAGGACAATGTTTTTTCTGGCTATTAGATGTAGCTGTAGTAAACAGTTTTATTATCTATAATAACAAAAAAAAGGAAATGAAAGAAAATCCTGTTAAAAAAAAATAGTTTCGCCAAAACTTGAACGCATTGGTGATATCAGGAATAACCCGTATAGTGAGAGGGTCGGCCGTCAAATACTGACAAAGAAGAAAGACGGAATTGGAAATTACAAATAAACTTTTCCAATGATAAAAATACTTCTAAGGATTGTGTAGTTTGCAGTAACAGGAAGATAAAAGGAGGTAGAAGGGAAACAGTTTTTCACTACAAAACATGCGGCAGAAAACCAGGACTTCATCCGGAAGACTGTTTTCAAAGATATCATACTCTGCAAAATTACAAATAAGATAATAAAATCATGTACATACAGTATTAGTGAATAAAAATAGCTTAGTTTACTAAAATCATGTAAGAGAAAACAAAGTTTTCCATAAACAATAATGCAACCTGCAGGTGAGGAATTTATCCCAATTTAATCACAAGTGGGGAAGCAAAGCATGTTACAAAAATCCGAGCGCTAAGGGTTAATAATGTCATAACACAGTTAAATCATATTTAATTTTAAAAATGTATACAAATAGCAGAACTGACAAAAAGGGACCTTGAGTGCATCAATCCTGATCGTGAGGTTGACCTTGTAGATCAGCTAATTGACCTAGTATTACTTTCAAAACCAAGCAAAGAAACACTAATTAATACTTTTTAATTGATACAGAATTTTTACAAAAATATTGTGAAATACATATACAAATTGATAAGTTCTTGAATGTTTTCTATAATTCAACTGCTACGCTCAAGTCAAAGTGGAAGGATATTGATTTAGACAAGTTAAAGTTAGTTTTCTATGACACGATTATTTGTTAGTGAATAATTTTGCAAGAGTTTTGAACTGCGTTCTTTCATGTATGACAGTTACAATAGTATAATTTAAACCGACACAAAGTCTGAGTTCCTCTGAAAACAGAAATTAACTCATTGGAAGTGGTATATTATTTTATACTTTCTTGTTTTCGGTTATGAAAATAAAAGAATTAAGGTTTATGCATGGAGAACCACCCAATGGGAAAACTTATTTTCTCTATATAGAAGTTTCTATCTGCATTAATCCAAATAAAGAGAATCACTGCACGAGTAAATATTCATTACAGACAAGTCCACTACACTAATATATATTAACACTTTGAAGTCTAACCCCTTAGTAGGTGCTGTGTCTATCTGCCTGAAGGTTTTTAGGTGAAATAAAAAATTCCTGACTAATAATAAATACCATATTTATAACAAATTATACATTGTTGTAAAGGGAATGAAACAAGATTTCAGGAAATATATACATATGAATTGATTACTTACATTTTGATAAAATTATGCTCGTTTGAAAAATGTATAAAAAAGTTATAAAAATAAAATAGCAACAATGTACATCACTGCACTTTACTATACATAATTTACATTGGTATAAAAATAAATATTACATGTTACATATCATTTTAAAGCTAAAAGAAAATGTAATTTAGAAATATTTATTTTTAAATTCAGAAAACTCGGGTCGTTTACAATTCCATTCAGTTCATCAATGAAAGATATTTCGATATTGTACCTCAGCCAAGATATGTTTCCCTGTCACTGTTACTGTCTAAAAAATATCTCGTACTCAATCTCTTCTCAATGGGTCTTTAGCTAATATATATAAGTAATATCTCTAACAATATAAATAAATAAACCAAATAACTGAAATATAGGTTTAAAGCAAAAAACAACACACTTAGATGCCTAAGCAAAAATTACACAAGCTACAAATAAATAAACGAAATGACTGATAGATAAGATTTTGAATGAACAACAACAAACTTGCAAGTAAACAACAGGCACTGATAAAAAAGTCATTATCTGATCAAACCAACATCTGTCAAACAAATGTCAGATAGCTCCACACCAAATAAGTTTTTGTTTATAAAATAAACTCTGAATGGCCTAAAGGTAAAGACATGTAAAGTAGAACAACCAATATAAAGAATGATATCGATGAAATTGAGAATACATGGAATTACGTTGCTGTAGGAATAAATACGGGAACCCGAGCTATACATGGGCAAAGGCATAGATCTACTAGCGTGATCTATACTCGGGCATACGCTTGAAAGTGTTAAATACTATACAGTAATACCTCTACTTACGCTACCCCGTCTTACGCGATTCCCAAGGTACGAGGTTTAAATAATGCTGTCCGAGTTACGCAGAAACTGGCTTGTTCCGGAAGAAAATGCCTAAAAAAATTTTTATAAGGAAAAAATATTTCCAGGCTTTAAGGTCGCCAAAGACCAATTGATGGTTGGCAGTGATGGTTGGCGCAATTACAGCTGGTGACTGTAAGTTGCAACCTCTCATAGTTTATTGCTCAAAAATTCCAAAACTATTAAAAATATTTCGAAAGCCCGTGATTTTGAGAGTCGAATCAGAAGGCTTGGGTGACAGCTTCTCTTTTAAGATCTGGTTTGGTCATCATTTCATACCTCAATTATACTCAATATTAACTAAGTAATTCCTATTAATTGGTCATCCTCTTACTACTTTAACTAATTTCGACACACCCATGAAAAAGATTTTTTTTTGCCACCAAACAATTAGTTTGCTTCAACCGATGGATCAGGGAGTCATCAAAATATTAAGAGCTTACTACGCAAAAAAATCATTTGCGCAATTGTATGAAGCTATGAGAAAGAACAACCAGCTCTCTGTTGAAGATTTTTGGAAACAATTCAATGTTTTAAATGCTTTGAAAATCATTGGGCAATCTTGGAATGAAATTTCACAAAAAACTTTGAATCTCGTTTGGATAAAGGTGTGTCTATTTTTTTCGCCCCTGAAACTCAAGCGTAATCAGTGTCAGAATCAGATGAAATTGCTGATGTGACTGAAGAAGGAGTTGGTTTTGCCAGACAACTCAATTTAGAAGTGGATAATGATGACATTCAAGAACTGCCGGATTTACACAACCAGGAACTGACAATTCATTGATGAACTCATAGAAATGTGTGCGTTACAGCAAGAGCAAAATGCAGATTCTTTAGACCCAGTTGACGAAGAAGATGAAATAACGGTTAGAAACTTGACAAAATGCCTTAGTTTAATTGAGTAAGGCTTACAAATTTTAAAAAAACATAGACTTAAACGACAAGCGTATTTATGCTACAAAACAAAAAAATTATTGAATTACGAGTATGCTTGAGAAGAAAAAATCTTCAATTTGTCAAACGAATTTATTAGATTTGATGAAGCCTACGATGTCAAAATATCTTTTTTTTTACTTACTTCTTTCCAATATGTATGTACATATATAAATTTTTGTTTTAATGTGTATTTAAGAGTTTAATACATTCACATTTTCCTTCTAAATTATTAATTAATTTAGTCTTTTGTCCCAATTAAACATGATTCCTATCTGATAGTATGTCAAATTGTACCCCGACTTAAGCAAATCTGACTTACATGTCTATCGCTTGGGCCCATCTATTGTAAGTACGGGATATTACTGTATTCCAGCTCAGTAATGTATAATTAACTAGTCAATACTGAACAATTGTACTATTATCTACCTTTAATTTATCCTTCTGTCTGATAAATTAATTATTAATACTCTCTAGACTTACATTAATTCAAATTATTATATTAATTACATGATTTACAAATTTTTATGACAATTAAATTCCTGAAATTTAAATATTCATAAAATTTTCTCAATAAAAAATTATCTCAGTTGTATAATGTTTATGGTGTAATTACACCAATTGGTTTTCTTCTAAATTTATAGTGATTTTAGCACATTTGAAACAAGGTTTTTTTTCTAAATTGATGGCTATTTAGTATAAAATTACTTATTAATTGATTGTCATATATGTTTATATTGAGCAATAACCCATTTCAGATTGAATGATTTGTGATCTGAGTGATCCAGCAGGTGCGAATTAATTCTACACGCCAATTGAGTTGTATTTCGCTATAAAAATATTCTTACTTATAAGGCACTAAATATTATTTATTTTATACAGGCGCAGTTATTTATTTATTATTTTGTTCCTTAGTTACTTTATTATTTGTTAAACGATTATGTGTAACCATAATTAGTAAAAACAAATTATAAATCACTTACAGTTTGAAGTTTGTGTTTGATTCTAGGCTCCGAATTTCATTATTCATATCGAATGTACACAAAAATAAACTAATTTTACATGCTTGCATAGTACGACTCAACAAACATCAGCTATTGACTGGCACGGAGTAAAAACTATACTGAGTGAAAGTCCATTTTACACAAATACCAATGACAGGTCTATCAAGTGTAGAACATCTGATAAAAGGACGACTATAGGCTATAAATATCTATCCTTTTCTATCGTGCAAGTTTCGAGGGGTGATAAAATATCCCATAGGCAGCACAGACATTTGTACATGACACATCAAAAGATAAACTCGACAATAACTGTGTCGAATAACAAATCGATAAATTTGAAATTATTGATAGCTTGAAGGAAACAAACAATGCCGAGTATCATAACAAAAAACTGACATTAGTATGATTCAGGTATGTTTGTCATGACAAACATTTTTTCTCCATAACATCTAATAGGTTAAATTATTTCTAAAATTACTGGACAGTCTCCCATATTGTTGAGTGATCCTATAGACTCTGTGTTCCTAGAAGTGGAGGTGAAGATCTTGGCTGCGACAAAAAGCTTCATGCCTACGATTCTAATTAAGCATGCGCCCTTGAAAAATCTTGACTCAAGTTAGCCAACATTTTAATTTGTGCCATGAATTATTTCAATCGAAAGATAAACACAAATTTAGTAAAATAATTTAAAACAAGGGTATTGTAACTGAAAATTAAGTAATAAGTAAAAGTTGAGTAATAATTTATAAGACTGAGGGTATTAATTAAAGGTAGCAAATAGGATAAGTTGAAGGTAGCTGATAGAATTATTAGTAATGCCTTTTACGAGTGTGTAGCAGGTTTCAATTAATAATGTACGAGGGTGGTCCACAAAGTAACCGCCGTTTGGGCGTGGCGCGATAAGTAGTGGGGGGTAGCGCTGCCATTCTCACATCGGTGTGCGCAGCCGTTCAGTACGCTTCTAGCTGTGCAAGGGAGACCATCGTGCGATCGCACGTTCTTTTGTTATAATGTAAAAACATGAGCGCCGCGATAGAAAATCCCGCCAAGTGTGAAGTGCGTGGTGTAATAAGATTTCTGTGGTCGAAAAGTTACACAGCAGCTGAAATTCATCGTGAAATGAGTGCGGTATATGGCCCAAACATTATGAGCAAAGGTGTACTCCATCAATGGGTTCGTTTTTTTAAAAATGGAAGAACGAACGTTCACGAAGAAGACCGGAGTGGTAGGCCATCTCTCGTCAGTGATAACTTGGTGAACAAAGTGGATGAGAAAATTCGCGAGAACCGTCGCTTCACAATCTCGGAACTTTCAGATCATTTTCCTGAAATTTCTCGAAGTCTTGTGCACGAGATAGTGACAGAAAAACTAGGCTATCACAAGTTTTGTGCTCGTTGGATTCCAAAAGTGCTCACCGATGATCACAAAATGAAAAGAATGAGTTCTGCCATAGACTTTCTTACTCAGTATGACGTTGAAGGAAACATTTTTTTGAACAGGATCGTTACAGGAGATGAGACTTGGATAGCCTATGTGAATGCCGAAACAAAACAACAGTCAATGCAATGGGGTCATACTGCTTCGCCAAGCAAGCCAAAGAAAGATCGCCAATCTATTTCAGCAAGAAAATTGATGGCTACAGATTTTTGGAATGCTAAGGGCATCTTGCTCGTTGAATTTATGGAGCGTGGTACGACCATTACAGCTGCAGCTTATTGTGAAACCTTAAAACGGCTATGACGAGCGATTCAAAACAAGCGTCGTGGTCTTCTGGTGTTGTGTATGTCCATGACAATGCCCGCCCTCACACAGCTTAAAAAACAACTGAACTTTTGGAAAAGTTCAAATGGGACGTTTTTGACCAACCCCCCTACAGCCCAGGGACTTAGCTCCCAGTGAATTCCATCATTTCCTGTACATGAAGCGGTGGCTTGCATCTTAGAGGTTTGCGAGTGATAAAGAGCTTCAAAACGCTGTGAAAGGTTGGCTACATTCTCAGGCGGCAGATTTTTTTAAAGACGGAATTTCAAAAACTGTTAAAAGATATGATAATTGCTTGAATTTGTATGGTGAATATGTAGAAAAGTAGAGAAAAGCTGTAGTTTTAACATGTATATAATAAAATTTTTGTATCTCAACTGGTTTATTTTTTATTTCAAAACGGAGGTTACTTTGTGGACCACTCTCGTACTTGCATACAAGTGTCCTTAAAAAAAAAAACACTTGTATGTTAAAGAGACTTGAACTTGGATTTTTTGTCAATTATTTAAACTACTGTACAACTAATATAGTGAATTCCTTTTTTTCCTTTTTAAAATAGTGAAATTAATTTTTTTCTCTGTTTTAATACACATATTACAACTATTTTATTATTTATGTTAAATACACACATAAAATCACAGAAACAAATATAAGTACTGCATAAGTAATATTATTTCAATAAAAGTAGCACAAAATTAATTAAATTACCTAAAACATCAATTAAAAAAAATAAATCTGTCTAAGCAGCAAAATGATCAAACTGAATGACGAGCACAAGTTTTCAAAAGAATATTACAGAACAGAATTACTTATTTTGACATAATTTAATGTACCTGTGCAACAGTTACAAATTCCGGTTCAAACACATTGCAATGGCCACACCAAGGAGCATAGAAATCCACCAGCCAGAAGTCGTTTCCTTCTACGACTTGTGAAAAACTATCAGGAGTGAGTTCAGTCACTAAAGAAGGCAAAAAGCTGAATAGCCACTGCCTAAGTGATTTTGCATCTCGATTATAACCGTTGTATAAACTGTAAAAACAAAATTTTAATAACTAATTACCATGTCTAGATAAACTGAGGAATTCAGGTGGAAATGTATTGTTTCCTGGGAAAAAGAGGCATTAATAATTACAAAATAGGTTAATACTGATCTTATTATTAGAGAATATGTTAGTCTTTAAACAATGTGTTACATGGACTTCTTACATTTCCAGTAAGTGTTGATAATGCGTGTTAGGATAAATCCAATGAATGAACCTACTGTAGTAAAGATAAATCCAATGAATGTACCTACTGAAGTAAAGATAAATCCAATGAATGTACCTACTGAAGTAAAGATAAATCCAATGAATGTACCTACTGAAGTAAAGATAAATCCAATGAATGTACCTACTGAAGTAAAGATAAATCCAATGAATGTACCTACTGAAGTAAAGATAAATCCAATGAATGTACCTACTGAAATAGAGATATTTGGTATTTATAAGTAATTATAATATTAATCACTTAAACAATAATTTATGACTTCCGAACTTTATATTTAGTAAATTTGTTAAAACTTACTGAGACAGAACGTTTTTAATCCCTATGTGGCGATCTTCATCAGTGTCTTCTGCTTGGAGATGTCGGGTCAAGCAGTGACAGTTTTAAAGATAGGTTTTCGATAGTAACAAAGAGTATGTGTGATTTGTATTGTGTTTGTTTGTTTAATATGTTTGTATTTTGTGTTTTGGTGTATCTGTGTAAATTTCATATCGTTCTAGTATGTTGAGATGTGGTCCTTTTTTGTTGATATGTAGGATTTCTAATTATATTACACAAGATATATTGGTTCATGTAAATATTTCATTTATAAAATGACACATTGTATACATGCATAAAAGTTAATTTGCACCATACTGAATGTGCATGTAAATTCAATTTCTCTATTTAAATACTCTTTTTAACAATTCTTAATTACACTTTTGGTATTTACTTGGGAAAAAACCACTACTTACTGATATTTTCAGCAGATGCGTTTTGCACTAGGTTAGCGCTGATGTCAGCCTGTCGTGTATTGGTGTTCTGTGGTATTTTATTGTTCATAGAGTAGTTGTTATTTATGTGTTAAAATTTAGTATTTGATTGTGCCTGTGTTTTGTCGTTTAGAATGTGTTGTGGATAGTATTTATCGTATTTGATTGTGCGTGTGTTTTGTCGTTTAGAATGTGTTGTGGATAGTATTTATCGTAATTGTATATCTTGTAGTTTTCTGTTGTGTTGAGTATATTGCTTTTTGTGATATAGTGTAGGATTTATAGATTGGTGTCTATATTAATATGTGAGTGTAGTGTGTTTTGTATGTATATGGCAAAATTTGATTTGGGTTGTGTCTTTTTAATGTCTTTTATGTGTTCCTTGTAAAATCTCAATTTAATCAATTTATATGTTTTTATTTTAATTCTGTTTGATATAGTTATATTTTATTCCTCTTGGTTGGAATCTTTGTTATAAATGCTTTAGATATGAAACCATAATTTGTATAATTATAATAAATGATATTTATTAATTACTCAGAATAGCCCGCTGAATTATTTTATCAAGGGTCCAGGAATTGTGCTGGAATTCTAATGTTTGTATTCCCAATATTCATCTATTGATTTTTAAATTGTATTGGGATTGAAACTGATTTATGGTTTAACAACATATAACTTCAAAATTATGACGGATGATAAGTGAAAACTTCCATTATCAATTAAAACAGTTCTGACAATATCAAGTTTCAGATAGAAAAATTGTTTTAAAACTTTTAAAACACCGCCTATTGAATGATTGAAGAAAGGAGTGATATAATTAAGACCACCGGAAAGTGACACCATTAGTATATTTGAAGATTTCAGACAAAAAGTAATCCAATAATTTAATAATATAAATAACAAAATCCAATACACAATATCTTCAGCAGCTGAAATGGTTTGATAGAATGGGTAATGCAGTATTTTGCTGTGAAGATTTCAGGACCAACCACAATTTTTAAAGAATGTGAATCGTATGCAAACTTACAAAATGGTGTTATTATATCACTTCGTAAAAAAACCACTACTTACCGATATTTTTCTGCAAATGTGTTTCACACTATATCAGTGCATTGTTAAACGCTGTCAGTCACAGACAAGACTGTTCCTCAGGTGTGCACTGATCTAGTGTGAAATATGTCTGCCAAATATATGAGTAAGTAGTGCTTTTTTTGCCAAGTGATGTAAGAAATTTTTAAAAAAACCTCAACATGTATGACACAAAAACTGCAAGTTTCACTAAATGGTAACATCGATGGTTAAGCACACTGAGATGAAATATATAAATTATTTAAAATTTGTTCAAAGAAGTATAATTGAATTCTATATAGATACAAAGAAAATTAAATTGAAAATAAAAACTGCAAATATATTTAGTTAAGGTTTAAGTGAATATTCTAATAAAAAATAAGATCAATATTGGAATTACTTTATATTTAAACAAATATTTATCTTGTCTGTATCACATTTGAATGTAAAATTTTGCTTATATACACATGTTAATAGTTCTGAATAAAAATTATTTTTTAAATTAATAACTGTTGCTATTTGTTACTACTTTGAATAATTTTATTTCTTACTGAATTATCAAATATTAGTTATGTAGATTTTTAAAATAATTATAACTCTACTTTGTTAGTAGCCAATAGGTGTTTTATGATGTAGCAAATAAGTCACAGTATCTCCATAGGATCAGAAAAAGAAATACAGTAGAGTCTCGAAATTCTGAGTCTTGATTTTTTGAGCTTCCGTTAAATTTGAGCTTATTTCTATTTTATCTATTTGAAATAAAATGAGCCGGGCTTTCAAAAAATGTTCATATCAATACGGTATGCAAAGGAAATGAACCGGGCTTCCAAGAAATGTTCATATAAAGTTATATAAACTTATTTAGTGCATTTGTGATTATAGTATTAGGGTTTGTTAAAACTCGGTTCCATTTACCTATCAAGACTTTACTGTATATATATTTTTTCCTTATTTTTAACTGAAGGGAGTTTTACTTTACACTCCCTACTCCAAGATAAAATCTGTAATAATGCCACTGATAATACCATAGTGAGATTAAAAATTTTCTCTTGTCAGTCTTAAAAGCAATTATGCTTTACTTACGCGACAGTGTTCAGACCATTGCTACTAAGAGGATACAGCCTGATACTTGGGTAAGAACGAACACCTTGCTGCGAGCAGAGTTGCCCTTCTTCTTCACAGTTTACTTCAGCAACATGTACATTCTTCAGATCAGACACCAACTATTAAAAATCAAGAAAAAACTCTTTTACACTTACCACCAACAAGTAAAGATACAAACTCATAGTAAAAATTTGTTGGAGGGAAAAATTAAAAAAAAAAAAATAGATGGCTTAAGAGAGACATAGTAAAGCTTTATGTGATCAGAATTGTGCTTTAATAACCCACACAGTTTAAAATTTATATATTTTACAAGTAAATATTTGTTAAAACTTCTAATTATTTACATGTTGGAAAATATAACATGAAACATAATGTCTAACTATTTTGAATACACTGGCAGTACACCTTACTTATAACAAGGGCTATTCAGAAAGTAAAATCCTACTGGTTATAAATTTTAAAAAAACAGTAAATGTATACATTTCTTTGTGTACATTTTAAATATACAACTTTACATTATTTTTTATAACTAATTAATTTTTTTATAAAAAATTTCTTATAATTATAAAACATTACAAAAACTAGTAAAATGGGTAGCATCAAAATATTTTTAAATATTATCAACATAACAATTACAACCTATTACATACATGGTGCGGTAGAAAAGTAATGAGACTAGCTGCTCGCAGTGCGGTCTCCACCGGTAGACATGATGGTGGGGGATCTGAGCTAACAATAGAACCGGTTCGCAGTCGCGTCGTAGCTCTGGCGCAGTGAGGGTCGACCTTTGCGTATACGTTGTTTGCGTGCCCGTGACACTTGTGAAAACGCTGAAGATGGATCGCACGATAGAACACCGGTGTGCAATCAAATTTTGCTTTCGCTTGGGCAAAACTGCTTCGGAAACTTTTGCTCTGATTACGGAGGCCTACAAAGAGGATGCCCTATTAAGAGCTCAAGTGTTTTGGTGGTTTAATGAATTTAAAAACAAGAGGGAATCCGTTGAAGACCTGGAACGATCTGGACGCCCTTCAACGAGTCATGTGGATGAAACGGTGGCCAAAGTTGTCCTGGACTCCAACCGTCGTTTAAGTCTCAAAATGATCGCCGACGAGGTCTCCGTGAATAAATTTACGGTTCACCAAATTGTTACACAAGATTTGATGATGAGAAAAGTTTGCGCAAAATTGGTTCCCCGAGTGCTCACCGCCGAACAGAAGCAATGACGAGTGAACGATTGCCATGAGATGTTGAATGAATTGGAAAATAATCCAGACTTTTTAGATAACGTAGTAACAGGCGACGAATCGTGGACATTCCAGTACGACCCGGAGATGAAAGCCCAGAGCTCGGAGTGGCACACATCGGCATCCCGGCGGCCGAAGAAATTAAGATAGTCAAAGTCCCGCGTCAAGACAATGCTAATTGTGTTTTTCGACAAGCTGGGGTTAATTCACAAAGAGTTTCTCCCTCTGGAAAAAACTGTTAATGCCGAATTGTACAAAGAAGTCCTTCAGCGATTGCACAAAGTCGTCAAACGGAAGCGACAGGACATTGCTCAACGCTGGCGTCTCCACCACGACAACGCTCCGGCGCACACAGCATTCCTTGTGACCTCCTATTTGACCCGAATTGGAGTTGAAGTGCTGCCACAGCCACCGTACAGCCCTGACATGGGTCCTCCTGATTTCTTCCTATTCCCGAAGGTAAAAAGATGCCTGAAGGGGCATCGTTTTGACGATATTCCGGACATCCAACGTGCTGTCACAAAGGCACTAACAGGGATAACTCCAACGGACTACAGTGGGGCCTATGAAGCTTGGAAAACGGGCTGGAAACGATGTGTCGACGCCCAAGGCGACTACTTCGAAGAATATTAACGTTTTGTACAAATCGGATCAATAAATTTGTTTTTCTAGATTGAGTCTCATTACTTATCTACCGCACCTTGTATATAATTGTAACAAAAACATAGAAAACCCCTAAACACTACTACAGTTACAAGTTAGGAATAAAAACATTTACAGTTAAAATACCCAAATTAAATCAAATTAACATTGCAAATTAATCCGACAAAAATTTAAAATTAAACCAATCATGACTAAGTATTTTAAAAAGTGGCGTATGAATGAATGACAATTTTATAGTGTCATCCTTATTATTAATAGCATTTTTTGTAAGTTATTATGGATTATGTCGGAAAAAATATGTCATTGCCAATTACGCCAAGAAAACAAATAAGCTACCATTAATGGTGATTGGAAAATCTGCTAAGCCACGAGACCTTAATAATATGTACTTGAATGCTCTCTCTGTTCATTACAGAAATCAGTGTAAGGCGTGGATGATAGGTAATATTTTCAAGCAGTGGTTCAAAAATGAATTTGTTCCTTCATTAACAAAATTTAATGAAAAAAATGGACTACCACCAAAAGCTCTACTTTTGATAGACAATGCTCTTTCACATCCTTCAGACATGTAGTTGGTATATAAAGACATAAAAGCAATGTTTCTCCGCCTTAACGCGACATCGTTGCTTCGGCCTATGGATCAAGGTGTGCTGCAAAACATAAAAATGAGCCACAGAAAAAAGCTTCTGCAGACATTAATTGAAGAAGATTGTTCTCTTTCTAAAAAAACTTAAGACAATTACAAAAAGGATGTAATTTACTGAGTAGTTGAATCCTGGAATAATATCAGTAACACTGTAATGCAGAAATCTTGGACGACTATAAAGAATATACAGAGCATGACATGGTGTCCATGATCCAGGATCAACACGATGACAGTGTAGCAGATAGCGATAGCGAGAAAAAAGATGCCTCTACAAATGCTGTTATTTATGCCGATGCTGCCGCCGCTCTCGACATTGTGTTGGGTTACGCAGAACAACATGCAGCTGCAACACTCAATGATGTTATGCTAATGCACAGTGGTACAACATAGCATCCTCAGGAAGGTTTACGTCTCTTCGCCATATGAAGATTACTGATTTTTCAAGTGAAAATATAGTCAAATATTTAAGCCTTTTTTTTTAAAGTGAAACATATAGTTTCGTGTTTGTCTTTTTTATTTTTATTTTACTATCAAATGAAGTGATACAGCGTCAATTGTAATATATTACACATCTCAGTCCTGTTTCACGTAAGTAGCAAACTTTCAGTACATACTTCATTAAATTTTAGATTCTTTTATAAAATTTGGTTTTCATCAATTCATGTTCGGATTTCTGAGGGATTCTACTGGACATAATAACATTGTTCTCTTTTTTTCATTACACTGTCAATCTTTGAAATGTGCTGTAATTTTGAGTGCATAATACACGTATTCACTGTTCTTCGTTTTTTTTTTTAATTCCTAAAAATATCTTAATATTTGTTTCAGATTAAGTGGAATTTTAGATTACCGAAGTTCAGATTATCAGGGCTCCACTGTATACATTACCAAGAAAAGATAGATAGAGAGTATAAGTTTTAAAATTACCTCCTACACTATCTTGATACAATATATATGTATGTATATATATATATATATATATATATATATATATATATATATATATATATATATATATATATATATATTGATATTTTATGTTGTCCATTATTTTTACGTTGCACTGACTTTATGAAGTTGATAAATTACTATTGTAAATACTTTTATCCACCACTAAGTGCAATAATTTTACCTTGTTGTGATGAGGCACCTTTCGGTCACTTGATTCGACAATGGTCAAGTGACCGAAAGGTACCTCATCACAACAAGGTAAAATTATTGCACTTAGTGGTGGATAAAAGTATTTACAATAGTAATTTATCAACTTCATATATATATATATATATATATATATATATATTTAGGTTAGTTTTGGTTGGTAAAGATTATTTAGATTTTTTGGACTAGGAGACTGACAGACTTACCTTGGTAAGAGTCCACACTGTAGTCTTGAAATAGAAACACATAAAAGCACTTAAACATTAAACAATGATATATTTCAACCACACAGTGGTCTTTGTCAATCGAAGAGAAAACACAAAAAGAAATAAAATAATTCACAATAATAACACAATCTGTGATTACAATTATTTTATTTCATTCTCTCATATTTTTTTGTGTGTTTTCTCTTCAATTGACAAAGACCACTGTGTGGTTGAAATATATCATTGTTTAAGTGCTTTTATGTGTTTCTATTTCAAGACTACAGAGTGGACTCTTACCAAGGTAAGTCTGTCAGTCTCCTAGTCTAAAAAATCTATCTATCTATATATATATATATATATATATATATATATATATATATATATATATATATATTTGGACTAGTAGGGAGACTGACAGACTTACCTAATGGCAATAGTCCAAAACTGCAATCTCTTGGAAATAAATAAATAGACACATATACAAACTTATAAACTATTGAAATATTTTGATTAAAAATGATCTTTGTCAATCAAAACAGAGAAAAAGAAAATGCTGAAGTGAACCACAGATGTGTATAAATATCTAAATGTCACAGATTCACAGATTTATAGTTTATGATATAGTGCTATATGTGATTTGTATAAATATTGATTATTTGAAACTAGATATCAATAGTCTGTCAGAAGGAAGGTAAATGCAGTTGTTAAAAATGGTAGAAGTTATGGGGAAGGTAAAAGGAGTTTTATCTGATGTTGAGGTTAGGAGACTCTCTAGATTTGGTGTACCACTGGTATGATAACTCCCATCTTCTCAATTCTGAAGGGTTGCAATCAAGGGGGAGAGCTTTCATTATTTTGGTGGTATAACAATCATTAAAAGATATGACGTTGTGACTACCAGGGTGTTAAGCGGTTGGCCTGTCTATGTTCATGGTTCCAACGTCATGTCTGTGGCCATTCATTCTGATGCTCAGACCATCCGTGGTAAGGCCTATGCCCTGTGCCAGGCAATATTTACATTGCAACTGGTATTTTACATTTTTGGATGTACAAGTATGATGTCCCTGAATCTTGAAGTCCTCATTGGTTGCTAGGCTATGGAAACTATTTGATGGGATGTGTATTGGACATGTCTTGCAACTAGGTCTATTGCACAGAAAGGAGCCATGAGGAAGTTTAGGCGGTTTGTCAGTACTTGGATCTGGTAATTTTGGATGTACTAAAATATTTTTCAAATTAAAAGGTTGTCTGAACCAAATATGAGGCGAATTTGAGAAAAGACCTTTGGTGTGGGTGGAAGCTTGAAGAATCTTGAAGCCTTTAATATTTTCTTCAGCTTCTATCGGCCTGGATGGTAATCTGTAACTAAAGACAGTTTGTTGTCTTCCATAGGTGGTCTGGGTTCACCAGATGATTGAGCTAAGCGGATTTGATCCTCAACAAGTTGTTTAGGATAAAACTCCTTTTACCTTCCCCATAACTTCTACCATTTTTAACAACTACATTTACCTTCCTTCTGACAGACTATTAATATCTAGTTTCAAATAATCAATATTTATACAAATCATATATAGCACTATATCATAAACTATAAATCTGTGACATTTGGATATTAATACACATCTGTGGTTCACTTCAATCTTGTTTTTTTCTCTTTTTTGATTGACAAAGATCATTTTTGATTGAAATGTTTCAATAGTGTGATAAGTTTTTATGTCTATTTATTTATTTCCAAGAGATTGCAGTTTTGGACTATTGCCATTAGGTAAGTCTGTAGGAGAGATGATGCGAGGTGGGAAAAGGAAGTGATCGGTAGAGAGTCTTGGAGGAACTTTCGAAGAGGGCATTCGTATTGGGGGGGGGGGGGTCCAAGTGTCAGCAATGGTTAAAATTTGTTTAATAGAATTAAGGGAATTGTAATTTTTTTATGTGTACAATTTAAAAGTGCTACGTAAATGATTTAGTAAAGAATTAGGAAAATAAGTTATTACATGAAAAGTACAACGAAGCAGCTATCAACGGTCAAGATTCCAGGAACTCAACAAACAATAAGTACTTTTTTCTTACAATAAAATTAGCCAACAGAGCTTTATCAACTTAATAAATTCAGAACAATCACTAAATTCATTGGTATAAAATAACAATCTAGTTTTTTTTCACCACTTTCTAATTTATAAAAGACCCATAATAACGACCCGAGAGAAAGAGCAATTAACACTGTAATTGTTAAACTTTATTGTAATAACCTAAAGCCTCAAGAGTCCAGCTATTTTTAGTAATTGTAATATTAGTTAAGGAATCAATCTTGTTACTAAATATTATTATGGTAATTTGGTATAATGTGTAATAATTAAATGTCAGGAATAAATACAAGTGATGTAAAATTTGCTATCGGTGTTAATTATTTAGAAACCTGAAGGTGAGACTAAAGAGTGTTAAGGTAATTAAATATATAACCTAAAGGAAAAAAGTAATATTTTAAATAACTTAGGTTATATAATTTGCCCCCCCAACTATAAAATTATTAGAGTATTCCAAAAATGTCAAACAACGAAACAAGGTATTACATTTCTTTAATAATTCCATTAGTATATATTATATAAAATAAGTATAAGTTACCTTGGAAAATTTTCTCCATTGAGGAGCGAGTACCTGGCATGGTCCACACCAAGGCATGAAGAAATCCACAACCCAAATGGAATCTGGAGACTTACGCCCCACTGTTGTGTAGAATGTCTCTTCTGTCAGCTTTATCACTGAATACAGATAAAAAATTATTTATCACCTACGTTTACAAAATGATCATCATGTTTTTATAAAAACATTTAACAGATTCATTTTGGGCTAGAATTTATAGAGGTCCATGCAATTTTGTTGTTTGTTTGTTTGAAAGGATGATCGCATTTAAGTTGTAATTAATATGAAATAAGTTTTTTGATTGAAAAGTGAATTTATGTAGGACTTAGTTTAATGACTTTTATCATGAAAGTAGTTATTATGTAAGGTAAATTAATAGTGAATGAAAAATAAATTTTCCATAATTTACTTATAAGCAAATGCTAATTTTAAAAAAATGGCCTTGAATGGACAGCAAACTGGGAACTTTTGAGCAATTCAATAGCTACTGGCAAGACACAAATGGACTTTACTGTAGTAGGCAAAGACAAAACTGAACAAAATGAATTTTGCAAGGAATTTCTATGACAGTATTAGCTGCAATAACAGAAAAACGTATTTTACTTCTTGATGAAAAAGGCTTAAACCAACCGTCACAAACTGAAGGGTTACAAGCACTGAAAACGTAATCTATTAAACTGGCTTCAGGTATTAATAAGAAATTATCTGAGATTTATTAGTTTCAATAGGAGAATGACAGATTTTACTATTCTGGTACTAGTCAATATAATGTAAGAAACATCAAAACACACGCACACAAATATATCAATTTCACTCTTTGTCAACAGAGAACTTGTATCACGGATAATACTAATTTATTCATAAATAATCAATAAATAATCATAATAATATTCAAAATAAGATGTTTTATCTTTTACTACCCATGCTATTTTTGTTTACTATGATTAAAAAAGAAAGCCATAAATTTTATTATATACCAGTGTTTTAGTAAATTTTGTTTTTTTTATTGTCTACATTATAAAAACAAACAGCATGGTTATGAAACCAGTATCAGTATCTGTCAATACCATCTTAACAACTCCAATAAATCTCTGTGAATTCAATAACTTTTAGTTACTACATTATATTTCAAGTTCCTAAAGGCAGAATGTATCAGAATCAATTAGTTACCTGATACCCAAACAAAGCTTAAAAACAACAAACCTTGATCACTGAGACTTTTATTTTATTCACATAAGCTACCAGTTCCAGACATTTAATGTCAAGGCAGAAAGAAACCTGCAACTAGTTATTTTCTCAGTTGTCAATAATAAATGTATATAATAATTGTATATTTATATATATATTCTTGATATTTTATGTTATCCATTGTTTTTCCGTTGCACTGACTTTATGAAGTTAACATATTACTATTGTAAGTAATTTTATTCACCTTTAAGTGCAATGATTTTACCTTGAGTGATGAGGCGCCTTTCGGTCACTTGACCATTGTCAAATCACTCAGAGTGATTCGACAATGGTTAAGTGACCGAAAGGCGCCTCATCACTCAAGGTATAATCATTGCACTTAAAGGTGGATAAAATTACTTACAATAGTAATATGTTAACTTCATATATATATATATATATATATATATATATATATATATATATATATATATATATATATATGTGCACACAAAATTTGTACGATGCTAAATAGTGAATCGTTTAGAAAGTTCTCCTGCATTTTGTTCTGTATTATGGCTATTTCAACATAATTTTTAAAATTCTCTATTTCTTTTCTTTGCAAGGTACAGGCCTAGTTATTTCCCATTGTTAGTTGTGAAAAAACCCACTGAATAGACTTTTGAAACAATAAGACACCTGACAAAAGTGTTTTAGGACAAAGAATTTAGGATGAAGAAAATTTATAATAATTCTATTTTGGTATATTTTGTTGTTCATGAGCTGTAAATGTGTTATGGTAAACTATGTTACACAAAATGTTGTGTAACTGTGTTATCACAAATGTATAATTAAAGTATAATTTATACAAAACTTACTGAGCCAAAATGTTTTTGACTGCAGTGAGCAACTTCAGAACCAGGAATCACAGGAGTAAAAATTGTCTAGTACAGTCGAAAATGTTTAACTAAATACGAAAAAAAGCTTTAAAACATTGACAGTTAAGTGCCTGTTTGTCAACGGTCTCCAGACAAATGGGGCAGATTAACGCCTAATGAGGGCTATGTTGTACATGTTTGCATATGTTTTAGTGATAATGCTATTTTCTACTACTATACATATTGTACTTCAGATTAAAAATTTTTGTTGTTAATATACTTTAAAACATACATGAATTATCCATGCACAAAACATATAATAATACAATTAATATACACGTAACAGTATAACGAAGTATCTTCCTTCAGTTTATCTCTTAATAAATACACCAATACTTCCTCCTTCTCAGCAGTTACATATATAGTGGTATTTCAGGGCCACTTTAATTAACATTATGGAATATGTCTAGTTACACATTATACAAATACAGTATGCGTCAAAATAAACAGTACTGAAACTAAATCAGCTCTAGATCTCTTCTCGATCAACTGTGCCGACTTTTGATTGTTGCCGCTTACTCATGTTGACATATTTCATTCAAGGTTAGTTTTGCTGACGTGGTGCTAACAGCTGCAAAGAAAACCTTTACCGCAGAGCATTATTTCCCCTCATTTGGAACTGGACTTGGGTGGGACAAGTTTATCATACACTGCATCAAGTTTTCAGAAACAATTTCACAAAAAACGGCTGCGATTATTGGTGTTGATGAACAATTTTGAAGACCAGGTAGTGTTTTGACACGGTGGAAGGGCTTTTCAGGTCTCCCAACTACTGTCTGTACAAATGAAAACCACGGAAGTGCTGCAGCAAGTGTTACAGTCATCAAAAAGAAGCCTAAACGAAACATCCCTGAAACTGAATTTACCCAATACATCGGTGAGAAGAATGTTCAAAAACATTGGTGGTTTTCCCTATCAGACACAAAATGTGCAACATTGAACTGAACAAACAAAACAGATAGACTCCAGTACTGCACTTAGATGTTAGCAAAGTATTATAGAAAACATGAATTTCTGAGTGACGTGGTTTTCGGATAAAAGTCATTTCCACCTTATTGGTTTCATAAACAAGTATAAAACGCGTTTTCTTGACTTTGAGCGTTCTGACAGTGTTGTACAGAGGAAACAGCATAGTAGGCGTATATATCCATTTGGAGCCCTGTGTCAGAAAGAGGCATAATTGGTTTATACTTTGTTGAAGACAATAAAGGATATCCTCTTACTGTAAATCGGGACCGATATAGGGTCATTCTTGGTCGTTTTATAGGAGACCTTAGGAGATTTTGCTGTGTCCGAAACCTGCCTTTTCAGACACAATGGTTGCAGCAAGATGTAGATACACTGCCTCAGACAACATTGCTTTCCTTCAAGAAACTTTTGGCAACCGCCTTATCTCCCTTAGAACAAACTTTCCTTACCTAGACCATTCCACCCAATTTGAGTGTTGACTCAAATTGAACGGAGGTCATATAGGACATATTTATACTCGAGTCTAACCAATTTAGCTTCTTTTTACTTGTATGTCTGTAAAATTATGTAAATAAAATAAAATCTTACAACTGTTTCAGTACTGTTTATTTTGGTTGTACGATATCAGTATGGTATTGTAATAATGAGGAAGCATTTGATGAATTCTGAAGAGCTGAATATAAATTAACATAGGTCAAAGAATTCAATGAAATTTTAATTGAATTCTACAAAAATAACAAACATATGTGTGAAATCTATCATTTTAAATTTTTTTCATTCTATTTTTAATTCAGTATGTATCAATAAATATATTACAAATAGCGATTTTTCATTTTCATCTGACTATATAATTTATTTCCTTGTTATTGTTTGGTAAATAAGTCTTTGTTGTACACATTTTTAACCAGAAAAAAATTATTTAATTGTGTAAGTAATTTTATTACTAATATATACTTCCCTTACCAGTTGGGTTAAGAAAATCTTCAATAAAATCAACAATACTGTTTGCAGAGAGTTCTCCGTGGAACTGCTGGCCATGATGCGACTGGTTGAAGAGCATCGTTGTAGGGTACGATTGCACATTATGTTGTTTGCACAGGGCTGAATGTATTGTGCAATCAACTGTACCAAATCTTACTGTGTCAACAATACGACTTACTTTTCTTAACTCAGGCAATAACCGTAAACAAGGTGGACACCAGGGTGCATAGAAATCTACAAACCAGGCTCCTTTACCATCTGCAATTTTTATAATATATATGTTAATTAATTAAGAAAAGATAAGAAAACATCCCAAGATAAAGTTAGTTTTGCCTTCTAAATGTTATAAATTTCATCCAAATGTATAATTTTTCGCAATTTATTCTAAAATAAAGTAGCAATTACCTTGTGCTTCTGTGACAAGCTGGGGAAAGAGCTGATGAGAAAGAGTTTGTAAGTTGGTTGCTGCAGCACTTTCTTTGGCAAACTGAGACACACTATGAGCAGACACTGTTCCATGGTGGAATTCATAGCCCCCTCCTGGTTTGAATACAGCAAAGCTGGGATATCGAGATACGGACAAGTCAGCACAGATACTAGAATGGCGGCCACAATTTATTCTTCCTGTTCAATTTTAGTGCTTTAGTTATAATCTTTATAAGTAATTCAAATTCTAATATAATATTACTTATCGCATTAAAAATATATTATAAAAATTATTTCTCAATACGAATACATATCAATAAAAAGACAAATTTACTACATGTCTTTCATTACAATTATCTAGTAAAATTTTAATCTATAATGTGTGTATGTGTATGTGAATGTCCATGTCTGTGTGTCCCTGTGTTTGTCTCTGTGTGTTGAAACAGTCTGAATCAACGTTTCAATTAAGAAATTAATAATTTCTTATTTTTTAAATAACAATTTTAATATTTAAATAATAAGGTTTTAATTTATGGTATAATAAACATAGTAAAGAGTCAAGAAGTCAGTAAAATTTTGAACAAATACTATTAAGACAAATTAAAAATTATGATAGTATGAAACTGTAATAACTAACTAAATTTGACGGACGAGAATGAAGTGAAAAATTTCTAAGTGCCGAAAAATGCTAACTTGAGAACTAGGCCATGTAGAACTATCATCGACATTTTGAAATGACCAGAAAAATCCATAATAAACAGTAGTGAAAACAGAATTTAAAAAACTCAAATAACAAAAAAGTTACAGCCATTTAAAAATAATAGTCATTTTTCAGTGTTCTAAAACAGATAACAAAATTATGCAGGTTAAAACTAATACGTTGTCCAACCCGCCTGTACAAGAAACAAGCACGGAGATAGCGACGAGCTTAGAGCGGAGGGGAAGGGTGACACAGCCGCAATAAATACAGAAACTTAAGGACCTGTAAGGCAGTATGTAAAAATTTTTTAATACGAGGTGCTAACGGCCGTTAAGTCGGATCGCGCCTAGAACCACCATAAGGCCAGATGGGACAAAACCATCACGCTGCTGCCGTCTAAGACCATCCATGGACAAGGGCTCCAGGCTCAGCCTCCAGAACGCGGAAATGGAGAAAGATTTTCATCGACTGACCAGGGATGGCAACTTCCGATGTCCAGGGACCAGGGAATCCAGACGAGAGGACTCCAGGACCTGCAGGGAAATCCTTGACAAGTCATTTTCTCTATTATATACGAATTAACGTCAAATTTAGTCACGTCAAATTGAATCAGTTAAATTTATTAAACTCAAACTACCAATTAAACTTAAAGAAAGACTTCATTCTATGTTGAAAAATTAAATAAATCTTAAATTTACAAAGTGGTTTTGGCCATAAGCCAATCATTTTCAAGAAGACCAGATTTATTGAATCATATAAACTTTGAAATTATTTATAATAAAATGTGAATTTACCAATTCAATCTTGAAATAAGAAGATACAATATTTTATTATGTTAAATTTGGAAATAATTTTGTTTAAAAATGTGTAAATGTAATTAATGAATTGTATATGAAATGTAGGATTTAAATATGTGAAAATTAACGAACTTTTAATTAATAATTTGTGAAGATAAAGAGAGAGCTAAATATGTTTTATTTGAAAAGAAAATTAGTTTAGTTTAAAATCAGTAATTAAATGCATTATAAAAACTTACAGTATTTGAATTTATCCTGTGTTGAACAACCAATAAAACCTTTTAGTTTGTTCCAATTGATAAATAATGATCATAAAATCAGAGTACAGTTTTAATTAAATTTCATGAATTAATAAATATATAAAATTCAGAACCTAATGTTTCTTCAAACGAGTTCTCTCCTGAGAACAATTTTATTGAGCTATTTTAAAAATTAGTTGGTTTTTTGTATTGAAGCCCAGAGACGATGTCTACTGGCAGATCATGTTTAAAGAACACAGGAGCCTTTTTAAATAGGTATCTTAAACATGATCATATTTTGCACGTCCCCTTGCGGTGCCTGCAGATCTCATGAAGTGGTAAGATTCTTTGAAAATTTGGTGTGTTCATATAAATGTTGTTTCTTTCCAGCTGACTATTTTACTGACATGTGTGACTAAATACAGACCCAAAAAACCTGCCAACCAACTTAGGGGAGGTCATACAAACGTTAAGGTAGAAGTCAGCGGGAATAGACTTGCATTTGGGCATGGTACATTACACGGGAACACAAGACAAAATTTAGGGATCTTAACACGGTACACAAAACGGTGGGAGCAACAGATATATAAATATATAATAAATATATTATTCAACAACCAAACATCAAAAACAAAACAATGCGGAGAAGCGCGCGTGGAGGGGGGATGTTGCAGTGTGTGTGTTTAATTAATACAAATATTTCAAATACAAGAAAAGTTTTAATTAATATTTTATTTAAAGCCTTTTGCCAATAAAATAAGTATTAGCACCTTCAGGGAAAACAATGATATAACAATTTTTTACAAAAAAGTTATTACTAGAAAAACGTGTATAATACTTTTTTTTGGCAAAAAGCATTGAATAATATTTAAATTAAAACTATTCTTGTATTTAAAATATTTTTATTCATTAACTATATTTCAAGAAATCGTATCACCGTACGTAATATATATTAATATATATACATGAATTCTTCAATGAAAAATTTAAACCAAAACAAGATCAAAAATTATTTTATGAAAATATAAATACTAGAAAAATTCCCACTCTATACAGTAGTAACATAATAATGTACTGTGTGAAGGTTATCGTTTCTTATTAAATGCATATTTCTGTCTTAAGTATACTCGCTTTTCATTATTTCATGTTTTTTTTTGTTTAAAATTATGATTAAATTTAGTGAAAATGAGAGGATAGGATTTGCAGAACTTATAATGGTGAGTAGATACAGTATTCTTTTGTGGGTGTTACAGTATTTTCTATCCCTGTATAAGATGTTTTCCCGTTGAAGACGCTAATTTTCGATGCTCCCTTGAAAAGCAGAATGTATATATGTGTGTGTGTGTGTGTGTGTGTGTGTGTGTGTGTGTGTGTGTGTGTGTGTATATATATATATATATATATATATATACACATATTTTAATAATAATTAAAAACATTAAAAAATTATTTTATGACATGGCTTTTGAAAACAATAAATTAGTTTTTGTAAGCACAATACTGACCAACACTAAGGTCGGGTAACATAGCAGGTAACTTTTTGACATCAACATCGATCTCTGTAGCCGCTCCAATGTGGAAATACACTAACCAAGAAGTCTGGCTGCCCAATTTAAGTTGGTTCGTCATATCCTAAAATATTTTATAACTTAAATAATTTTTATTATAAAAAGTTTTCTGTATACAAAAATAATAGTTATGATTTGAAAATGGATAAAGATAAGAAATTCAAACCTTATAAAGATTGTAGGTCTAACAAAAATCTGGTTTATTTTTTAAAGCATTTTAGAAAAATGTCATTTTTTGTTTCAAAATGAACATTTTTTACCGTTTAATACAGACACATTTAAGAAAAATGTCATTTTTTGTTTCAAAATGAATGAAACTATTTTTTTCACACTTTAATCAATAAAAAAGTATTTATTTGTGAAAAATGAACATTTTTAACTGTTTAATACAAACACATTTTAGAAAAATGTCATTTTTTGTTTCAAAATGAATGAAACTATTTTTTTCACACTTTAATCAATAAAAAAGTATTTATTTGTGAAAAATATTACTGTTTAATACAGACACGTAATTCCCCACGAAGTTTTACACATAGCTTATTTTTAGATTAAGATTTTTGAAAAAAAAAACAGAAGTAACAAAAAATATTGAAGGTCTGCTGAGCACCTGATTTTACTTCAAAATACACTCTTTAATACTTTTAACAGTTGATATAAGCAGCCTATTGTTGATTTTCTTTATAATTTCACTTGCTTATATTGGATTCAAGATAGAGAGCTTTTCAAATGCTACATTTTTTATATCTGCCGGACTTGCCCAGGACATAATGCTTTTACCTAAGTTCATACTCAATCGTTTGAAATACAAAAAAATAAAAAGTACTTGGAACGACGCATTATGAATTTAATACATAATTTATGTTACATTACAATATATTAATTTTTTATTTAAGCTAATCACAAACATAAGCTGACAATAAAACATGCAAGGCATATAAACAAATGTTAAATACTCAAAATGGCAATCTTTTTATTTTCTTGCAGAGCCTTTACTTTGAAAATATGATCACAATTTTAGTGAAATGCATTAAACTCCTGAAAATGTAATGGATAGAAACAACAATGAGGGGTTGATTATTTTAACTGATAAATGTATGAATGGTCTAATTATGAAACCTTATCTTATTATGAGGCAATAACAACTTGAATAATGTATTTTTAATTGAGGTGAATACATTTATATACTTTAAAGATACAAAACATTTTTAAAAAAAAGCAAAAATGGTTGGACAGGCTAAATAAGCAAGTTAGATCAATACTTTACAGAACATACGTCATTTATTTTGACTTGACAAACCATAGTAAAGTCCCCCAAGTAGATGGCCCGAGATAAACACTGCACTCAACCTGCCACATGAGGTGAGCAAGAAAGATCATTTACAAATATTAAAAACAATAACATTAAACATAATTCAATCTCAATACAAAAGCCACATAATAATATTCACAGATGGGTCGCTCGACCGGGAGAAGAGCTTATCGGGGGCAGGGTACTATAATGAATCGAATGCAGACTGTTTTTACATTCCAGCCAATTCCAATTCCAGCATAGATACTGATTTTTTGGCTATAAGTGCAGTCCTGACTAGCTGTGTGCATTTAAAGGGCAATTCAAAAATATGCGTCCTATCGGATTCGAAAGCCGCCCTTCAGTCATTGTTAAGTAATTCTACAAGTTCATACTCGTTTCGAATATCAGAAATAAGAAAAACCATCCTAGAACTAGTGGACTGCAAGAAGGAATTAACTCTTCAATGGGTACCTGCCCGTTGCAGAGTACACGGAAATGAAAAGGCTGACAAAATTGCGAAAATAGCCTCAACCATGGAACCTACAGATGAAGGCAAACACTCCCTGCTACATTGCAAAAGTGTAAGCAGGGAAGTTTTCCGAAAACTTTAGTGTGAAAATTGGGAAAAAGAGTCTACCGGTCGACACCTTTACCAGCTGCAACCAGAACCACCAGTCGAGGACAAATATAGGGAAGTAGCACGATCAACAGCATCTTTTGCTGCCAGAGCAAGAACCGGCCATCTGGTGACACAAAAGTACCTATTTTGTTTTAATCTCACAGAGTCTCCGTTGTGTGCACTCTGTGGTGTGGAGAGCGAAACAATTGAACACATCCTGCTGAACTGCTCTTACCCATTACCTACAAGAGACATCCTCAGACCAATTGTGACAAAGTGGTAAGATATTCTAGTTAAGAAGAACCTGTGGGCCATAGCATCATATATATATCGTGGACATCGGGCCATCGGCTATAGTCAAGCTGGAAGCCTGCACGAAGAAGTAAGTACAAACCATAGTAAAATCCGATAAAATAATTTATGAACACTATATAATCTAATGATTTATAAATACATTAAATATATTCTATAAATTGTTTAGCAAACCTGAATATAAATATTCTAAAGATAAGGCCTACCATAAATGAAGCAGCATCAAGTTCCTTGAGTTCAGGCATGAAGTTCAAAACTTCCTTTGCCATTTCTAAAGGCTCATCACTTGTCAATACTCTGGCTGAGAAACTATTTGTAAGTGGCGACTTTTGCCAATAAACTGCACTAGAATATTGTCCATCTAAAAGCTCATTGCAGATTGATGAAACTTTGCAGTCCACAACAGCCACTCCTACCAGATTGTTCTAAAAACCACAAACAGATATTTTTCATAGTACAGATCTTCCAGTCATTTATAAATAATCATAAATTAATGTTATTAACAAATTAAGATTAGACATAGGTTTATAATTTCCTTTAAGAAAATATATCTTATTTAAAAATTTGAATAATAGTTTATTACTATAAAACATTTAGAAAGTAAATATAAATTTAAAAAATGTTACAGTAATATAAGTACGCCATAATAGAAATTTAAAAACTAATTTATTACAATTTGAAATTACTTGCGACCAGGCATTCAATTAATATAAGTTGTTAAAATTGTAAACATATACTTGGAGATAACATTTTTGTCTCTCTCGGAATAACTTCTTCAGTCTCAGTTGTTAGACAAAAATGTTACCTTCAAGCATAAAGTTAACAATTTTAACAACTTATATTATAAGAATGTCTGGTCGCAAGTAATTTCAATTTGTAATAAATTCATATTTGCTGATTACATCTTCACATGAGCTAGTAGTTTTCTCTAAAACACTTGTAAATATTTTACAACTTGCCTATAACAGCACTTACTTATATTCGTTTTGGGAGATGTGTCCTTTTGTCAACTCAGACCGTAACTGATCTCAAGGTTTTTGTAGTTTAGGGTGTTAGGGTGCGGGTGGGAAATTATGGTGGGGGACTTGGTGAACATTAGGAGTTATGATGTCGAAAAATGTGTAAGAGTTATAATGTAATTGGGTGTTGAGTATGTGTGTAGGGTGTAGTTTGAATGTTTGTACATTTCGTATTGTTCAGTTGTGTAATGTTGGCTACTATAGGCAAGTTGTAAAATATTTACAAGTGTTTTAGAGTAATAAATTATTAACAACCAGCTTGTCATGAACAACAGCAAATTTTCAAAATTTAAAAAACTAAATTCATTTTTTTTAAGCAACAGAAAAATTCAAAAAGGGTATAGAGGTTAAACTAACAACTAATAAATTGTCCTTAATTTCAGCAAACTGTTTATAAATAAAAGAAACTTGTTTAAACTATAGACAGTTTGTGCTCTCCATTCTCATATTATTTTTTGTTATTTGATTGTATAGAGAGGAAAAAATATGTTTAAAGATGTATTACTTTGGGAGGCAAAATAAAATCCTTTTGCTTATTGAGTGTCTATAACAAACATTTTAAGCACAACTTTAAACAAAGAGCAATCAATATTTAAATCCAGAATAATTTTAAAAATCTGAATCTGAAGTTATTATCCATCATCTATCACCTTAAAAGTTCTGTATCTAATATCAATGACAATCCCATGTGAAAACTTTTTTTAATGTTATCTGACGATGTATTTAGAATACACTATGCTAGCATATGTGTTATATTATGTCCTAGATTTTCTACTAGACAGTTTTAAAGATTTGAAGTTATTTGCAGGTCAAATCCTAAAGAACATATTAAAATCCAAGTCATCCATACATAATTCATCAGACAAAATAATTCTGCATAATTTTTGAGGATACTGACACTAAAATTATAATGCGTAATGAAACATTTTTTTTTTATCTCATATATATCAATTTGAAGGTTATACAAGCTGAACAAACACACCAAACAAACAAAAGGCAAGAGCTGAATTAATTTTTGTACTAGATCAAATGTTATACCCACTTTATATATTATATGGTTTTATTTTTATTGATTTTTCTGTAAAAATACATGTAAAATATTATATTCAGTTTTTAATATTTTCTCATAAGTTTTGTAAAATCTATGACAATAATTATATTTGATGTATCTAAAACTGGACTAAAAATAATCCAATACAGGAAGTTTTTAGATAAAAAAAACTTTTAATAATCATGCCTTTATTGTCATTAAAATCATACAACTATAAAAAAAACCTGTCACATTATTTGTTACTTACCAACATTGCAGCTAGCATAGTACGTTGCTGCCCCATAAGACAATCTGCTTGGCTATCCCTGCCACAAAGAAGTAATAGCCAACTAGTATAATCTTTTCGCTGTGTGAGTTCTTCCCAATCACTGTTAGAATGGACAAACTTGATATCTGTGTTTGCACGATCTAATATGAACTGTAGCAAACTATCTCTTCTGCGATCACCATTAAACTTCTCGTTCTAAAAGAAAATTCAAAATTTCTAGAAAACTGATGTAAAAATATATAACAATATTACTTTAAATAAAACTTTTACCGTACAACTGATGACAGCTGCGTATCAAGCATACCTTGATTAGTATTAGGATAGACACAATAATACATGTATATTTCTTTTTCAACTGTGTAGTAAACACTTTTACAACTATTAAAGTTATTACAAATTTACATACAGTGATTGATCTTGTGGATTATCTACTATAAAAATAATAATTTCACATACACAAATTTATTTCATAGTTGGTGACTACAGTTTATCCCAACATCATGGTAATGAATGATACCAGATATTTCACGCTCTTTCTTAAAGATTTTAATGCAAACCTATTTTTGGGCTTTGAACCCAACGACTAGATCTGTGCTAATCTAGTGAAATTTGAAAATTATTAGATGATAATTTAAAATTGGCTGATGAAGTGATATTTCTGCAAATAGAAATAGTGGACAGTTAATTGTTTGGTTATTCGTCCAACGGCAAAGAGGAGCTACTGTGCGCACAAGGTGTATCAATAAAAAGAAAAAAGTTAATATTGGTGACAAATGTGTAGCTGTACAATACACTAAACTGCTTCCACAAGTTAGATAACTTTTGTAGTCCTAAAAAGACAATTTATACTTCTACATGCTATTAGACTTCTAAAAGTAGCTTTGTTTCCATTGTATAAGAGGTGATTTTTGTAATAACATTTTTTGTTCAAACTATAATTAAATAATACTTAACCTTCGAGAGGGGGAGGGGGCTTGCAGAGGTTTATTCCGCACAAATAGCTTTTAACATTTAAACAGTTTAAGACTATATTTGGGTGACTTCACAATTAAATACTATATAAATGCATTGTAAATAATTTTAGACATCATTATTGTACAATTTTAATTTTCTAAACGTCATATTTCTAAAAATATTTTGAATTGTTAAAATGTGTAAGCAACTGTATTAGACCACTGTTTTTATTACGGGAGAGGTGTTACGGGTTATTTTTCTATAATAAAGTAATTTAATGTCTATACATAAAACATATTATATTGTGATAGTAAGCCCTACATTTCAGAATATGAAATTAGTAATAATATTTAGTGAAAACAAGGAATATTTTTATTCAAATATATAACCCTAAAATTAATTGGATGAAAAAAAATATTGGCTTTATAACAACAGGTTCTAGCTGAATCTTACAGTCTTTGTTGAAAAAACAATTCATAATTGTTCATTTCTAAGCTTACTAGTCACCATTAGGGTAGCGTGAACATGACCCATTCTCATGATAATTATGTTTCTTTTTGCTGTTCTTCCTTGCTTCCTGGTTCAGTATACCACAGCATTTTTTGTTTTTTACTAAAAAAAGGCTTTTTTATTGCAAAACTGCACTGTAACAGCCTACTGGTGGCTGGATTTTTTTGGCGAGATTTTTTCTATAACGTCAAAATCTGACAACATTTTAACAAATTGGTCTTTTTTGTCATTTTCCGATTCACCTATTTTGTCTTCATTTATTTCATTTACAATTTCATTGACTTCTTCGTCAGGTTTATCATCTGGCAAAGAGACTCCTTTCATCAGAATCATCGAACAGCTGTCTAACAAAATTTTATTGATTTTCATGTTTTTTGACACCACACAGCATTTTACGAATACTCTCATCTTCAGATGCAACAATAAAATGTAAACTTAGATACTAAAAAGACACAACACTAGAATAACAATAACAAGAAAAACAGTAATAATTTAACTCCACAAAGTCTTTTGTAATATAAATAATTGCACGAGGAACTCCGCACAAATAACTTATACAAAAGGGCACTTGCGTACTAAAGCTATAAGGAAAAAATGAACAAAAATAGGTTTCTAGAACTCAGGTTGTGGAGTAGCGAGCTGGAAATAAACTTCTGACAACTAGAAAGACATTTTCTTAACAAATAATGATATGTGCGGAGAAAAACTCCGGATGCGCCCTCTTGAAGGTTAAGAGCTTACTTGCTGAGTAGAGTAGAGGCTTTCTTCGTAAAAGGAACGATTGTTTCGAAAAGTGTCAACAAGTAAGCTCTTTAATGTTTACTTAGTTAAGTATTATTTAATCATAGTTTAATCAGTGAATTCAAGATGATTACAACAAATTTTTTGTTGTTATAAAATTCTGCATATTTTTTCATTCGGTGCTGTTAAAAAATTACAAAGTGTGAAAGTTGAAACAGCCTTTGACAAACTCCCAGGTTTCCATTTGGGATAAAAGGATAAAATCTCTACAGCACAGGTACAGATTTTTCTCCATTTATTTTGAAAACCACAATACATATTATATTTCATACGCATTAGGCAATTAAAAAAATATGTTGAACAGTTCCTAAATCAACTCTATACAGTAGGATCCCAGTTCTTTTCACTTGGAAGCAGGGTTTATCATTTGCAGCAGGGTTAAGAAGATGTATTGAAATATAAGTTCTATATTATCTATTTTTCGTGTTCCAGTAGGAATGAATTTCTTTGTTTAAAAAATGTATCAGTGATTATGTTAAATTTAAAATTTTTTTTATGAATACATGTTTGCTCTAGCGCTAGAAACATATCTATAAGAATCAGAATCTTTAGAACAAGCTCAATCCATGGCACAAGTGGTTTGTGTTTATTGTCAGGGTGTTTGTTACTAGATGGATTGAGTCATACGGTATGCCAAAACCCTGTTGAAAGTGAGGAAATGGAAAGTAACAGCATAGGATCGAGCTACCTGGCGATTGCTCATGATCTGCACCGAACTGTAGCACCATGGAAGAAGAAAAATAATAAGTTTATTACTAGATTTCCGTGTTCTGTTAATATTTGTTGCTTTTCACAATTTTGATTTTTAAGAATTCTGTAAGCATTTTTATCTTTATTTCAGAGGCAAAACAACACAAACCACATCCTTTTTTTTAGTATGCCCACATAAACCTAGTCTTAATCCTGAAAATATGTTTTGAAAAATCAAGACAGAGGCACAGCAAGCCATGTCATATGTGAATAAGCAATAAGTGGGTTTGTAAATATATATTTTGTATACAGAACTCAAGAGTAGAGACATGTTTTTTTTTCTATGCAATAATATTTATAGTCTAATAAATGCCCCTGTCTTTGTATATTCTACTTTCCCAATGTTGTGGTTTCTCGGTCCTGATAAATTATAAACTGTCGACACATGCTCCAGATCCAAATGCCTTGAACCAAATGCAACATTTATTAAGTCATCAATGACAGACATTATGGACAGAATCTAATTTTATTCTTTGAATGCTCATCATAAATTTCATTTTTCATTCATAATGTTAATTAAATTTACAATATTAAAATTCACTTACTAGGAAGGAGTAGAATGAATCCAACGCATTCAACACATTAAGGCTCAGATAGCCTCACTATATTTATTATGACAGCACAGGTAACACTTACTGACAGAATCACAGTTTGAAAGACACCTTTGTTGTGGATGTAATAGATGTTTTATATAATTATTTATTACTAAAGCATAATGTATAGTTTGAAAATTCCATAGAACATCATCTTTATACAATGCTGTTAAATCAAATTAACACTGGTAAATTTGACTACATTGAGCAGCTAAATATCAAATGTGTTAATAGATCATTAAAACTACATGTTAACCAAAAGGTGTAGCCACCATATTAGTAACACAGTAAGTTATACACACAATTTTAGACGTATAAAATATTATGATCTATTTATATTGCTCTGTTATTTAAAATGATTTTAGCTTATTGAATTGGTGATGTTTTGCTGTGTTCAAACATTTGGGTATTGTAGAAGAAAACCTCTCAAAAGTGATTTTTTATTCATAAATGATAGTAACAAACAAAAATATTCAATAACCTTAAAAGGTTAAATTGATTAGTTATCAATTCAGATTAAAGTACAAATCAAATTATTTTTTATCCTGTATGGCAGAATCTTGATTTGAAAGTCAAGCAAACACATGAGGGTATTAAAAAAACTATCTAACTTTAAAGTTTGAGAAGTAAAGTATAAGAAATATTTAGTATTTTAAAATATTAAGAGAAATTAAATTGCTTTTTACAATTTTTCATTTTTGTGATATTGTCATTTTTTTTAAATATTTGTTATTAGTATTACATGGAATTACTCAATAGATACTCACAGAAGGATATAAAACCAAAGATGGATAAGATCTAATATTTTGTTGACGGCATAAATTCCAATCTTCCTCACAGTTTACAGCTCCAAACATAATGGCACCTTCCAGTTCAGTAGCCAGTTTCCGCCAAGTTGGTGCCAACTCATGGCAGTGTGAACATAAAGGTGAATAATAGTTGACAAACCACTGAGACCCAGAATTCTGTACAATGGATTCTACAAGAAATTTTATATTTTTTAAAACATAATTTTTAGAAGAAGAACTACTGATGTTATCAGTCACATAAGCCAGTATAAAAATTATTTTTAAAAAACTAGAACACTAAAAACCAGAACTATCTAAACAAAAATTCATCAAAACATAATGTATATCTATATTTAACATATGAATGTCTAAAGAAATGCATAAACAATTTTTTTAAGGAAGCATATGTGTATTCCCTAGAATTATAGAATCACAAAAACCCTATCAATTCATTATGTCACAATTTATTCATAGATGCTATATCAACATTTATCTGGAACCAATTATGTAAATACAGTAGAGTCTCAAAAATCCGAGTCCCGATATTTCGAACTTCTGTATAATTTGAGCTCATTTTATCTATTTGAAAGAAAATAATGCATCGGGCTTCCAAGAAATATTTATATCAATACAGTATGTAAAGTAAATGAGTCAGGCTTCCAAGAAATGTTTATATCAATATGGTATGCAAAGGAAATGAGTCGGGCTTCAAAGAAATGTTTATATCACTACGGAACGCAAAGGAAATGAGTAAAGCTTCCAAGAAATGTTTATATCAATACAGTATGCAAAGGAAATGAGTGGGGCTTCCAAGAAATGTTTATATCAATACAGTATGCAAAGAAAATGAGTCAGGCTTCCAAGAAATATTTATATAAAGTTCTCCTATTTTTTCTAATGCACAGGAACGTACTTCCGTGTAATCAGAGTTTCCGGTAATCTAAGGGGGTCTCGGTCCCATCTACCTCAAATTATCGAGACTCTACTGTAATCATTTTACAAAAAAAAATCAATTTCATGTGAAATGAAAAAAAACTGGTACTTGAATATTTAGTGCCTACTGCAATGAACTATTAAAAATATCAAATTTGAAACAATATTTTGAGGTTGAAAGTGATACATGAAGAGTTCCAGACAATTAATTAAATAGTCTATTTAAGTGGACCAAAATATTAAGTTCAGTCTCATTCTAACATTCTCATACTGTTCTTTGTATTGTTAATTGTCATATGAAATTTGTCTAAAGACAGTAACAATAAAAATATAATGCACTGTTCACAAAAAGACCCAAATTCACCCCATGGATTTTATTGTTCATGATGATCAGCAAAACTTTAACATTTTTATTAAACTAATTAACGTCTTAATGAATTTTGATTACCGAACTTACTGTGATTTTATAAAAACAGCAAGTGAAACTTTCTGAGACAAAACTTTGTCAATCTCCATCAGTGCCTCAGACAGTATTGGTACAACATTTAAGACAATAATGTTTTTACTTACTAAGTAATTATAAATTTCCTGAATAAGTTCAGAAAGTTATTAATCAGTTTAGCAAAAACATAGAAGTTTTCAACTAGGAAAAATAAAATTTAACCCATTTTCTTCTCAATAAGAAATCAATATAAAGAGCAAGTTTTGTTTCAATATTACAGATATTATGCTCTATTAATTGGGTAAATTAAGTTACACTGCAATATTCTAAGGTGACTTTATACAAATATATTAAATTGAAAACACCTGAACTTTATTAAACAAAAACCTTTGCACTGTTTCATAATTTTTCAAATCCAAATTTATTTAAATGAAATATATACTTGTCTTTCCCTATCACAATTGCTCTTTCCTTTTTTGGATTTAATTTAATGTCTTTCTCAAAGCAAAAAATCAATTAAACTTAATTAGAACATATAATAGAAAATTATATGTCTAGTTAATACCAATAATCTTGAACAGTTGACATAAAAACTAAAAAAATTATACCAATACCAAAAAAATACACCAACAACTACCAAAAAGGATATAAAAACAGGTATATTGGAAATTTGTAAAATATGTATTACTAAAGTTTTGTAATAATAATTAAGGCTAGGATGCTCTCAACAAAACTAAAAATTTCTTTACAATGTATGAATGTATTCTTGTGCTGAATGTGTGGCTAAATGAACTTGCCTTTTCTGATAAATACATGTTACTCTTACATTGTTTTATTCAAATATAATATTCATTTCAAAAAATACTTTTATCACTGCCTGCATAACTATGCCTACAATAAATATTACTTTTTATGAAACACAAAACTGACAATAGTTTATGATCTCAAAGATAAAGATAAAGTATCTATGTAAGAAGTAAAGGACAGATTAAACTTAAAAGTTAATTTTGTATTGATAATTTTATATTGCTATTTGTCCTAGCATTATGTATACATTATTTTTGTTACAGAATTCCAATTTTAACTAAAGAGGAAGGGTGTTTTTTTTTTTTTTTAAATAAAGATTGTAAATAGAAAAACTAAATATGAATTCTAGGAAACCTTAAGAACTGAATGGGCTTCATAACTATAACTACCCATAAAAACATTTCTTTATAAAAACAAACTCATAAATAGAAAAATAAAATAAATCCAATTTGTTTTGAATTTTTTGTTCAATCACTAGTTTTTAGTTGACTCAAAACTATGTTCAGTCCAATCCTGGTAATCCAGAACAATAAATGTAAAACCATTTTGGATTATCGGATTTTTTGGATTTTCTGGAATGTACACGTACTACATATACCTACTACATAAATATGGCAGCATATATGGTTATATGGTATAATAAAGTACATGTAGGCTAATAATAAGAGTAGAGTTAGTTAAGTACAGTACAGTAATAACTGAAAGAAAACACCAATTGAAACATGTATTTTTATAGCATCAGAATTATTAGACAATTTTTCTCCTGTGAAGGGCACCGAATTCCATGTCTCTTTTTGAAATTGCCACAAGGTTCACAAGGCTTAAACTTTTCTTGTTGGAGTAGAGTTCAGAAAAAAAAATCTCGCCTTTTCCCTCGCAATAAATATCGTGATCGTTCTTGCAGAAACGATGTGTATAGAGCAGTTTCTACCAAAGCATATCCACTCATTTATTTCACACTAATTCTTCAGTAACACAAAAGTTGTCATCAATACCTCTTATAAATGTCAGTAGCTGAGCTATGTCAGTTATGTTTGTACTTTCATCTATCGCAAAAGAATAGAATTTAAAATCGCTTATCTTTGACTAAAGTCGTGAGACAAACTGCTTATCAATTACTTCAATTCTAGACAGTGTTTTACTCAGAGCCCCTTTTCGCTTCTGTTCTTCAGTCATCGTTTCATAAGTGTCATTGTTATGTTTTGTCATGAAGTGTCATGAGTGGTTGAAATCCTTGCATAAGGCTACAACTTCATTGCAAATGTGGTACATAGAATTACCTCTAATAAGCTTGAAAAGGTAATTTCCAAGTACACTTAAAAAACAAGACATTCTGAATCAAGTATACTTTTTTTACTTGCCATTGTAATGATCAACAATGTAAACAATCATCAACAAAGCAAAGCTATAGAAAAATAAACCAGACACACAGCCACCATAGAGGTCACTTGACACAACTTTTTTGACTTTCCAAACTAATTACCTTGAAGACAGCAAGCCTGTAGTGCAATATTCGTTACAAACTTGGCCGAGCAATACGCATTATACTCCACATCACCATGTTACTGAACTACAGACATCTACTACAGCACAATGCCTACGCAAGGGTGCGTAAACTCAGTTAATACATACGATAATACCGCATTTAGCATGTATGAGAAGGAAACCGCTATGATATTGTAGTTGCAATAAATAAATTTTGTCCTATGTGTAATTGTATACATTACTCAAAATCAAGTTGTGAGTCGGATTGACTAGCCTTTAGCCCGCTGGCCGTACTTTGCCCATCACTGGGTTAGTCCCTTAGATATGTCTTTGCATGTTGTCCAAAATTTTGTGTATCTGAAATAGGGTTCATTCCCTATATTTCAATTAAGGAAAGTTTCATTATGTATCAAAATACAATTACAAACAATTTTGCCTCACCTTTTGGGAATAATGCAACACAAGTTAAGCATGATGATAGCTGTTTGATGCATATGGTAGGTATTAAATTATAATGTTTTAAATGGAATTTTTTGCTCTGACGAAGATATGAATAAAAAAATCTATTTCTAACCTTATTAAGAAATATCTTTATTGAAGTAAAATAATATAATCTAATATTGCAAACCTACTGAAAATTACCATTACAACAACAGGTATAAAACACACTAAGATGAGAAATTCATCCTGTTAATTTTGTTGTAATATTACATTTAACAAAATTATAAATAAAAGTTTAACTTTACACTTACCAAAATCTGCTGTGTTCAGTGTGATTATCTGAGGATCATCATCGTATATTCCAAAATCGTCTCGGTAATAAGTGTAACTACGATACTGTGAATTGCCCCATGACGATGATTCTGTTTCCTCTCCATGGATATCATAGTGTTTTCGTAGCTGTGCATCCTTTAATACTTCATAGGCTCGAGTTAGTTTTACAAATTTTGACTGCGCTTCTGGATCATCCTGGTATTATATCAACTTATTTTATAAATAGATAAAATAAATTTTACGACAAACTAAACGACATTTTATAAACAGTTTTCAAGACAATCGTTATAAACGTTTATTGATAGCTAAGAAGAGTTCTTTGGTGCCTGGCATGTACTAATTATATATATAGAATATAAACTTTTTCTGATTATATCAATTCTAAACTCATTAAACTAAATCTGAGTTGTTCCAAAAGTGATTTATCAGAGGTTTTTCTATTTAAATGTTGAAAGACTTTCTATTTGAATGAACGTTCACTTTCATTGTGGTAGCATGGTCTGGCCACCTTTTTTTTACGTTTATCAACCTCAGCAATGTTTGGCTATAAAATGCAGATTGTACTAGTATAATACAGATTCATCCATAAGGAAAGCTCAAAGTAAGAGCTAATACAAACTTTAAAAAACCTGTTATAACATTATGTTACACAAAAAACACTAAAAACATTTGTCAGTCACCAATGACAGATAGAATAAAATGAAAAAGGTTTTGTGCCTTAGTGTGTAGTAGTGTCAAGCATTATTACAACATCAAGGTCTCCACAGACTACGTAGCAAAGTACCTACTATATACTGTCTCAACCTTTCCTTAGAGAAACCGAGTAATCAGATATGGACTAAAATTATGTTCTTATAACGAAACCTTCTACAGTCTTGTTTTCCTTCAGGTTAAATTATTAAAAGATAAAAACTTTATAACCTATAGAATTGTACAAACTTAAAATTATTTAAAATTTTTAGAAACCTTCAATAAGTCATACTGATTTCAACTATACTAGTCCAATCACCATTGATATCTATGTTGATCACCAAAATGCATTGTGAAGCTGATAGGAGTTGATTCTAAAGTTAGGTTTTCAATAGTATGATTAAATAGTATCTGTGATTTAGATTGTTTATCATTTCATTTAAGTTCCAAAGTTCATCATGGACAACAAATTGTGTAAATAATCGTATTACAATTTTCAAGTATTAATTTTT
The DNA here is from genome assembly GCA_036971475.1 of Prosapia bicincta. Taxonomy (NCBI): domain Eukaryota; kingdom Metazoa; phylum Arthropoda; class Insecta; order Hemiptera; family Cercopidae; genus Prosapia; species Prosapia bicincta. The sequence goes on along the minus strand of JBAIZL010000376.1, from coordinate 2,713,489 downwards.
CTCTTTTAAAGGAAGAGGAGAGAATTGTCATATTTTATTTCAGGGTCTTAAAAAAAATTTAAGATGCAAAATATTTTTAAACTGATCGAAAACACTTCCATATAAATATATATATATATTATAACATAATTATAAAACAGACGCAACGGGGTTTTTCTATTTTATGAAGATATATTATTTCTATTTAATAACCAAAACCAAAAAACTACTCAAGAACAATTCATTAACATTTATTATTACAATTTCATCTCAACATTAAACAATACACAAAACAAAATTTTAGAACTTAACAAGTTTTAACACAATATACTAAAATTCGATTCTTTAAATTTGAGTTACAAGGTTTTTATACCCTTGGCTGGTTTAAGATCTCTTGATATCTCGGGGTTATAGTATGGGCTATATTTTTAGAAATTCTTAGGTTAATTAAATAAATTTTGAACAAACAATATTAAATTTTGAAAATGCAAAAAGGCTAAACTCTTTGAACTGGATTATTTCTTACTATTAATTAACTACAAGATATTCTAAAATACAAATTTAACTTCTCTACTATCTTAAAAGTCCACTAAAGTTATTTTTATAGCGCTATTTCTCAACTTAATAAATATCAAAATTTTGCTGGTCGCTTACGTAAATTCCCGTTCTCTCCAATTAAACAATTCACACACTTCAATTCGTTTTATTTACTTTACTTTATATTTACACAGTATTACATTTTGTGATTCACTACTCCTTAATTTAAGTTGGCCAATCTTCTTAACAAAACGGTATAATTTAGACGAACTCTTTCCAAATAAATAGAATTTTGACTGCACAGCAAGGTCTGCTATTAGAGCGTCACCCACGCTACCTCCAACTCAACTCTAACTACGCGTCCTTCTATTTTCTTTTAAAAATCTTACAAATATGGCGGCTTTCTTCTTAAAAAAAAACACATATGGGTTATAATTTAGTTCGATTTCTTTCCACTAGACTTTCACACATGTTAATGTAATCTAGTTTGTTTTCTTTTTATTCACTAGAATCGATTGTCACACTGACCTACATCTGTTTTACAGCTGACATACCAACAAGTTTGTTTTCACCAGTTTTTATTTCGTTAAACTTTGGTTGAAACTTACTGTTTCAATTTCCTATCGTCAACAAACCTTCCAGTGTTTATTTTATTAATATTATTAGTGTGTGAAGTGTTTTTGTGTTTTACTTTTGTGATATTTCCGAATTGTGTGTGTTTTGCTTGGTCTTTCATAAACATAACCTTTCAATTTTCTTTTGTTTACAAACGTGTTCACTTTCTCCTTCAAGTAATTACTTAGGCCCTATGTTACTACAGTTTACAAATTTGTTTACACATAACTATTCTTAGATTATCTTATTTTAATTTATGTGTTAGGTTATTTGATATAACAAATTTCCTAATACATTTCCAGTTCAAAAACCTTGTTTACAATTCTATGCTTTTACCTAAATTTTAACCTAACCAATATCTTAATGAATTTCTTTCTAAATTTTGAGTGAGTTATTTCTCATCTATTTTCCAATTCTTAAATAATATTATATAGCCCATTCTATAAATGTTACAATGTCCCCTAATTTAATTTAAATAAAAAAAAATATTACTAATCTCTACATTACCCATTCTTTACATTTTACAAGCTTGATTAAATATACATATTTTTTTTTTAAATTAAATTTAAATTAACATTTATACTTTAAATTGTCCATTTATACTTAATTCCTACGACACAATTTTATCTTAATTCTTTAACAATCAAATACTGAGCTGAACACTTCAAGCTACATATTACTTAACATATCTTCTAACAATACAATATACTTATAACTAACATTCATTCAACAATTCTTTAACAACTCTAACATATAGTAACAATAAATCATGTTCTGGTATTTACAATTCCTTCCATAATTATTATTATTTTTTTACATTTATTACAATTGGAATCCTTCCAATCCTAAGTCTGATTCAATATTTATTTAATATAATATATATTCTCTGATACCATGTCTTTAAATCCCAGCCTATCCGAGTCATAGTATGTCTAGATTTGGTCAAATTGGTTATAACATTTCTCTTTCCCTTATTTCTGTTTATTCCTTGTTTATTATTTATCTCATATTTATTTTGCTTTTAGCTTCATCTAATTCTTAGTTCTAAGTTAGTATTTTATCTCCCCTTCCAATCTCACATCCAGTTCAATTATTTTCTTATATCATCTCAGTTTATTTTGTATGAAGTTTAACATCTAATATTTTTAAAGGTTGCAATTTCATATCCTCTATTTGATCATATCTATAGTTCCTTTGATTACACTATCCCTATATCAACGAATATAAATTTTGTTTTAATACTTATTTATCAACGCAGATTCTCCCTTACAATACAACGAAGTTTAAATACACAATTACCATATTTTTATTACAACGATGCTTTAATATTTATTATCATAGATTCATATTTCTTTTATAATATATAATGTATACGACGAAGTTCCATTATTTATCAACGCAGATTCTCCCTTACAATACGACGAAGTTTAAATATACATAATTTTATCTTTATTCATTACTCGACGAAGTTACCCATAAATTATCGTAGATATAGTTACCATCCCTTAAAACTTATCTCCTGCTAACGTTTTCTTATACACATAATCACCTAGAGTTTATTCATATTGCTTCCTTCACCTATATTTAATATCTCCCTTCCTATTTTATTTTGTCTCGTTTGAGTTTATCTCCCTTGCATCATGGTACTTTTTTAGTTCTGTTGAATGGAACATCCCCTTATTTATATCATATTTATCATCCCATAGTTCGAATGTCGATTCTCCTAACTTTTTGTGTATTCTATATGGCCCACTATAAATATTAAATAATTTCCCCATTTCTCCCTCTATGCCTTTTGCCTGCCAGTTTTCTTTTACTAACACTATATCATTTAAATTAAATGTGAAAAGCTTATGATTTTTATTGAAATTTTGTGCCCTAAGTTCTGCCTTTTTTTTCATTCTCCCTCTTGCCAAATCTATTACTAGTTGGGTATTAACGCTTTGTTCGTTTGAATTTTGAATTTTGATATACTTATGCCAAAATCTCTCATCTATTTTTCCTAACTGTAACTGATTAGGTGTGAACCCTGTGGTCTCATGTGGTACTTCATTCAACATCTCATTTATTAAATGTATAAACTTTGCCCATTGTTTATGGTTCCCATGGCAATAGGTGCGAAGACATCTCATTATCTCCCTGTTTACCCTTTCTACTATATTGCTTTGAGGTCGCCTAATTGGTGAAAATATTTGTTTGATCCCTTTATTTTCTAAAAATGTTGACCATCTTTTACTTGTGAACTGAGTTCCATGGTCTGTTTGTGCCCTTTTTACCTGTCCATATTTTTCTAAATAATCTTCTATACATCTAATAGCTGTAGCAGTATTTGCTTTTTTTATTTTATAAATTTTTATAAATTTAGTAAAAATATCCAAAATAACCAAAATATATTTAAATCCCTCACTTTTATGAAATGGTCCACAAAAGTCAATAGATAGTTGCTCTTTAGGCCCTTCTACCTTGATTCCTTTCATCACCCCATAACAAGTTTGATTTGTGTGTTTCACCCTCTGACAAGTGTCACAGTATTTTAAAAGGTATTTAATCTCCTTATACATCTTTTTCCATGTGAATATTTCATTTATTATACTATAGCACTTCTTGGCCCCTATATGCATATAGTACTCATGGCATGATATCACTAATACATTTATTAACTCTCTGGGTACTATTATTTTCCAACTTGTTTTACAATTTTTATATAGTATGTTATTTTCAATTTTGAATTTCGAATTGTATTCCTGGACATTTTCAATAATATTTCTTAATTCTAAATCACCCCACTGAAGCTCATTAAGTTTTGTCAATTTTGTCACTACTTCCCTACTTATTACTCTTTCCATTAAATTGATACTAAACTTATTTTGATTCTCTATATGTTTTGGCTCTATCTTATCCCATGGGTTACGACTTAATATGTCTGCCACCACGTTCTCCTTCCCTTTACAGTACTCAATCTCAAAATCATATTCCTGCATGAGCAATATCCAACGATATAGTCTTGAATTTAATATTCTACAAGTCTTTATGAAAGTCAAAGCTTGGTGGTCAGTTTGTATTATTACTTTTCTCCCCAGTATAACCTGTCTAGCCTTCTGTAGACAAAACAACACAGCCAATAACTCTTTTTCAGTCGTATAATATCGTATTTCACTACCTTTTAGGGTTCGGCTCATAAACATAATTGCCTGTTTCTGTCCAGTCTCTGTTACCTGGTACAGATGCCCCCCAATAGCATATTCGCTTGCATCTGTCTGTAAATAAAACGTTTTTGAATAATCAGGGTGTTTTAGTACGTTGGTATCTATAAATGCTTCCTTTAATTTTCTAAAATTTTGTTCCTCTAAATCTGTCCAATTAAATTTTGTTTCATGTCTCAAAAGTTTCAGGAGTGGCTCTACTAATTTCGAATAGTGGTCTACAAACTTGTTGTAATAATTGGCAAGGCCTATAAACCCTTTTAATTGCTTAACGTTCTTTGGTGTGGGGAATTCCATTACAGCCTTAATTTTGTCCTTATCTATCTCTATTCCCTCAGTTGTCAATCTATAACCTAAAAATGCTATGTTTTCTTTACAAAACTCAGTTTTTGATAATTTAATTTTGATATTATTTTCCCTAAATGTCATAAATAATTTTTTTAAATGGTTTTTATGTTCTTCAAAACTCTGTGACATGCATACAATGTCGTCTACATATACTAAAGTGAATGGTTCTAATTCATTTCCCATTATTCTACCCATAGCTCTTGCTAAAGCTGCTAATGATGTTTTTAGCCCATAAGGTGTCACAATGAAATGATATGTCTTTCCATTATACTGAAAAGCTGTAAATTTTCTGGATTCTGGCTCCAACTCCACCTGCCAAAAACTATTCGTGAGGTCCATAGAACTCAGGTATTTTACCTGTCTTGCCTTATGTAATATTTCATTAATACCCTGGTAACACTCGTAATCTGGTATTATGATTTCGTTCAGTTTCCTTGCGTCCAGGCACAATCTTATTTCTCCATTACTTTTTATGACAGGAATAATAGGGTTAATATAAGGGCTATTACTTTTTTCTATAATTTTCATCTCCAACATTTTGTCAATTTCTCTTTGTACCGCTTCTTGATACTTTGTGGGTACAGGATAGTTTCTTTGATAAAATGGTAAATCTGTTCTTACTTTTATCTCATGTCTATATCCTTTACACACTCCAGGTCTATCTGAAAATACATCCTTATATTGCTTTATTATCTCCACCAACTCCAGTTTTTGCCTATCTGTTACACGGTCATCTCCGATACTTTCCATAATATCTCTATCACTAATTTCCCCTTCTGTTTCATTTTGTTTCTCATAATTTTGGTCCCCCTGTCCTAAATTATCTAAATTTTCCCATTCCTCATTAATTTGATCGAATTCGTTAATTACATTATCTTCCCTTTCTAAATTTTGTACCTCGTTGTTATTACTTCTTTCGTCATCATTTTCACCCTCCGTTTCTTTCATATCTATTTTAATATAGTTTTCCAAATATTTCAATTTTATACTCCAATTCTCACAACTTATATCAGCCTTTGTATTTTTTAATATATCCATCCCTATGATCATTTCTCTTAATAGGCCTGGTATGATGAAACATTGAAATGGGTAATCAATCCCACCTAATCTTCCCATTATCAGAACAATTTTATTAATTTTTTTTACTCTTTTTATTTGTTGCTGTCCTAATGTTCATTGCTCTGATTGGCAACGTTTCTACTCTTCCTAGTTTTCCCTTATTTATACTATACCATTTTTCCTGAATACATGTAATATTACTACCTGTATCTATTAAGGCTGTAACCCTAACCTGTTTAAATTCTATCTCTATTTCTGGGCTCATATATATTTTGTTTTGCTCTAAATTCAAATTTCGCTCCGTCCCCTCACTTTGAGCCCCCACGTTGTTGCGCCAATTATAATTTAATTATAAAACAGACACAACGGGGTTTTACTATTTTATGAAGATATATTATTTCTATTTAATAACCAAAACCAAAAAACTACTCAAGAACAATTCATTAACATTTATTATTACAATTTCATCTCAACATTAAACAATACACAAAACAAAATTTTAGAACTTAACAAGTTTTAACACAATATACTAAAATTCGATTCTTTAAATTTGAGTTACAAGGTTTTTATACCCTTGGCTAGTTTAAGATCTCTTGATATCTCGGGGTTATAGTATGGGCTATATTTTTAGAAATTCTTAGGTTAATTAAATAAATTTTGAACAAACAATATTAAATTTTGAAAATGCAAAAAGGCTAAACTCTTTGAACTGGATTATTTCTTACTATTAATTAACTACAAGATATTCTAAAATACAAATTTAACTTCTCTACTATCTTAAAAGTCCACTAAAGTTATTTTTATAGCGCTATTTCTCAACTTAATAAATATCAAAATTTTGCTGGTCGCTTACGTAAATTCCCGTTCTCTCCAATTAAACAATTCACACACTTCAATTCGTTTTATTTACTTTACTTTATATTTACACAGTATTACATTTTGTGATTCACTACTCCTTAATTTAAGTTGGCCAATCTTCTTAACAAAACGGTATAATTTAGACGAACTCTTTCCAAATAAATAGAATTTTGACTGCACAGCAAGGTCTGCTATTAGAGCGTCACCCACGCTACCTCCAACTCAACTCTAACTACGCGTCCTTCTATTTTCTTTTAAAAATCTTACAAATATGGCGGCTTTCTTCTTAAAAAAAAACACATATGGGTTATAATTTAGTTCGATTTCTTTCCACTAGACTTTCACACATGTTAATGTAATCTAGTTTGTTTTCTTTTTATTCACTAGAATCGATTGTCACACTGACCTACATCTGTTTTACAGCTGACATACCAACAAGTTTGTTTTCACCAGTTTTTATTTCGTTAAACTTTGGTTGAAACTTACTGTTTCAATTTCCTATCGTCAACAAACCTTCCAGTGTTTATTTTATTAATATTATTAGTGTGTGAAGTGTTTTTGTGTTTTACTTTTGTGATATTTCCGAATTGTGTGTGTTTTGCTTGGTCTTTCATAAACATAACCTTTCAATTTTCTTTTGTTTACAAACGTGTTCACTTTCTCCTTCAAGTAATTACTTAGGCCCTATGTTACTACAGTTTACAAATTTGTTTACACATAACTATTCTTAGATTATCTTATTTTAATTTATGTGTTAGGTTATTTGATATAACAAATTTCCTAATACATTTCCAGTTCAAAAACCTTGTTTACAATTCTATGCTTTTACCTAAATTTTAACCTAACCAATATCTTAATGAATTTCTTTCTAAATTTTGAGTGAGTTATTTCTCATCTATTTTCCAATTCTTAAATAATATTATATAGCCCATTCTATAAATGTTACAATATATATATATATATATATATATATATATATATATATATATATATATATATATATATATCGCAATATATATTCTTGTGTATTAATAAAGAACATAAGTCAAAATACAAATACAAGAATTATAATTGAATTTACAATTCAAAACTTTTCGTTGGCTAACAGTACAAACATCATCCATATGATGATGTTGGTACTGTTAGCCAACGAAAAGCTTTGAATTGTAAATTCAATTATAATTCTTGTATTTGTATTTTGACTTATGTTCTTTATATATATATATATATATATATATATATATATATATATATATATATGGTAAACTCCAGATTATCCGTGGAATAGGGTGGCCTGGCAACGCCGGATAACGAATTCCCCGGATAATCCGCTATGAACAGAGAACATGCGAAACGATCGGTAATCGATTATTATACCATAAGTTACACAAATAATGACCCCGGTTAGTGCAATTCACAAATAATCTTTAAAGGACAAAATAAATACAGAAAATAATTTAAAACGTCGATGTATTTGACGGATTATAACATGTACATTCATATGTCTAACTATTTACAATACGTACATAAGTATATGTCAAATGTAAGTATGTATGTACATATGTAATTTCCTTTACACATAATACTTTCACTTTTTAACAAAAAAAATCTGTCACTTTCGTCCATTTTTTTGTGAGCATTGATTTAGCTTTAATGTGCGATCTAAGTTTCTTGAGAACCATTTTGTCGCACAGTGTCTACTTGTGTCACAAAGCCATAAAGATCGATAATGCATATGTCACGTCCTAGACTATTTATAGCCGAGATTAACTGACATTTGTTTACAATCTTATGATACATATTAGGTTTTCGGGCGTCCAAGCATTTTGTCATTGTCTCTTATATACAGTAGTCTGCTCGCCCCTTTTATTTCGCTGGCCCGCGTCGGGATACTTCCCTTTCAATATAAAAATTAGTATGTACATATTTACATATCTATTCCCTTCATCTTAACTTCTATTAAGCCTTATATGTATTTACATCGTAATTCACCGTTTGGAAATTTAAACACATGAATCTGATTGGAATAAAAATTGGATATTTGTAAAACAATGTCAGACCCCGGATAATCAGCAAACCGGTTAATCCGCCCACGGATAATCGGGAGTTTAGTGTATATATATTTATACATAATGCTATCTTAAAGTGATTAAAATTAAAACAAAAGCAGAGAAAATACTATGAAAGGTTAATATAAAAAACAAACTTATTTAAAGCAGTTTTATTTATAGCAATTAAAAATCAGTTAACATATTTCTTTACTACTTTAACATAAAATTCAACAAATGTGATAAGTATATTCTTATTTTTAGTTAAGAAATCTTTATATTGATATTGAAAGCATTTTAAAGGTTATTTTAAGGAAGAGAAGTCACATTTTAAGCCACCAACCTTTTAGTTAAGGCTCACTGTATACCTTTTTACTAAACATTTTTTAGCGCTTAATAAGTCAAAACTATAAATATTCCTGACTTAATTTCATTATTTACAGTTCTCTTGCATCATAACTTTAGAAGGAATACCAGTTGACAGAAGGTATAAACAATTGTCAGCAGCTAAGTAGGCATTCAATTGTTAAGAGCTATGCAGCACCTGTTTACGTGGCTTGTGGATGGTGTGATTTATCTTCAGAACACAATCTGTTATAAATGACAATCAATTTAATACAGTCCATTGTAATGAGGTTCTATTATAGTGAGCAGACACCTTTCTTCACCCTAGTTGAAGCAGGTATGTCGTTTCCAAGGGTGCCCTACCTAATTCCACATAGCTTTATACATCCTTCTTCTGACAGAGTTGTAATGAGGAAACAGACTCCAATTTTTAGACCCAAGATAGACAGTAGGTTTACTTCGGGTACCTAAGACTGCCCAAATGATAATCTATAACCTCTACTAAGGGATTTTGTGCCCCTACCTAATTCCACATAGCTTTATACATCCTTCTTCTGACAGAGATGTAATGAGGAAACAGACTCCAATTTTTAGACCCAAGATAGACAGTAGGTTTACTTCAGGTACCTAAGACTGCCCAAATGATAATCTATAACCTCTACTAAGGGATTTTGTGCCCCTACCTAAGTTCACCATCCTTTTCTATCCTTCCAAGACAGTAATAGTCATACTGGCTGTTTCCCTTAAAATTACAAAATACACACACAAACATTATTTTATCATTTGATGAAATTATATTTCAACTCTCTAAAAGTGCTAAAACATATGGTTAATATTTGTATAATTACACAAACATTGTATGGTTTCAATGACGTAGCATTGTCAACATAGCCTAAGCAAATAATATGCCATTATTTTAAAGTGAGTCACTTTACACATGTACCTAAAAAGTTAGAAAAAACACCAAGAGAAAATGTAGAAATGAAACTGTAACATATTCAAATAAATAATCTCTAATTAAGCTCGTATATACATAGGAATGTTTTGACTAGATAGGAGACTGACAGACTTACCTAATAGCAATAGTCCAAAACTGCAATCTCTTGAAAATTAATAAATAGAGATTTACACTTCAAATCTCTTTTCTTTATACTTCAATTCACCTGGAAGAAATCTACAGCAACTATCACCTTCTTGGATGTAGATGTAACAATCAGAAATAGGAATATCTATACAGGTGTCCACATCAAATCGACAAACCACCTACAATACCTCCATTTCAATAGCAACCACCCTATGAATATGAAAAGGTCCATTCCGTACATTCAGGTAATCAGAGGCAAGAGAATTTATTCAGAGGACAGACCATTGGAGGACTTTAACAGATAGATATTACTAGCTTTCCAAAAAGAGGATATCCTAAACAACTTGTTGAGGATGAAATCCGCTTAGCTCAATCATCTGGTGAACCCAGACCACCTAAAGAAGACAACAAACTGTCTTTAGTTACATATTACCATCCAGGCCTAGGAAGCTGAAGAAAATATTAAATAATGGCTACAAGATTCTTCAAGCTTCCACCCACACCAAAAATCTTTTCTCAAATCCACCACATATTTGGTTCAGATAACCTTTTAATTTGAAAAAAAATTTAGTACAACCAAAACTACCAGATCCAAGTACTGAAAAACCACCTAAACCTCCTCATGACTCCTTTCCGTGCAATAGACCTAGATGCAAGACATGTCCAATAAACATCCCAAAAAATAGTTTCCATAAACTAGCAACCAATGTGGACTTCAAGATTCAGGGTCATCATACTTGTACATCTAAAAATGTAATATACCAGTTGCAATGTTGCAATGTAAATTTTGCTCGGCACAGTATATAGGCCTTACCACGGATGGTCTGAGCATCAGAATGAATAGCCACAGACATGACGTCGGAACCGTGAACTTAGACAGACCAATTCCTCAACACGCTGCTAGTCACAACATCATATCTTTCAATGATTGTTATACCACCCAATGATTGTTGTTAAGGCCCACCCACCTGATTGCAACTCTTCAGAATTGAGAAGACGGGAGTTGTCATACCAGTGGTACACCAAATCTAGAAAGCCTCCTAACCTCAACATCGGATAAAACTCCTATTACCTTCCCCTAACTTCTACCATTTTTAACAACTCCACATATATATATATATATATATATATATATATATATATATATATATATATATATATATATTGTAACATTTTGAAGTAGTATATATATAAAAGGCACTTACAAAATAAGATAAATATATATAAATAAATTCAGTATGTAAAAAAATTACTAAAATATACCAGTAACGAAATGTAAACATAACCTAATTTCACTTGTGTAGAAAATGCACATGGCCACATTTTAGATCTAATCACAAGATTTTATATAAAAAGAAAAAAAAACACACAAATCACTATTTATAAGAAAAAGTATTAGAAATAATTAATAGATAACAATTTGAATAGAACAATAGAACGATATAAATACACTTAAAACTTTCAAACGGCAAGCTAGTGAAATGTTCTGAAGTAAACAAGATGGGAGAACGAGTTTGTGCAGTTGCGTGCGCATTGACCGGCAAAAGAAATTCGTTTTAAATATTTCTCGTGGAGATATAATCTAAAACAGTTTGGGAAATAAGATTTAAATGCAATTGTTTTGCAAAGAAATTTAAGTGCAGTTGTTAAGAAGAAGAAGTGTATCAGAGGCGGTGAACATGACATCCGTAAAGCGATTACAAGGAATAAACGAGAAAATAGCGGAAATTGACGACTTGGCCATTTTATTGCTAAAAAAGGGAGCGTCAGTTAGTGGGGACAGAGCATTTGAACGAGGCAGACGTGTTTCAAGATTGGCTGTAGAAATTATATTTTTTAACTGGTGCGGAAAGTGCAGTATCGTATTCAAATCATAATTACAGAATAACATTAAGCCAAATCATTGAACTGATCGATTAAGAAGACATTATTCAGGAAATTATTTAATTAGAAACCAAATAACTTGAAAAAAATTTTAGCTTGTAAGAATTTTAACTTAGATATTTTTTGAAAGTGCCAACTCAAATTTTATTATTCAAAATTTAGAAAACCCACCTATTAACCCGAGATAAGGAGAGCTCAAGCTCAATTTAAAGTAATTAAATCAATTTCAATTAATATTAAAATTTATAACTAAACTTCTTGCTGCCATAAACAAATTTTAGACTTAGGCTAATAAAGCTTAAATTTTGTAATTCTTTGTGGATGAAATAAGACTTTATAATTAGTAAGTGACTTTATAAAAGAAAATAAGGAATGTCATATTAAGATATTAAAATTTTTGTAACAAAAGCAGCATTGAATCGTTATTTCTTTTAACTTATAAATTTTTATTAAGACTTATAAAAGTGAATTTACCAATTATTACATTTGGCACACAAACGTGGGGCTCGATTATAAAAAAATTTAAGAATTAACCTTAAGGCACTTTAGATAAGATTATTAATTAAATATTTGTATTAATATTGTTTACTTTTCAGGACTTTGCAACCATAAGTCAATACTTTTTTTAATTTTCAAAATTTAAATAGCATAAAGGGGAATTTTGAAATTTTAGATAAAGAAATAAAAAAAAAAATGGAATCTGAAACAGGTACATATAATTGAAGAAAATGGGAAAAAGCATTAGGGGAATTATTAAAACATGTAATATTTGTCAAAGAGCTAAAAATGTAACCCAAGGTAATTTTGGAGAGATGAAAGGGATCCAAGTGGAAAAACCAAAGGAGCAATTGTCAATTGATTTTATAGGACCATTTCAAAGAACTGTAGGAGGCTATAAGTATTTATTAGTAATTTTAGATGTATTTACAAAATTCGTTCAAATCTATAAATTGAAAAAGGCAACCACAGGGGAGGCAATTAAATGTTTAGAAAATTATATAGAAAAATTCGGGAGAGTAGAAAGAATACAGACTGATCATGGAACCCAGTTTAATAATAAGAAATGGCTGGAGTATATTAAAAATAGAGAAATGAAACCAATATTTTCTCCTATAAGGAGGCCACAAAGCAATATCGTTGAGAGGGTGAATAAGGAGATCATTAGATGTTTGAGAACATATTGTCATCATAACCATAGAGAATGGGGAAAATATGTAGAGGTTATTAACCAGGCAATTAATGAAATTCCTCATGAGACTACAGGATACACACCTAACCAGCTACAACTAGGAATTCAGGATGAAAGGTTTTGGCAAAAGGAAATAAAAAATTTAGGCTGGAGTTCAAAATTAATAAATTTAGAAAGTCATTTAGAAATTGCTAGGAGTAGAATTAAGAAGAAGGCTCATAAGAGAGCAGAGAAATTTAATAGAACTCATAAAATAGAAGAATTAAATGTTGGGGACAAGGTATTAGTAAAAGAAAATTGGCAACCACAGGGTATAAGAGGTGAGATGGCAAAATTATTTTATATATATGATGGACCTTATGTGATCACCAAGAAATATGGCAAGGCGACTTATGAAATCAAAGATGCTAGAAGCAATAAAATTAGAGGAATTTTCCATATTAGCTTGTTAAAGAAATTTTATGAACCAAGGGAGGCACACCATGGAGAATCAGATAAATTTCAGATAGAACAAATTAAATAGTAAGGGAGAAGTCGAGAGAAAGGAAAATAACAAGGGATAATAAGATGGTAACAACAGGAATGACTCAGGATATAAAAGTATTAGGAGAAGGAAGCGAATGTAGGAGGGATAGATAACAAATAAACCGGAAATGACAATGGACCAGAAATGACTTAATAATTAAACAAACACTTGAAAAAAAAATAAAGAAATAAAAAATATATAAATTTAAATAAAATAGAAAGGGATGAACGAATAATAACAAGGACCTAACCTACAAACAACCTAGACATGCTATGACTCGGTTAGGCTAAAATTAAGAAGAAAAAAAAAACACTGTGTCAGAAGATAGATTATATAGATAAATAAAAAGACTTATGATTGGAAAGATTCCATTCTATTAAAATTAAAATAAAGAAAGAAAAAGAAAAAGGTTATAAAATAGATTCTAAGAATCAGAAAATGATTAATGTACTAGATGTTAAGAGTATAGGAGGATTGTTGATTAAATGTTAATTGTTAATTTATTGTATTGTTAGGAGTTAAGTATATCATATGTAATTAGAGGGCAGCAGACAAGCAAGAAGGATAGAGTAAGAGTTTACTCCCAAAATGTGAAAATTGAGATAAAAAAAAAGGAATTTTGGAATCAAAATTTTTTTTTTATCTAAATTTGGGGACTATGTAACATTTTGAAGTAGTATATATATAAAAGGTATCAGAGGCGGTGAACATGACATCCGTAGAGCTGTTACAAGGAATAAACGAGAAAATAGCGGAAATTGACGACTTGGCCATTTTATTGCTAAAAAGGGAGCGTCAGTTAGTTGGGACAGAGCATTTGAACGAGGCAGACGTGTTTCAGAATTGGCTGTAGAAATTTTATTTTTTTAACTGGTGCGGAAAGTGCAGTATCGTATTCAAATCATAATTACAGAATAACATTAAGCCAAATCATTGAACTGATCGATTAAGAAGACATTATTCAGGAAATTATTTAATTAGAAACCAAATAACTTGTAAAAAATTTTAGCTTGTAAGAATTGTAACTTAGATATTTTTTTGAAAGTGCCAACTCAAATTTTATTATTCAAAATTTAGAAAACCCACCTATTAACCCGAGATAAGGAGAGCTCAAGCTCAATTTAAAGTAATTAAATCAATTTCAATTAATATTAAAATTTATAACTAAACTTCTTGCTGCCATAAACAAATTTTAGACTTAGGCTAATAAAGCTTAAATTTTGTAATTCTTTGTGGATGAAATAAGACTTTATAATTAGTAAGTGACTTTATAAAAGAAAATAAGGAATGTCATATTAAGATATTAAAATTTTTGTAACAAAAGCAGCATTGAATCGTTATTTCTTTTAACTTATAAATTTTTATTAAGACTTATAAAAGTGAATTTACCAATTATTACATTTGGCACACAAACGTGGGGCTCGATTATAAAAAAAATTTAAGAATTAACCTTAAGGCACTTTAGATAAGATTATTAATTAAATATTTGTATTAATATTGTTTACTTTTCAGGACTTTGCAACCATAAGTCAATAATTTTTTTAATTTTCAAAATTTAAATAGCATAAAGGGGAATTTTGAAATTTTAGATAAAGAAATAAAAAAAAAATGGAATCTGAAACAGGTACATATAATTTAAGGGGGGAGAAAGCGAAAAAAAACAGAAAAATTAGAGGAATATAACAAACATAGTAGGTCTAGGAAGGGTACAGCAATTGAGGAAGCTGCAAAAGGAAAATATGTGACATTAAAAGAAAAAATAAATGAAAAAGAGGAAGAAGCTACAATAGGCCTAATAGAATTGGAAAAAGGGACAAGCCTAGAAATACAAGAGACAGAAACGGAAGGCACAGATATGCCTATAGAAGAGAGTGAGGTGGAAACCCAAGTAGATGAGGCTAGGGGATTACCACTGATGCAAACCCAACAGAAAAAGGGAAATAATGAGGGTGTTGATTTAAGGAATATAATGAGGACTTTAATGGAAATGAGTGTAAACATAAATACAGGGAGAGAGGAAATGAATAGAAAATTTGAAGAGAGTAAGGAGGAAATAAAAAAAGAAATGAATAGAAAATTTGAACAGAGTAATGAAGAAATAAGGAAATTAAATAAAAATAGTGAGGAAATAAAGGAGGAAAATAAGGAGATGAAAGAAGAGATGAACAGAGGATTTGCCTCAAGTAGGTTGGAAATGGATAAGAAATTCGAAAGCCTAAAGGAAGAAAATAGGAGAATGATAGAGGATATGAGGGAACAGTTGAGAACAGAGAATAATGCTGTAATAGGAGTTATGAGAAGAGACTTAGAGGAAAAGATTAAGGAGAATTTTGAGAAAACAAAAGAAATAATAGCTGATGTGACAGAAATTAATAAGAAAGAGATAGAGAAGGTAGAAAATATAACAATACAGAACAGGGAAGAGTTAAGAGTTTTAAATAGGGAGATAGCGATTGAGAAAAACAATAATAATGATAGAATTGACCGATTGGAAACAGAAGGAAGGAGGAATAATGAGAAACAAGGGGAATTGACCCAGAGAATGGAAAAGGTAGAAAAGAAGGTGGAAGAAAGTAAAGGAGGAGAAGGCCTAAGGATCATACAAGTGTCTTGCGGGAATCAGGAGGAGATGCTCAAATTTAATGGAAGGAATGGTAACCCTATGGAGTTCCTCAAAAGACTGGATAGGTATGTGGAGAGAAAATTTGAATGTAGGACAGGGGAAAGATTTGAAAATGAATGGAGAGGAATCATAGATAGAGCTTTGGAAGTAGGAGCGGCTAGATGGTGGGAATCAATCAGAGAGGAGGTGGAAGATTTTGCGGATTTACAAGATAGATTTATAGAAAGATACTGGGCCAAAGAAATACAGGAAGGCATTAAAGAGAGAATGGAAAATGAAAGGTATATTGAGGGAAATGGAAGAGCCAGAGCAGATTATTTCATAGAAAGAGTCATAGTTTTAAAGAACATGACACCACCGCAAAATGAGGAAGAGATAGTCCGGAGATTAAGCCGGCATTTTAATGAAAGGATACAGTTGTCAAGAAGGGTGCAAAATATAAAAACGATCCGAGAGATGGAAAGGATGCTGAATGAGGAGGACATAGAGGAGAGAAATAAGGAAATAAGACAGAGAAACAGGGGACCATGGAATAGGCCTACCCCTAGAGAGGAACAGAATGGAAATAGATTTCCACCCAGAAGGGGTGAGGAAGGGATGAGACAGCAGGGAAATAGAAGATTTCCAGGACCAGGAGAATTGTATAGAAGGAATGAATATAGGAATGAAGGGCGGCCATATGTCCAGTTTTTTAACAGAAGAATAGATAGAGGGGGAATGTTGAACCAAGACCAGGGCAGGAAAATAATCGAGAAAATAGAGGAGACAGGAATTACAGAACCAATGACAGGAGCCAGAAGGAAGTAAATCAGATAGAGACAAGGAGATGTGTGGGGACAAGGAAGGAGGATGGTGCACATAGTCAAACGGAAAACTAGAGAACACTGGTATCGTCGCCTTGGATCAGGAAAAGGAGCATCAAACAGAACAAATGAGGTTGCCAGTAATAAAATTTGATAAAAGCTCCTACGATAAAAATAAGTTAACTATAAATAATGTATTAATCAGTAGAAAATTTTTAGAACAAGAAGATGAGGAGAGAAATTATAATTTAGGAATTGAAAAAAAAAATAATAAACCCAGAGATAGAGATTAAGATGGAAGATACAAGTTTACCAGCATTAATAGACACAGGCAGTAACGTAACATGTATCCAGGAGAAATGGATGTTAGAGAATAAAAATAAAATAGGAAAAATAGAAATCCTACCAATAAAAAATTTAACCATTCGGACTGCAACAAATAAGAAAACTAAAAAGATAAACAAAATGATCATGGTAATAGGAGAAATAGGAGGGGTAAAATATCCGTTTCAATGCCTAGTGGTGCCAGGCTTATTGAGAAAATTTATTATAGGTACGGATATGTTGATGGATGTGGAGGCACAACTTGATTTTGGAAAATGGGAGATGGAGTTTAAATATGAAAACAAATTATATAAATAAAAAATGAGTGTAGATGGGCAGACAAAATTTAAAGGGGAGATGAATAATTTTGAAAATGAGATGGAGGAGGAATTGAGTTGTGATGAACAGGAAGGAATGAATGATATGGAAAAATGGGAAGAATTTGAAACTTTTGGAAACCAGAGTCAAAATTATATTAAAATTGTACAAGAGGAGGGAGAGATAAAAAAAGAGGATATTTTTGAAAGAATAGGGAATGAAGAGGTAACTGAGGAACAAAGACAGGAGATGAGTGGTTTAATAGAGAAGTATAAAGAAGTATTTTCAGACCAGCCCGGTTTATGCACTGCATATAAACATAAGATTAAAGTTAGGGAAGATGTACCATTTTACCAAAGAAATTACCCAATTCCTACAAAGTACCAAGATCAGGTACAAGAAGAGATAGAGAAAATGTTGAGGTTAGGTATAATTGAAAGAAGTACTAGTCCATATATTAATCCAATAGTCCCAGTCATCAAAACCAATGGGAAAGTTAGATTATGTTTAGATGCAAGAAAACTAAATGAAATTATAATTCCGGATTATGATTGCTATAGAGGAATAAATGAGATTCTACACAGAGCAAAGAGAGTTAATTGGTTGAGTACCATGGACCTCACTAACAGTTTCTGGCAGGTTGAATTGGAAGAGGAGTCAAGAAAATATACTGCATTCCAACATAGAGGGAAAACATACCAGTTTGTTGTTACACCCTATGGATTGAAAACATCTCTAGCAGCATTGGCAAGAGCTATGGACAGTATTATGAGGGAGGAATTAGAAGATTTCACCTTAATATATGTAGATGATATAGTCTGTATGTCTGAGACATTTGAGGAGCATAAAAAACACCTAGAAAAGATCTTCCAAATTTTTTTAAAAAACAACATGACCATTAAAATTGATAAATCAGAGTTCTGTAGAAAAGATGTTTCATTCTTAGGGTATAGATTGACTACAAATGGAGTAAAAATGGATGAAGAGAAGGTTAGAGCTATATTAGAATTTCCCTCACCTAAAAATCCTCGACAGTTAAAAGGTTTTATTGGAATGGCTAATTATTATAATAAATTTATAGAAAA
The DNA here is from genome assembly GCA_036971475.1 of Prosapia bicincta. Taxonomy (NCBI): domain Eukaryota; kingdom Metazoa; phylum Arthropoda; class Insecta; order Hemiptera; family Cercopidae; genus Prosapia; species Prosapia bicincta. The sequence continues at coordinate 2,694,661 of JBAIZL010000376.1, read as the reverse complement.
ATATTCAGAATTTGTACAACCATTATTAAAATTATTATCTAATAGAAACAAATTTATTTGGACAGAAGAGGAGGAGCGAAATTTTATTAAATTAAAGAAAAAATTTTTGGAAACAAATGTACTTACTCACCCAGATTACCAGAAAACATTTTACCTACAAACAGATGCCAGTGAATATGCCATAGGAGGACACATCTATCAGATTGATGAAAAGGGGGAGAAAAAGGCAGTAATGTTTATGAACCGCACATTAAAAGGAAGTGAAGTTAAATATTATACCACTGAGAAGGAATTACTTGCTATATTGTTTTGTCTGCAGAAAGCAAGACAGATCATCCTAGGAAGAAAAATTGTGATCCAGACTGACCATCAGGCCTTAACTTTTATTAAGACTTGTAAAATTTTAAATTCAAGATTGCATAGATGGATATTACTAATGCAAGAATATGATTATACTATTGAACACTGTAAAGGAAAAGAAAATGTAGTTGCAGACCTATTGAGCAGGAACCCTTGTGACAAAAATAAGTTTGAAAGAAGAGACCAAAATTCAGAATTACAAATAAATTATATAGAAAGAGTTATGGATATGGAAATGTGTACAAAATTTAAAGAATTTAGTAAATTACAAGTAGAAGATTTGGAAGTTAGAGAAATAAAAGAAAACATTCAAAATTATCCTCAAAATTATAAAATTATTAATAACTTAGTATATAAAAGAAATAGGTAAAGTTGGAAAATAGTAGTACCAAAGGGAATGATTAAAGAAATAGTGGGTACTTGTCATGATTATTACCTGCATGCAGGAGCTAAGAAATGTCATACCATATTATCAGAGAGCTTCACTTGGAAGAAAATGGGAAAAAGCATTAGGGGAATTATTAAAACATGTAATATTTGTCAAAGAGCTAAAAATGTAACCCAAGGTAATTTTGGAGAGATGAAAGGGATCCAAGTGGAAAAACCAAAGGAGCAATTGTCAATTGATTTTATAGGACCATTTCAAAGAACTGTAGGAGGCTATAAGTATTTATTAGTAATTTTAGATGTATTTACAAAATTCGTTCAAATCTATAAATTGAAAAAGGCAACCACAGGGGAGGCAATTAAATGTTTAGAAAATTATATAGAAAAATTCGGGAGAGTAGAAAGAATACAGACTGATCATGGAACCCAGTTTAATAATAAGAAATGGCTGGAGTATATTAAAAATAGAGAAATGAAACCAATATTTTCTCCTATAAGGAGGCCACAAAGCAATATCGTTGAGAGGGTGAATAAGGAGATCATTAGATGTTTGAGAACATATTGTCATCATAACCATAGAGAATGGGGAAAATATGTAGAGGTTATTAACCAGGCAATTAATGAAATTCCTCATGAGACTACAGGATACACACCTAACCAGCTACAACTAGGAATTCAGGATGAAAGGTTTTGGCAAAAGGAAATAAAAAATTTAGGCTGGAGTTCAAAATTAATAAATTTAGAAAGTCATTTAGAAATTGCTAGGAGTAGAATTAAGAAGAAGGCTCATAAGAGAGCAGAGAAATTTAATAGAACTCATAAAATAGAAGAATTAAATGTTGGGGACAAGGTATTAGTAAAAGAAAATTGGCAACCACAGGGTATAAGAGGTGAGATGGCAAAATTATTTTATATATATGATGGACCTTATGTGATCACCAAGAAATATGGCAAGGCGACTTATGAAATCAAAGATGCTAGAAGCAATAAAATTAGAGGAATTTTCCATATTAGCTTGTTAAAGAAATTTTATGAACCAAGGGAGGCACACCATGGAGAATCAGATAAATTTCAGATAGAACAAATTAAATAGTAAGGGAGAAGTCGAGAGAAAGGAAAATAACAAGGGATAATAAGATGGTAACAATCGGAATGACTCAGGATATAAAAGTATTAGGAGAAGGAAGCGAATGTAGGAGGGATAGATAACAAATAAACCGGAAATGACAATGGACCAGAAATGACTTAATAATTAAACAAACACTTGAAAAAAAAATAAAGAAATAAAAAATATATAAATTTAAATAAAATAGAAAGGGATGAACGAATAAGAACAAGGACCTAACCTACAAACAACCTAGACATGCTATGACTGGGTTAGGCTAAAATTAAGAAAAAAAAAAAACACTGTGTCAGAAGATAGATTATATAGATAAATAAAAAGACTTATGATTGGAAAGATTCCATTCTATTAAAATTAAAATAAAGAAAGAAAAAGAAAAAGGTTATAAAATAGATTCTAAGAATCAGAAAATGATTAATGTACTAGATGTTAAGAGTATAAGAGGATTGTTGATTAAATGTTAATTGTTAATTTATTGTATTGTTAGGAGTTAAGTATATCATATGTAATTAGAGGGCAGCAGACAAGCAAGAAGGATAGAGTAAGAGTTTACTCCCAAAATGTGAAAATTGAGATTAAAAAAAAAGGAATTTTTGAATCAAAATTTTTTTAAATCTAAATTTGGGGACTATGTAACATTTTGAAGTAGTATATATATAAAAGGCACTTACAAAATAAGATAAATATATATAAATAAATTCAGTATGCAAAAAAAATTACTACAATATACCAGTAACGAAATGTAAACATAACCTAATTTCACTTGTGTAGAAAATGCACATGGCCACATTTTAGATCTAATCACAAGCTTTTATATAAAAAGAAAAAAAAAACACACAAATCACTATTTATAAGAAAATGTTTTAGAAGTAATTAATAGATAACAATTTGAATAGAACAATAGAACGATATAAATACACTTAAAACTTTCAAACGGCAAGCTAGTGAAATGTTCTGAAGTAAACAAGATGGGAGAACGAATTTGTGGAGTTGCGTGCGCATTGACCGGCAAAAGATATTCGTTTTAAATATTTCTCGTGGAGATATAATCTAAAACAGTTTGGGAAATAAGATTTCAATGCAATTGTTTTGCAAAGAAATTTAAGTGCAGTTGTTAAGAAGAAGAAGTGTATCAGAGGCGGTGAACATGACATCCGTAGAGCTGTTACAAGGAATAAACGAGAAAATAGCGGAAATTGACGACTTGGCCATTTTATTGCTAAAAAGGGAGCGTCAGTTAGTTGGGACAGAGCATTTGAACGAGGCAGACGTGTTTCAGAATTGGCTGTAGAAATTTTATTTTTTTAACTGGTGCGGAAAGTGCAGTATCGTATTCAAATCATAATTACAGAATAACATTAAGCCAAATCATTGAACTGATCGATTAAGAAGACATTATTCAGGAAATTATTTAATTAGAAACCAAATAACTTGTAAAAAATTTTAGCTTGTAAGAATTGTAACTTAGATATTTTTTTGAAAGTGCCAACTCAAATTTTATTATTCAAAATTTAGAAAACCCACCTATTAAACCGAGATAAGGAGAGCTCAAGCGCAAATTAAAGTAATTAAATCAAATTCAATTAATATTAAAATTTATAACTAAACTTCTTGCTGCCATAAACAAATTTTAGACTTAGGCTAATAAAGCTTAAATTTTGTAATTCTTTGTGGATGAAATAAGACTTTGTAATTAGTAAGTGACTTTATAAAAGAAAATAAGGAATGTCATATTAATATATTAAAATTTTTGTAACAAAAGCAGCATTGAATCGTTATTTCTTTTAACTTATAAATTTTATTAAGACTTATAAAAGTGAATTTACCAATTATTACAATATATATATATATATATATATATATATATATATATATATATATATATATATATATATATATTTGTAGATTATGCAACACTGTTTTCTTGTATACACTTATCACTTTCACTTATGTACTTAAACAAGAATCTTACTTGGTATTTATGCAAGCGCTTTCAGAAGCTAGCGAGTGCTTCCATCATCTGGCATACTGATGAGTATACAAGTATGCCAGATGATGGAAGCACTCGCTAGCTTCTGAAAGCGCTTGCATAAATACCAAGTAAGATTCTTGTTTAAGTACATAAGTGAAAGTGATATATATATATATATATATATATATATATATATATATATATATATATATAAAGTTATTATTATTACTTTAGTGCGATAATTTTACCTTACGTGATAAGGCACCTTTCGGTCACTTGACTATTGTCAAATCACTCAGTGGTGGAAAAAATTATTTAAAAGTAATAATAATAACTTCATAAAGTCAGTGCAGCGGAAAAATAATGGACAGTGTGAAATATCACGATATATATATATATATAATTTTTTTTTTTTTAGGTTAGTTTTGGTTGGTAAAGATTATTTAAATTTTTTGGACTAGGAGACTGACAGACTTACCTTGGTAAGAGTCCACTCTGTAGTCTTGAAATAGAAACACATAAAAGCACTTAAACAATGATATATTTCAACCACACAGTGGTCTTTGTCAATCGAAGAGAAAACACAAAAAGGAATATGAGAGAATGAAATAATTGTAATCACAGATTGTGTAGAGTAGAAATCAGATGTCACAGATGCACAGATTAAAGATATATATATTGTTTCCATGAACATATGAGTGATTATAGTTTATATAAGTCTGTCAGGGGAAAAGAGATAAGGCTATTTGGAAAAAAAATGAATGGATTTATCTGATGTTGAGGTTAGGGTATTCTCTGGACTTGGTATACCACTGGTATGATAGTTCCCACCTTCTCAGTTCTGAGGGATTGCAATCAGGGGGGAGTGATTTAATTATTTTTGTGGTATAGCAGTCATCAAAAGTTGTGATGTTGTGACTCGCAGCATGTTGAGCTGTTGGTCTATCCATATTCATAATTTTAACATCATGTCTGTGGCCATTCATTCTGATATTCAGACCATTCGTGGTCAGGCCTATGTACTGTGCTGAGCAAAGTTTACATTGTAGCTGGTATATGACATTTTTCGATGTACAATTATGATGACCCTGTATTTTGAAGACCATTTTTGTTGTTTGGCTGTTGAAACTATTTGCTGAGGGGTGTATTGGACACGTCTTGCATCTAGGTCTATTACATGAGAAGGAGCCATGAGGAAGTTTGTGTGGTTTCTCTGCATCAGGGTCTGGTAGTTTAGGATGTACTAGGATGTTTTTCAAGTTGGGAGGTTGCTTGTACCAAATTTGCGGTGGATTGGTGAAAAGATTTTTGGTGTGGACGGAAGCTTGAAGAATTTTGAAGCCATCTCTCAATATCTTGTTGAGTTTATGTAGACCAGGATGGTAGTCTGTTATTAAAGACAGTTTATTTTGTTCTGTTTGTGGTTTATGGTGAACCGAGGATTGTGCTGAATGAATTTGGTTTTCAATCAGTTTTTTTGGGTATCCTCTTCTCTGGAAGGCTGTTGATATCTTTCTATTAAAATCTTCCAATTCCCTATCATTCGAACAGATTCTCTTACCCCTGATTGCTTGACTGTATGGAATGGATCGTTTTATGTTTATTGGGTGGTTGCTGTCGAAATGGATTTATTGTAGGTGGTTTGTAGGTTTGATGTGAATTCCTGTGTTGATATTTCCATTCTGGAGTGTTACCTCTATATCCAAAAAGGTGATGGCTGATGTAGATTTCTCCCAGGTAAATTGAAGTGTGGAGAATTGTGTCAGGCTGTCTAAAAATGTCTCAAGTGTTGAAGCACCCTGTGTCCAAATTAGGAAGATGTCATCTATATATCTATACCAACATAATGGCTGGTGTGTTTGTGTCTTTAGAAAACTTTCTTCCAACAATCCCATGTACAGATTTGCGTACGATGGTGCCATTCTGGTACCCATTGCTGTTCCCTTTATTTGAAGGTAGTTCCTTCGCTCAAACTGAAAGTTGTTCTTCTCGAGGATCAACCTGGTCAGGTTCACAAGAAAAGGTGTAGTGGGAGAAGGCTTGCCTATGCGTTTGTTTAGAAAATTCTCTATTGCAGATAGGCCATGTACATGAGGGATCATGTGGGACCAATCACTTCATAGATCGACTCTCACAAATATCTGTACCTCTACCCCCAGTAACTATTTTGGTCACCATAGATGTCACCTCTCTCTATACCAACATCCCTCATGCACACGGCCTATCTGCAATAGAGAATTTTCTAAACAAACGCCCAGGCAAGCCTTCTCCCACTACACCTTTTCTTGTGAACCTGACCAGGTTCATCCTCGAGAAGAACAACTTTCAGTTTGAGGGAAGGAACTACTTTCAAATAAAGGGAACAGCAATGGGTACCAGAATGGCACCATCGTACGCAAATCTGTACATGGGATTGTTGGAAGAAAGTTTTCTAAAGACACAAACACACCAGCCATTATGTTGGTATAGATATATAGATGACATCTTCCTAATTTGGACACAGGGTGCTTCAACACTTGAGACATTTTTAGACAGCCTGACACAATTCTCCACACTTCAATTTACCTGGGAGAAATCTACATCAGCCATCACCTTTTTGGATGTAGAGGTAACACTCCAGAATGGAAATATCAACACAGGAATTCACATCAAACCTACAAACCACCTACAATATCTCCATTTCGACAGCAACCACCCAATAAACATAAAACGATCCATTCCATACAGTCAAGCAATCAGGGGTAAGAGAATCTGTTAGAATGATAGGGAATTGGAAGATTTTAATAGAAAGATATCAACAGCCTTCCAGAGAAGAGGATACCCAAAAAAACTGATTGAAAACCAAATTCATTCAGCACAATCCTCGGTTCACCATAAACCACAAACAGAACAAAATAAACTGTCTTTAATAACAGATTACCATCCTGGTCTACATAAACTCAACAAGATATTGAGAGATGGCTTCAAAATTCTTCAAGCTTCCGTCCACACCAAAAATCTTTTCACCAATCCACCGCAAATTTGGTACAAGCAACCTCCCAACTTGAAAAACATCCTAGTACATCCTAAACTACCAGACCCTGATGCAGAGAAACCACACAAACTTCCTCATGGCTCCTTCCCATGTAATAGACCTAGATGCAAGACGTGTCCAATACACCCCTCAGCAAATAGTTTCAACAGCCAAACAACAAAAATGGTCTTCAAAATACAGGGTCATCATAATTGTACATCGAAAAATGTCATATACCAGCTACAATGTAAACTTTGCTCAGCACAGTACATAGGCCTGACCACGGATGGTCTGAATATCAGAATGAATGGCCACAGACATGATGTTAAAATTATGAATATGGATAGACCAACAGCTCAACATGCTGCGAGTCACAACATCACAACTTTTGATGACTGCTATACCACAAAAATAATTAAATCACTCCCCCCTGATTGCAATCCCTCAGAACTGAGAAGGTGGGAACTATCATACCAGTGGTATACCAAGTCCAGAGAATCCCCTAACCTCAACATCAGATAAATCCATTCATTTTTTTTCCAAATAGCCTTATCTCTTTTCCCCTGACAGACTTATATAAACTATAATCACTCATATGTTCATGGAAACAATATATATATCTTTAATCTGTGCATCTGTGACATCTGATTTCTACTCTACACAATCTGTGATTACAATTATTTCATTCTCTCATATTCCTTTTTGTGTTTTCTCTTCGATTGACAAAGACCACTGTGTGGTTGAAATATATCATTGTTTAAGTGCTTTTATGTGTTTCTATTTCAAGACTACAGAGTGGACTCTTACCAAGGTAAGTCTGTCAGTCTCCTAGTCCAAAAAATTTATATATATATATATATATATATATATATATATATATATATATGTATGTGTGTATGAATGTATATACGTATATCTGTGTGTGTGTGTGTGTGTGTGGTTTATACCTTCTGAACTTGCCTTTGTCCCCTAAACTACCTACAAATTTTTCAAATTTAGGTATAAATAATCATACAAATTAAGCATACAATAACTTTTCTAGGATTTTCCATTCTAGAATATTGAGATCCTGTAGTTAGAACAGTATATCAATGTTTTAAAACTCTATAGACAAAAAAAAAAAAAAAACTGCCTAAATAGTCCTCATTAGAACAACATTGGTACTGCTCTTACAAGTTTAAACTTGTATATATGATTTGGGTCCACTTGGTAGAAAGCAGGGTCAAACTTTTATCTCTGTTGTATATAAGATATTTAGAGTGTCAACTGTAACTTTAGCTTCAGGATTATACATAATTGAAAAATAAGTATTTAATCTTGCAGAAAAACTATGCTACTTCTTAACAGAGTCTGTAATCCATCATAGTTATACATTGTTACGTTTATGATTAAAACGTGAACTAGTGATTTATTAAACTTGGTGAAAAATCTCAGCAGAAACGTTTAATACATTACATTAGCAGAAACGTTCAGGTTATTGTTACAATAGATTAGACTTCTAGTTTGTACATTGAGATACCAGGTGCTCCAGTTTTGGTATTTATATTTTGATTTTTTTGCGTCTATTATCATAAATTTTTTGTATGTTCTGTTGTAATTGTCAAACTTATTCAAAAATTATGTTAATTAGTAAGTGTGTTTTGTCATTTAAAATATATTGAGGCTCAATTATAGTGTTTATATGTTTAAAAATTTTTTTTAGTTGAAATTTTTTAATTTCAATCATGATGTATAAAATTTACATTCACTTACTGCGCCCCCTGCAGAATTACATAAGTTAGTTTGGTACTGCACGGAGAGGAAAATAGGAATCTTGGTGGGCTGTGATCCCAATACTCATAATGAGGTGTGGGGCAGCACAGACACACATGAGTGTGGTGAGGAGCTCCTCACCTTTCTGATTGACGTAAACCTTGTGGTTTTAAACACAAGTGCAGAGCCAAAATTTGCTCCTTCTAACAGAATGGAGGTACTAGATATCACCTTCTGTAATAGACAGATGGTAAAGTCGGTGCATGACTGGAAGGTTTCAGAAGAGCCATTCATGTCAGATCACCGGATTATTACTACTATAATAAGGGGAGGTGTCCCTCAAGTGGTGCAGTTTAGGAACCCTAGAAAGACAAACTGGGAAGGTTTTAAGTCCTCGGTGAGAAGGCAGATGTCAGACTTCCGTGGTAAATATGGTACACCAAACGAACTGGAAAATACTGAGGTCTGCATCTGGACTCTTAATCCAGAGTATCTTAACCTATACCCTCCTAATCAAGAAGAATGCGTTTCGTCAGTTTCTACCATTATTGATTGAGAATGGCGACATGCATCAGTAGCAAGGCGAGCGGTATACACTTCAGGAGTTTCGCACGTTCTTTTTACAGAATGGTGGCATGCATTGCGAGCAGTATGTGGCTCAGGAGTCTCATTTGATCTTGCTTGAGCATGTAAAAGCAACATCATTGGCAAGTCGAGAATAATTCGTTCTAACAATTGTCACAAACTCAATATTCACTCTAACCCTTAGCAGACTATTAAATGCACGTTTGACAGCGAAAAGCCAAGGCACTATTCACTATCACCAAAATGCACATGATGTTAAAGAGTGATAATTCGACTGGAAAATACAATTTTACATTAAACTATGGGAGCAAAACGTGACACGCACACTCAGCTACATGTGGATGGATGGCGCATTGTCATCCAATTCTAATCTGTTGGTACAATTTCATATCTGTAGTTCGCCAATAAAATTTAACTTGTTTAAACAATCTTGCAAACAAGGAACAGAAGGAATATCAAGTTATTATTCAGTTCTGACATATATTTTAAATAAATTCCAAGTCTCTTGCTCATCGCGATTTGTTTAATCAACTATTGTTTAAACAATTTTATAGACAAGAAACCGAGTGAATATTGCATTGTCCTCTAATTCTGATCTATATTTTAAATTTCAGGTCTCTAGCACATCAGAAAGTTAGTTTAAACTCTATTGCAAAATTCCACATGGACAGACAGACATATTTGATGGAAGCCGAACTAATAAATCGTGTTTACTTACAACTTTTTTTTAAAAAAATGTTTTAACTTGCCTATAGTAGCACTTACTTTTTTGTGTTGAGGACGGCCGTTTCGGGAGATGTGTCCCTTTGTCAACTCAGACCGTAACTGATCTCAAGGTTTACGTAGGTTAGGGTGGGGGTGGGATATTTTGGTGGTGTGGGTGTATTTTGTGTGTATTAGGAGTTAAGATGTCAAAAAGTGCGTGTGAGTTGTAATGTAATTGTGTATTGAGTATGTGTGTAGGGTGTAGTTTGAAGTGCCTATATATTTCGTATTGTTCGGTTGTGTAGCGTTGGTTATTTCTGTGTTGTTTATGAAGAATTTGTAGGTTAGATGTTATGTCTATGTAGTCGTGTTTTGTGGAGTTGAGATGATCGGCGAAGTTTGATTGGTAGTTATTGTTTTTTAGTGCTTTTATATGTTCTTGGTAACGTGTGTGAAATGACCTCCCTGTCTGGCCTATGTAAAAACTGGGGCATGAACTGCAAGTTAGTTTGTAAACTCCAGTGGTGTTGTAAATGTCGTTGATTTTGCTGTTGGGTTTAAATTGTTTGTTGAGAGTGTTGTGTGTGAAGTAAGCTATTTTGTAGTTGTATTTTCGTAATGTGTTGGTTAGATTGTGGGTTTTGGATGATCTGTAAGGTATTGATAAGTATTTAATGGGATTGTCATCTTGTGTGTTTGTATTTGGGTTATTATGTTTATTTTTTAGGCGGTTGTATAATTTGTCTATCATTGTTGGGTTGTATCCGTTTGTTTGTGCTATATATTTTATGGTGTTTAACTCCTGGTAGTGTTCATCTTTGTCTAATGGTGTTTTAAGGAGGCGGTATATCATGGTATTGTAAGCAGCTAGTTTGTGTTGGTGTGGGTGGTTTGAGGAACTGTGTATGGTCGTATTAGTGCTGGTGGGTTTTCGGTATATGTTGAATTTATGTGTTTGTTTGTCTGTTCGTTTAATTGTGAGGTCTAAGAAGTTAAGGGAGTTTTGTTGTTCTGTTTCGATGGTGTATGTTAGTTTAGGGTGTATGGAATTTAGGTGTTTTAGAAATATGTGTGCTCTGCGTGTGTTGCCTTTATATAATGTTATGATGTCGTCGACGTATCTGTACCAGTAAATTATGTTATCTGAGTATTTGTTGTTGTGTAAAATGTGGTTTTGTTCGATGTGGTGTATGAATATTTCTGCTAAGATGCTTGCTGTGGGGGAGCCCATAGGTAGTCCATCTTTCTGGCTGTAGTATGTGTTATTGTAGGTGAAATAATTTTGAGAAGTGATTAATCTTGTGAGGTGGATGATTTCGTCAATGTGTGTATGTGGTGTATTTGTGTCTATTAGCATGTTTTTGAGGATGTCTATGGTTTCTGGAATGGGGATGTTTGTATATAGATTTGATATATCAAAAGAGACAAAGGTGGAATAGTATGGAATATTTACGTTTTTAATTTTATCTATTAGATTTAGGCTATTTTTTATGCTACAATGGTTATTAAATTTTATATGGTTTCGGATAGTTTTGTCGAGGAATTTGGCTAGAAGATGAGAAGGGGCGCTTGTATGGTTTATTAGTGGACGTATTGGGATGTCTGTTTTGTGAAGTTTGGGCAGGGCGTTTAGTTTGGGGGCTATTGGCTTTATTTGTTTTAGGTGCTTTTTGGTGTGGTGTGGGATTATAAGTTTTGTTTTGTTAATTGCTTCTTTGATTAGAGCGTTGTATTTTGTTGTTGGGTCTTCTTTTAGTGTAATGATGTTGTTATTTTGGATGAAACTGTGTACTTTTATGTTGAGGTCGCTGTTCTTAATAATTACCGTTGTGTTGCCTTTGTCAGCTTTGGTGATGGTTAAATTTTGTTTTTTTTAATTTGTTTTTGATGGATTTGGCTGCTTTTAATTCTTGGGTATTTGTTTTGGGGGGTTTAATTTGGGTTATTTTTTGTTTTATTTGGTGTCTGATTGCATCTTGTTGTTCTAACGGTGTGTTGTGTTGGATTGTATTTTCAAGATCTAATATTAGGGTTTTAGTGAAATTTTGTTGGCTGTATTTGGGTGTGATGTTATGTTTTAAACCTTTGTCTAATAGGTTTAATTCATTATTTGAAAATGTTGTGTTGGTGATATTTATAGTTCTGGGGTGAAAAACGTGTGTTGTGTTAATAACCTGTTTTGGGTGTTGTGCGTTTTTTAGGTTATGTATTTTTTTGTTATGTGTATGTTTTATTTTATTTTTTGTTGTTTTTTTTTACCACAAATGTTAATAAATCGTGGTAAAATAAAATTTTACTTATATTTTGAAGCTTAGCTGTTTATTGTTGCTTCCTCTAACATCCACACAACTAATTTCTAACTTTACATTTGAATAAACATTATATTTAAAATAATTTCACAAAATATTTAGACATATTTACACATATTTTTCAATTAAGAACATGTAAAGGCATTGGTACAGATCTACTAGGGCCAGAAAGGAGATTTTTAATGGGGGGAGGCATTCTGGTGTAGGAATATTGCTTTAATCATTGTCTGCATTTACAAAGTCACTATCAAAACTAATTTCATAAGTAAACCTTTGTTGACAGAATCAATGTCCCTATATCCAATAGCATCCAATGATCGATAAGGTTGTGCGCCAACTAAAGAATGAAACAGCAAAGGCTTGACTAAGAGGCTGACCTAAATTGCCTGCTGAAAAGTTAGTTCTTAGCATTAGGAAGGCAGTTAAAATCCTAGTCATTTCTACTGTCATTCAAGAATGCAATTATATAGCTATAAATATAAATCTTTGTGGTGATAATTTTGAGATGAAAAAACATTTTCTTAGTCTGAGAAATGTGTTGTTCGTGCTTATCTGAAGCAAAAAGGCCATAACACATTAACAAGGGTCAAGCAGAATAAACATTCAAGAAACAAGTAACAAACAAAAAATGTATAGTCAATTCCTACTTAGGTCAACAAAAAATATTTTATTTATTTTAGTTACTCTTGATTAAATAACTACAATTGATATATAAAGTAGCATAACCTATGTGCAAAAAGAGCTGTTCTACCACATAACATAAAATCAACTGTTTTATGAAATCATGTTATCACTTATTTTAAGCCTAATGGAATGAAACAACTACTTTGCATATCTTGCCCCTTTTGTGAAAGGTTTTTTCCCATATAAAACTAAAATTAGTTCATTAAATTTAATTAATGAATTAATATTTGAAAAAACTGTACTTACATCAATACAAGCCATCCAATACAAGTTTTTAAAATGTATTTAAACTTGAGTGGATTGATAAAAAGTATTTATTAACAACTGTAAATTTGAACAATATATATGTAATAAGGAGAGTGTGAACTAATAGAAAAAACCATCAGTGTAACACCTCTACCAGTTTAATGACTCTAAGCATTTCAATAAACACTCTGGCCAAATAATCGATGACATACATTGAAGCACTTATCATCAATGTGTTAATGTTATATGAATTTATCCCCAGAATCGATTGTCAGTTTGTTTGAAAATATAACCTGAAGTTACATTCAAAGTGATGTGTTCAACGTCCATACAGTGAATGCTATATGCACCATAAATTATAATTTACTAACAAAAATTTCTTAGTAACTGATTTAAAGAATTTAATTTATCCTAATCAAATTACCTGATTTTTATCTGGATGTAGAACCACAGCAAGTTTCTTGAAAGCTTTTCTTATCTCTCTATTATCAGCATCTCTACTTATACCCAACAATTCATAATAATCATCACCATAGGTTAGACTGATGCACACTAAAATCAACAGTTTTGCTAGAAACCTGTTAACATAAAGAAGTTATTTCATTACTTTTTATTTTAACTATTTGAATAAAAACTATTAAAGTAATAACATTTCTGAGTAGACGCACAACAAAATATAAATAGATTGTGAAGTAAGATTGAGACTCAATAAAATAAAAACTTTCCAAACCTATAATTTAAATTAATTTATAATTAATAAACAATTATAAACTCTTCATGTGTAGCTTATTTTGCAGTTCAGTTATGTGTAACCATCTGATGATGGTAAATGTATTAGAAAAATGTACATAAAGGTTCTATAAAGTACATAAATGTTCTATAGCTGTCTTAATTTTTTAGGTAAGAGTTTATAATTGTATATTAATTAAATTATGCTACAGTGCTCTTAATTGCTTTTATAAGTAAATTTATGATAAACTTACTAAGTCATAATATTTTGTTCTTCCAATATGCAATTGTAATTAGTAATTTAAGATCAACTAATAAATATAAAAAATATCTCAGTAAGTTCTACGTAAATTATAAATTTAGCAATTGCGTATTTTATGAAGTTCAAATGTAAAAGTTTCATTGGTCATTATGGGCAAAATAAAACACAAAATTTTGAATATTCATATAGAAAGTAGCTTATGCTCAATCTATACAGTTGTTTATGAATGGTTTTAAGTGAGAAAACAATCATACAATGGAACAATTTATTGCATATAGATTGCTGATTATTATAAATCTCTACAGAATAACCTTTGCAGCCTATACTAGTAGCTCCAGTTAAAACAATTAATTAAACCGTGTAAAATTTTAAAGTAAAATTACTGCATATCAGGACATTATATAGAAGAAATTTATTATAAAAAAATGTTAACAACCCTTTAAGGGGTTGGTTTATGCCTGTTTATTAATAAGTAAAGGAATTCTTATTATACCTTGCAGTTTTTGGATTGTACATCATGAGATTTTTGTTATTAATGTATACTTATCTATACCACTTTGCAAATCACTACTAATTACTAATGTTTTTTATCAGACACATTTTGCATTAGATAAATGAGAGGGGGCCCAAATATAACCAGGATGTTTTAAAAATAAAAATATGATAAAATATTTATTTTTGGACAATGCTACTTTTATCTTCTTCAAAGTACTCCCCATTAGACAAGATGCACATATTTAGACGTTTTATCCCCCACTTCTGGAAATAATTCTGGAATTCTTCTAACTTAATGCGTTTCAACGCTTGTGTTGTCTTTTTTCTTACTTCTTCTATGGTAGCAAAACATATTCCTTTGAGCTTCCACTTCATTCAAGGAAACAGATAAGTCACTTGAAACAAGATCTGGTGAATAAGTGGGGTTGAGAATCAAGGTCTTGCTATTTTTGGTGAGAAATCATCGTACTGTAATGGCGGTGTGGGCAGGCGTATTGTTATGGTGAAGTGTCCACTCCACACTTCTCCACAAATCAGGGTGCTTGCTTTGATCTCACTTGCTTTGCTCTTTTGGATCTTGGAAATGATGGCGAATTCCACTGGTTTGACTGCTGTTTGGGTCTTATCCATAACACCAACTCTAATCACTGGTTATTATTGTAGAGAAAAAATCTGGATCATTTTCCAACCGTTTTTTTAACTCCCTGTACACTTCCAGTTCATTTCTTTTTTGTTTGTCAGTAAGGACGCGAGGAACAAACTTTGCCGCTACCGGATGCATTATTCTTCGGTAAGAATTGTTCGATCCAAACTCCAAGAAATGTTAGTTAAGCCAACAAGCTTAACAATGAATTAGGCAGATTCCATTTTAGTATAATGTTCAATAAAATACTTTTATCATAAAATAGATCATAAAACTAAATATATATTTTTTAAAAAAGAAATAATTACGAGAAAGCCTGGGTTTAAAAATAAATCTATATTACATCAATCCTTAACACATCAATGTATTCAAATTAATTATGGTATATCAAGTACCTAATTTAATTATATAAAATTTCCAAAATTCAATATACCTAAATATTTAGCAAACATATTAAAAAGATATGTGATACTAGGAGTGTTTGCTTTAGTGATAGAGTTGGGAACATAATTACATGTAATAAAGTTTAATATCATAAATAAGTGCAACAATATTTCTACTGAAATATCACACTGCGTTATCTTGACAAATATTTGTTTTTTATAAATGTTATAAATTATACTTAATACATAAACGCAAATGTTAAAAATATAAAACCAACTTTTAATCAAAATTATTTCATTTTCAACAGTTAATTTCACTTTGGAAAATTTTCTTCCTCCCTTATTCCAATTCCTTAAGAAGAAATTCATAGATTTTACTGGGAGGTGTCACCTAAACCATTGAGATAATTTATTGCACAGAGAGGTTTATACTATACTTGTTTTGTTTGTAAAAATGTTGTCACATAATATTTGTTTCTCAAGGAAAAGTAGGAACTGCAAGAGATTCTGAGTATTGGAAAGTTTGTAACGAATCAGTGTGGAAAGAAGTGATAACCAAATCTATTTGGAACTCATAATTTTCACTGAATATGTATCATCAATATATAAGACTAACTTTTTTTTAATGTAATGGTCAAACTAATAGAGGAGTAGTTATAACATTAATCGAGGGAGTAACATTTTAAAGTAACGATGTTAATATCTAGGTTTAAACCAATCAGGGCTCAGTACAAACTGATAGCACTACAAACTTTACTAAGTAATTATTCAGGAATTACGATAGTATGATAATCCACATTACTATACAGTTCAATTAAAATATAACTAGAGCGTCCAGTTAAGATAACAATAGAGACCAGAAAAAATTAGATTCCCAAACATAAAACAACGATTGTTGAAATTAAGTAGATGACATCTATTTTGACATTAGGTCATGTCGCATAGTGATATTATGTTACTCATACAATGTAGCTACTGGTTACAATCTACATTAGGGTTAAAAAAGTAACAATAGTTTCCAGGTAATCAGATCAGTTCTGGCCAGACATGATTTGGTCTGATTAAACGATTGATTCTATTCAACCAAGTTTTAAAAATAAACTGTAATGTACTTTACTAAATGCCAGGAACTGTTAATTGTAAGTGGTGGAATTAATAAAAAGTGCTGAAACATTGGCAAACTTAGTAGCAATTTAGGTTAGGTATGGTGTCTCTAAATTACAACATTTAGTGTAGGAACATTCAGAGGCGGATTGAAGGGAGAGGCCAAGGGTGCTTAGACCACCCCCTTAGCCTGACCAAAACATAAAAATTTATAAATAAATTTAAAGTTACATTGTAAAAATGTATATGTTTCAACTGAAATTTAGGTGTAGGGTAATACAAACGTGAATAGAATATATTATTTAGCCAACTTGTTATTGAATTCCCCTTATCAGTATTTCCTCTAATGAACGGACTGTAATACATTTCTTCTAAACGCACCATCCTTCGTTGGAAGAAGAAAAGTAAACATGTGCCACGCCGGCATAAAAAACCCATTATAAAAACCAAATCAACTTATAACAATAAATTTCCAATATATTTGTCAAAGGTTGAATTGCCTTTGCTATCAATGGCCTTAGAATTTAGAATGTAGTTATAATAGAATGCTAAGAGAATAGAATGCTAAGAGAATAGAATGCTCTTTGATTATTATCATTCTGTGAGAAGCAAAAATATATTAAGACAACTTCAATGAATGTCAATGGTACAAAAAATCAAAATGTAAAAGCAGCCAAGTTATTCATCAAAAAATATTAAATAACCTACTGTACTATGACCTAAAAAAACATAGATTTAATCTTAATTGGAGACTTTTTGTGTTGAAAATGGTTAAAACATGAATTTTATAGTGGTAAAAATTAAATATTTTCTACAGTGGAGGGTAAACATTCCCCAGACCCCCTTGTAGTTCTGGCCCCCTCCTTGACAAAATATTGGGTGCTCTGCTGGGAACATTCAACATAGAACTTGTGAATGTAACCACGGGTTGTACTTACAAACAAAATATTTAAGACTATACTTGGTATAAGTAAAAGAGAGCTATGGTTTCGGATCTCACATATGGTCATTCAAAATATTTTCACCTAACTGAAACAATAATGGTTGAAATAAAGCCAATATTCAAATGTTTGTCTGATCCTGTTCTTCTAATGAAATGTTTAAAAAGTAAGCCGCAGAGCCCAAATGAATCACTTAATAATTTGATATAGTCACGGCTTCCGAAAAAAAACATTTCTAGGACTGTCCACTTTGAATTTTGGAGTGTCAGAAGCTGTATTATCTTTCAATAATGGATATATCTCCAAAACAAAATGTGTTGGACCATCAGGACTTCAAGCTAGAAAATATCTTGTGAAGACAATGGAAATCTTAGATCGCAAACAAGTTTACGTTCCGAATTCAGACGAGGTGATGAATGAATTCAAGGAGAAAATAAGAATGAAGAGAACATTGGATAAAAGAAATCTGGAAGACCAATATGCAGAGCTAGAAAACCTAGACGACCCCTCCTATAGTGCCAGTGGTCATTAAAACAGATATGATTATAAATTAAAACTTTTATATATATCTTATTTTGTTAATTTTCGAAAGTTAACATTTTATAACTTTCACTACACATATATCAGAGATTGCTCAATATACCTTGTTGAAATTTGTACTTTGGTTTTATTACCGCCAAATAAAGTTCCTAACACAACAAATTATAAATATGATATATAGGTACCTATACAAAAATATTTTTAAACAACTATTTTTGAAAACTATAAATATTATTAAGAAAATTAAATAAAAAATTCCCATGAACTTGTAAAACAATAATCTTGTGTTAGGAACTGGCCAAAATGCAATTCTTTAAAACAAAACAAAAAAATTAAAACATTTCAAATAGAAAAAAAGTTATATGCATTATTGTAAAATAAAAAAGTTGAAATTTATTATATACTCATCTTCATTTCTGTTAGGAATATTTCTATATGTTTAAGTACATTCTTCTGCCATTCCTAACGATTAAATATTCTCCTCTGTTGATGAATACGTTTTAGTATGATTTAAGTTTTGTAAATGGAGTTATTCTAAAATATGTCAACAGAGGAGAATATTGAAACGTTAGGAATGGCAGAAAACTGTATTCAAACATATAAAAAAGTTATTTTAATGAGAAACATTCAGTTCAGTGTTTGAGGTGTACACTCAGATTGAATTTATATATTTTTTAATTTGAAGCATTATTTTTGGTTTGTAACAATTGCAATTACGGTATTTATTTACCGTGCCCATGTGTACGATTTTAGCGAAAACAATTATACCGGCCGACGCAGAAAGTCATCAGGGATACGAAAAAAAAATTATTACAACTCTAGCTCACGCCCAAAAAATTTTTGAAAAATTGTAATTCCCCTATATGTGGTGCTAATAGTGCTGATAAAAAGGCACACTGTCCACCCTCATTACAGTGCTTATAAAACGAATCAAAAACATGTTCTGAAGCTATATTGGTAATTATTATTTGTTATTGCCACAAAAGGTTAATTCTATATGCCTATGAAGTATCCAGTCAGGATAGATTTGGTTATAATTGTATACGTTTAACCAAATGTACACATGTAAGGGCTAGAATAGAGATCATGTGACGTCACCTGGCAAAATTATTACTCGGTGGAAGTAGACATCTAATTAGGTAATGTAATGTATAAAATTACAACCAAATCTATCCTGACTGGCCATTTTACAGGTATATAGTAATTTATACAATTACAACTAAATCAATCCCAACTGGAGCATATACGTAGTATGGCGCGCTGTAGATACGAGAACGTAGTACTTCTGATTACTCCGCACTGAATTTTTTACCCAACTTTAATTTGATATGATATTTATTTCCCTGAGCGAGAGTTTTCGTTATTATTTTCGTATCCTTGATGACTTTCTGCGACGGCCGGTATAATTTTTTTTGCTAAAATCGTACATGTGGGCACAGTAAAAAAATACTGAAATTACTTTTTTTTACAATATATATTTTTTTAACATATCTAAGAATGAAAACAGGTGGTGTGGTAACCTTCAATTTGATTAATTATTTATTAAAACACTCGACATAAACTACTCTTTAAGATTTATTTAGAATTTGAAATTAGAGCAATCTAACTTAACCCTTAACTAACACCATACGTCTCAGAGACGGTAGCGAATTTAAAAACCCGTGTATCTTCCGCCTACGAATTTTTTGTGCGTCCCCAACCCGTCTACCTTTCAGGTGAGTGGTATAGTTTGTGTAGTGAAGATTCTTCTAGTATTGAACCCCTGCTTCTAGAAGATGGTTTTTTTTATGGAAAAAAAATATGTAACAGAACACAATTTAAATGGAATAAAGTGCACCAGCCTCTAAATGTTAGAACAAGAAGGCATAAAATAATTGTGCAGTTACCAGGTCTAAAAGCTCCTGCAAAAAAATAGGGAACTAACCCTACTGTTGAGGACGTGTGGGGACTTTTGTTTTCTAATGACATTTTGAATGAAATTATTATGTGGACAAACAAAAAGATTACTTCGATCAGGAGTAATTTTTCAAAACCTCAATCTTACTCATATGATTTGTATATTTGAAAGGTTTCATCGGACTTTTGATATATACGGCTATTTTCAAATCTAGCAACGAGGCAATTGACAGTTTTTATTGTACTGATGGAACAGGTTGAGACATATTTCGTTGTACAATGTCCAGAAATAGATTTTTATTTTTATTGTTGGCATTACTATTTGACAACCCTGTTGATCATGAGGGAAGGAAAGATGAGGACCCTACAGCTGCAGTTTCCAAAATATTTAATAAATTTTCTGAGAACTCCCTACTCCTTTATTCTCCTGGTCCAACGATGTGCGTTGATGAAATGCTGGTTTCTACGACATTGAAATAGCTTTACATTATCACAAATTACGATGTTTAGATTACAAAATAAATATTTTAAAGAAAAAACAATTTTCCGGTAAAGAAACTTTTTTTTTAGTAATATTAAATTATTTTTAATCGATTTTAAGCATCACTTTGTAAAACGCACTAATATATTAAGATTATGTCATTAAAATATGTTTTTAAAAGTGTTTAATGATTACTAATTCGAAAATACATAATGGTGTCTGTCAGACGTATGGTGTTTGTTAAGTAATGTTTTAACATGGTGTTAGTTAAGGGTTAAACATAATAAAAATAATATTTTTATATTAACCATCTTAATTAACCATCATCTTAAATAAAATTATCACAAGAACTATAGAAAATAATTGTACCAGTATAAAACAAAATTACAAACTAATAACAATTTTAATATTATAGTACAATTACAAACACTATATGTTACTATATGTTAATTTCAATAATCCTGCTACCATGGATCTTAGAATATATATTATCTCTCTAGATGGTAGCATAGAATTTAAACTTTATTAAAAACTGGCTATTAACTAACTTGCTTTCAATTAGTTATATGTTACTAAATTTTTTATTTCATTTCTATAACTGTTTAAATTTTACTTTCTGAATAAATATTATATAACTATGAACAAATCCAATAAAATCTACATGGTTACCACCCAATAGACATTTCAGTCTTGAATTTTTTGTAGTCCATTACATTCCGTGTAATCTTAACATTAAATTAATCATTTTTACATTAGTATTAACATAAACTAATGTTAAAGGGATTAAAAACATTTCAGTTTATAAAAAGTAATTCAGTTTAATAGACAATGCTTCGAACAAAATTTTGATACTAAGATTTTAATTTATATCTCAAATTAGTGATCAATGCACTGGTCTACTGTGAAACACAGTGTTCAGAAATTTCAGTTAGTAAATCAAAGTTTGGTCAATAAGTAATCAGTTTAGGTCAAAGTTTAGAAAATACAGACACTGAATTATAAAAAAAAACCTGATAAATAACAACAAAGTAATAATCTTTAAACATTATAAACAAAACTGACAGTACTTTGGTAATTCTTGTAGTGAAATTTAATTTTGTATATAATCTTAAACTTGTTAAAGTCCTTTCAAAATGAAATTGTATATAACAACAGTAACTAAATGAAAATAAAATCTATGCTGAATACACCAATAAAGGTTATATTGCAGATTGAAAAGTTAGGTTATATTACATTGGGATCATAAACTATTCATAAAATAACACTTACATTTTACAGAGCACATCTATTATTATAACCTATTGGCGATGACAGAAATGTAAACTATTCTGATCTGCCGCCGAAAGGATATGTTTTCATACTTAGAACGGAACATCTGTTTATACATATGACTCCGCCCCCGGCGTCATTTTTTTCTAAAATGGTCTCTAGTCACATTTATTATATTTTTTTTTAGTGTAGGGATTTTGGAATTGCGTTGATTTAAATGTAATTAATTGAATTAGGAGAATGTAATAAGATATATGATAACAATTTATTGTTCATAATTTAAACGTAATACGAAAAAAGCAGATGGATAGCGTTCTCCTATATAAGACAGATATTGTATGATTGTGCAGTTTCTATTAATGTAATTAATAGTAATGTGTAATTAAAAGCAAAAGGATATCTTATGACATAAATATTCACTTAATGTTCAGAAATTTAGTATTTTTTTATGATTAAAATGCTATTTTTATAAGATATAAGTAAATCTTTTTAACTGAAAAGAAATCATACTGGTATTATATGTGATGATCAACAGTATTTTAAGTGATTCGGTCAGCGACAACGACATTTCTTAGTTATAGCGAGTCCAAAAGCTAAAAAAGTACAATGAAAAAAAATATATATATATATATTTGCAACAAACTAAAATCTTACAATCGTGGACCAAATTGATTAGCAACGACTCTCTCACTGGCCATAGAAGAAATACCATGAATTTTCCCCAGCTGGATTTTCGACATACAGCTGAATCTGACAGTCTATGAGATCACGTTAAAATTTCTTTAAATGGCTACAGTACTGCAATTGAACGCAATTTTAAGCACCATAAACAGATTTATTTTTAAAGTCGTCGAGAAATATCACAAACTCCACAATAAGTAATAAATCATATTTTATTACAAAAAGAAAAGTTTTCTCCATGAAATGAGCGATATTTTGAACATAGGGCTTACCAGTAGAGAAATGTTTCTTCTATTAATATTAGCATTTCCTCCCATTAGCCATGGCTTTACTCGCCAGTTTTTAAGTCTTAAAACAGTAGCCTTTATTAATTTAAGCAAACACACTAAGTGGGAAAATCGTCAATTAAGACATTCCTAATGAAATTTTAAGGAATAAACGCATACTAGTACCAATGTAGTGGATAAGCCATAAAATCATACATACATACTGGTAGCTATTTTTAAAACTTTACATTCCCAACTGTGTTTTAATTACAAACAGTTGTGTCCAATAGACAATCCTGGTTTATCAAAGCAAGTACCCCATATAAAACATGCTTTGATATCCTTCTAGTGGTTATGGTAATGTTTGTATAGGATTAGACTATTTGCTTTTCAGTCAATGACCTTTCAAATTTTGAATAAAAAATGTAAATAGTCTTTTCTGATAAGGATACTCTTCTGCTGCTGTAGTTGGAAGTAGGAGTTCTGATGGTCAGCCAAAAGTAATAGAATTACATTTTATTCATACATTTCTCATGCAGTTACATTGAATAATTGCACTAAAAACACTTAAACATGTATAGTAGGGTGGTTTGGAAAAAAATTTTAAACACTATACCACGAAAAACTTGCCTCTGGGATAGACAAGTAAAATGCAAAGTAAAAAAAAGTACACATTGAACCCCCAGCTAGTGCATCATATTTGAAATGTTTTTTTTTTCAGAAATCGTGCCATTTTTCTATTATTTTTATAGTGCTTAGCCAATAATATTTTAAAGTGCTATAGTGAAAATTCTTTAATTAAAAATTTAAAGAATAGCTAAATAAATGTAAAACAGACAATATCTCTTAATTTGCGGTAGCACAAAAGACTAAAATATCATTAAATTATTGCGTTTTTATAAGTTGCTGTAGCTTTAAGCGTGCTGCAAGATATATGTATCATAACTAATGACGACCACTCCTATGTTGTTCATAAAAGTAAAATAAGAAGAGGAAAAAAAGCAAAACGCAGAGAACCTCCAAACCAGAGCACAGAAGAATGCAACCCCCCCCCCAAGGTCTTTACTTCAATGGATGGAAGGATAATGCCCTTGTAATTGAGAATGTCAGCGAAAAACGTTTTAGAAGCACAATAGAAGAAGAAGATTATTCCATAATAAAAGATCATAATACCTGTATCTATTTATGTTGGCCACGACACACCCTCAAATGGATATGCTCAAGATATCACACGGATAATTTATCGCTTATAGTATTACCTCTTGTATAAGAGAAGGTGGTATATCTTTAGACGAACTTGACATAGTGGGATGTGGTGATACCGTTACTAACACAGGTTGGAAAAATGATATGATGCATTATTGAAAAATAAAACAAGACCCCTGCAGTGGGGAATATTTCTCTTGCATTTCAACGAGTTACTGTTCCAGCATTTATTTCAAACCCTAGAGGGTGAAACAACTGGGCCAAGTCATTTAGTGGCCTAATTGGCACCCAACTTTGAAAGTGTGAAAAGCTTTCAATAGCTGATTTTGTAAGTATTGATTGTGAATTACCAAATATAATAGCACTCTTTTAAGTAAAGCTCAACAGAATGGCAACTTCTAGACATAAGTAGTGTGATTAAGTCAGGCACTGCTGGAACACCACTGAAATTACACCACCACCATTGTTACGAAGGGTATCTGACGATGAAAATCACTGCTAGTGAAACTCTTGAGGAATGGAACTTTAGAAAATTTCCGTCACACGTAAGCTTGGAATGCTGTGTTAAGTTAATGGCTCAAGCATCTCTTTAAGTCGTTGGCGCTAAGGAACGAGATGGTTTCATAAGATCCGCCGTAGCATCCAGAGCTTCGATGCTAAAGTTTGATAGTAAGTGGAACTTCAATTCCGCTCAGAAATAGTGAATAAAAGACGTTTCTCCAGTTGAAAAAATATTTCATTTGTTAAAATTGTTTGGCTCCAATTTTTTTTTAAATTTCAATTAAAACTGTCATTAAAATTATAAGTTAACAAATATTTATTGTTTTATTTATAGCCTTAAGATACACCCATGATAATTACATTACAATTAAATGGAGTGTAGAGTAAAAAAAAAAAAAAAATAGATTGTGCTGAAACACAACACAGCATGCTAGACCACGGTTACCTTTAAGGTGCTGTATGCGCATTTTACCGATTTTTGAATCTTTTGCTCTACAGAAAATTGAAATATTTTAAAAGTATTAATTTGGTTTCATGTTTCTTAACCCATTTAATAAAAGATTTTCAGCAAAGCATTATTAAATATTATTAGTTAGGCACTGTAAAAATACTTGTAAAAAGTTATTTTTGAAAAATAAAAAAAATTTAAGTACTATGATGCGCTAGTTGGGGGGTTCAATATATATTTTGCATTTGACTTATCTACCACAGAGGCAAGTTTTCTGTGGTATAGCGTTTTAAATCATTTTTTTTTTTTACCCACCCTAATATATAGATGTTATACTTTTCTCTAATGCTAGGAATGGCCATTTCAGGAGATATATCCCATTGTCAACTCTATTATCAAATAATATTAATAAGAAGATTTGGATTAATTGGAAAAATATTTTGTTGAATCACCATAGAGGATAAAACTTATCATTTGATATACTATATCTATACCACTATTTAGATGATATACTGGATATGCAATTGTTTATGTAATTCAACTTATTTTTTGTGATTATAATACTCATTTTTAGATTCAGTTATTACGTAGCACACAATTCTTTGTCTTCTTTTAATCTATCACTATTCTGCCTCTCTAGCTTTCTGTTTCATCCTTTTTCAATACAGTATACTTTGTTACTAGACGAATACATTCTTTCTGTCCATTCTCAAATTTCTTTGCACAATGTTTTATTAGCTAAATGTTTAACCGCTAGATTATTACTGTTATAGACATTATCCATAATTATAGTGTCCATTATTAAGTTTTTTTTTCAAAAGGTCAATTATCTACCACTTTGACAGTGTGCCCTTTTCTTTCTAGTGTTTTATAGTTGAATCCGATATAAAACAGAAATTTTAACATTAAAGCACTATGATTAGTCACCACCTACAACTTCATCTCAAATTTATATATTTCACTAAACCCTTGTAAATATTTAAAAACTTGCCTATAGTAGCACTTACTTATATTTGTTGAGTACGGCCGTTTTGTGAGATGTGTCCCACTGTCAACTCAGACCGTAACTGATCTCAAGGTTTACATAGGTTAGGGTATTAGGATGGGGGTGGGATATTATGGTGGTGTGGGTGTATTTTGTGATTATTAGAAGTTATGATATCAAAAAGTGTGTGTGAGTTGTAATGTAATTGTGTATTGAGTATGTGTGTAGGGTGTGTTTGAAGTGTCTGTATATTTTGTATTGTTCGGTTGTATAGCGTTGGTTATTTCTGGAGTTGTTCATGAAGAATTTGTAGGTTAGATGTTATGTCTATGTAGTCATGTTTTGTGGAGTTGAGATGATCGGCGAAGTTTGATTGGTACTTATTGTTTGTCAGTGCTTTTTATATGTTCTTGGTAACATGTGTAGAAGGACCTCCCTGTTTGGCCTATGTAAAAACTGAGGCACGAACTGCAAGTTAGTTTATAAACTCCAATGGCGTTGTAAATGTCATCGATTTTGTTGTTGGGTTTAAATTATTTATTGAGAGTGTTGTGTGTGAAGTAGGCTATTTTGTAGTTGTATTTCCAAAGTGTGTTGGTTAGATTGTGGGTTTTGGAAGATCTGTATGGTATTGATAAGTATTTTATTTGATTGTCGTGTTGTGTGTTTGTATTTGGGTTATTAGGTTTATTTTTTAGGCGGTTGTAAAATTTGTCAATCATCGTTGTGTTTGTTTATCCGTTAGTTTGTGCTATATGTTTTATGGATTTTAACTCCTGGTAGTGTTCTTCTTTGTCTAAAGGTGTTTTAAGCAGGCGATATATCATGGTGCTGTAAGCGGCTAGTTTATGTTGGTGTGGGTAGTTTGAGGAGCCGTGAATGGTCGTATTGGTACAAGTGGATTTTCGGTATATGTTGAATTTATGTGTTTCTTTGTCTGTATGATTAATTGTAAGGTCTAGGAAGTTGAGAGAGTTTTGTTGTTCTGTTTCGATAGTGTATGTTAGTTTTGGGTGTATGTATATGCAACAAAGGCCATAAATTAAATACACTAGAACAATATGAAATATACATACTAGCAACACACATAAAAATGACATCCTAAATGAACAAACACAACACAGATCACACATTCTCTTTGACACAATACTTCTAACTTTCAAAAAATAGGTACCAAAAAGCACAACTGCAGCAATCTTAGCGGTAAAAATATGAGGCTGAAGAAGTCGTAAGACGAAAACGATTTCTCCAAGTGTAAATTAACAATTTAACAACTTATGGTTAACAGAATGTCTGGTCGTAAGTAATTTCAAAGTGAAAACTATAATGAAATTAAAATATTTGAATGCAGTGAGAATGCTTTGCTGAAACTCCTTTAAAAAAAAAATAAGAGTGCTGTTTAATTTATGAAACAAAATATTTGGTTTTTTTCATAAAGAATGAAACACAGGACTAGCAAATCACCAAATGCTATGTACTATTCCTAGGAAATTTAAAAAAAAATTGAAATTTGAAACAGAGAACATTGGACTGGAGGCAGTACATTAACAGTGATATTGTTTATAGAAACACCAAACTGCGTCATACTCAGAATGCTACCCAGCGGAACATAATTTTCTTGTTCATAGCAATGAGAGTATGTGCCTTCATATATGAGGAAAGACGTATTACTTACGAAATTCTTAATGAATGCAAGAATGTTACCTCATACACATCATTGTTTTAAAATGTTCACGATTTTTCTATGTCATATCAAGATCAAAGAAAATAGCAAAGAGTATTTAACACAAGAGAGAGACTTTCTGTATAGCTAGTTCTAATAAAAACTATTGGGTCAACTGATGATCATCCCTGTCTGAAACCTCAATGTTTCTTGGAAAGAATACCATTGCTTTCTAAGTACCAGACAAGGTGGTGGTTGACCATCTGCCCTGGTAGTATGCATAAAAAGCGGGTAAGATATTTTGTTCTATAACTACTGGGATTTGTTGTCTTACCTTTGTTATAAAAAAAAAATTATTTTTGATTCAGGGCAAGCATCGGGAAAACAATGTTATTCAAATTTACAACATACGATTGCATATTTGAAGGAGAATTAACTTTGCTGAAGGTGGGAAATATTTAATCATGGCATATACAATGCCATCAGGACCTGGTGCTGAAGCCTTCATTAACGAGCGAGCTCACAGTCATTGCTGTGCAAGGATGTGCTGTGCATAAGGGTGATCTAAAATAAATTTATTTTGTCCCAACAAAATTTCTGGCTACAAGTCTGGCTTTAGTATCGCTAGATTTTTGTTACTGTGTGAACATGTATTATTGTCGTTATTAATGTGAAGATTTCACCCTTCACAAATCACCCTTCAGTATTGTATTACAGTATTTTATATATTTTTAGTTCTAAGAGTACCAATATAACTTTATGCAGTACCGTGTAGTGCTTTGTAAAGTTTAAAGAGTGTTTAATGGAAACATGAGCATTAACATAAACACATGTTTCGTGTCAAAGGAACGAAGGTTAAATGGGCTAGAACAACTAGACAAAGGTGAATCTGTGATGAGTGTTGCTAACAACATTAATATAGGTAAAAGCACAGTGCATGATTGGTTCAAAAATAGAAACGTGATTTCTGTATACAAATTGATACAAATTCTGTGCACTAATAACTCATTGTACTCTTTAAAAACCTAAAAATGGCAATGCTATGTGGTTGTGACGAAGAATATAAAAGAGGTACAGCAATAAGTAAACGAATATTGAAAGAAAAAGGAGTCATCCTGCATTCTTAATTTCAAGAAGGCAGGGAGTTAATAGCAACAATGGATGGCTTTCAATCTGAAAAAACACGACATGGAATTCACTTGTTTGGAGCTTGTCGGGAAAAAGGTACGGCAAATCCAATAGCACCAAAAAAATTTTCAGAAAGATTTCAACAAAACATTGCTGAGGAAGATCTTAATTTAGAGCAAGTCTATAGTGTAGATGAGACTGAGCTAAACTTTTAAATGTTTTCAAAAAAAAAAAACCTTTGCCACAGCACAAGAAACTTTTGTTATAGGCTTTACAGAGATAGAGTTACAGTTTGATGCTTGATGCTCAAATGCATTGGGAGTATTCCATATGTATAAAAACACTTGTCTGGCTACTAATTGTCTACCAAAGCCCTCCTTTAACCCAACAATGCACCATCACGAGAGAGATATTAGATGTGAAGATGAGAATGCCATAAAACTGTTGTTTCTGCCACCAACATCACTAGCCTTCATCAGCAGCCAATGAATCAGGGTGTGATAGGATGCTTTAAAAGGAAGTACCACCGAAAGCTACTTTTATCAGGCCTTTCTAAACTAGAAAATGACACTGACCTTGTAAAAGCCCTAAAATCAGTGAATATGTAAATTGTTGTTTAATTGTCTGCCAAGGCATATGATGAGATCCCATCATCAATTGAAAAATCCTGGAAGAAAGTGTAGATACACATTTTAGAGACTGTATCTAGTAAAGAAGATACTTCTACAAACCCTATTCTTTCCAATTCCGAACCTGATGATAGCGTCGGACTGTTAAATGACCTACGACAACAACCTTCTTGTGGAAACCTGTTTGAAGACAATGTCATTGAATGGATAAATGCTGAGAAGGAGCTGTAAATGAAGTTCTGAATGACAATGAAATTAGTCAACGTGTCTTGATAAGAAAAAAAAAACAAGAATAAAGATGACAATGATACTGTTGAGAACTAACTGGAATTTTATGTTTACTGCTGTTTAAAACAGCTGATTTCAGTTTCACAGTATTATACACTAAATGGCACCTTGTTCGTTCTGTTTACCACTGTAAAAATCCCTGCCGCCAAGTTGTGTGGCGACTGTTCTACAATCCTCATGGTAACTTTTAAATGTTGATGTTTAGAAATGAATCACCAGAAAGTATTTTCTCATGAAACTACCTGCAAGAAGGACTTCAAGCCGCAACAACTTCATGTCACATAGTAGTTAAAGTGCATAACCTCTGTAAATTAGTGAAAATTCTTATAAGGACTAATCTCAATCAGCCTCATGTGTGCTTTGTTCAGACATTTTTACAATCTTATTTTATGTTTAGTTATCATATCACAGTGTGTAATATCTATGTAGGATGATTAATAAACTAGCTATTAAGTAAACCGCGAGTGTTTCAGTGTGTTTTGTGGACATAAAGACAAATATTGAACTTGTGAATTTAAACCCCCTTTGTTCTGAGTGCACTAAATATAAGAACTCATGTGAACTTCCTCTACTCATTAATCATAATTTAGAGTTACAATGACCTTGAACCGGTAATGACTGTGAGTTATAAAGACATATGTCCACAGTATGGTAAGACATACCTCAATGGCAAGACTTTCATAGTAATTCCTCTTGTATTATTTAAACTTTGATAATTCATTTTTGTTATTTTGTGCAATAACTCATACTTAATTTATTTCCCGTAGTCATGGGTGGTCCTCCAACCAGAGAGTTTACAGTAATTTATTTTAATCTTATCTTTAACCATGGGGTCACTCCCAACATTTGGAGGAAAGTATAGATTACTAAAGGAACCTCCCACAGGGAAAAGCAGCTCTTCAAGTGGTAACCACTTACATCGAACAACAAAAAAGCTTTGACTACCGATGACATGTTTGTAAAGGGGCGGGATTTTAAATACGCAAAATCTATCAAAGAAAAGAACCAGAAAAGCATTACAGACCTTTGTTAAGTGTTTCTGTGTTTTTAATTTTAATCGTTTGGATCTTTATTCTTTTACTGTAATATAGTTAGGTTTGTTTTATGTATGTATATAGTGTGTAAATTAAACACGTGAACGTGTTTATAACCGTAATATGTACGATTTTCTCGTAAATACCAAAAGTAAACATAGTCCAGTTTTATTCTTGTACACTAAACATATACATAGTAATGCCACAGCTTAACTACATTTTACTCTTTTTCCTCAAAAACTGCAATTAATAAACATATTTAGGCATTTTCCCATCTACCTTCTAATGGTTCAGACTTTTTTTTAGTTTAGACATGGGTCTGGTCCTGTGGTGTCCGAATGAGAGGGATCTATTGTAAGTAACATTAACCTTACAAAAAGAGTTGGGTATTAAAAAAAATAATAAATTCAACCAAAATTTGAACCTCCTAGAAAATATCTTCTACAATTTTATTTTCTTCTTCATACAGAAAATAGAATGACATAAATTGTGTGTGAGTAAATATATTTAAAGTAAACTTCCAAATTTTTATATTTAGCTGAAATTTGTGTCGGCTTAACCAAGAACCCACTAAATGTTAAAAAATTAGGCACAGTAAATTAGTAGGTACTGTAGTGGCTCAAACTATAATAGTTTTTTATGACATACATAATCAAGAGAAATGTTTTATGAATGAAAAGAGAACAGAGACTGAAACAAAGACTCATTTTACATATTCATACAGGAAGTGAATAATCTAAAAAATATGATTGTTTTATCACAAGAGCTTTTAGGTTCAAAATGCTTCCTCTAACACTTTATCAGACAAAAAGACTGATTGCATGTACATATATGGTACCAATCCTCTTATATGGCTCAATATTGCTAACTAAATACGTTACATAAGAGTAAATGACTGGTGCACATAGTATTTTTATAATTTCACATTTGATACTGCAGTAAAATGGTTATTTCATTATAGAAACTATAAATCATTTATAAATTATACAACTCAATAATTTATATTTCAGTTTTGTTCACTTCATTATAAATAAAATCAAGTTTGTTTAATTTTTGTTTGATGATTTAAGAGAAAAAACCAAAATACATAATGAAGACTATGTGACCTATGAGAAATATGAAAATGATGAAAACTACCCTGAGGTATATAATTACCCTGAGGTATGTAAAACTATCCTGATCTGAAATATGACAAGGGATCGTAGCTGGGACTTTTCACTCCTTTAGATCTATTCCCTACCAGAGTTTAAGGGAGATGTCTACTAAAATACCCACCCAATAGTAGAGCTTTTTATAGAGTTTCAAATTAGTAAAAATGTTATAAAAACAGTATAAAGTATAATATTATTTAAAACACATAAACAGGGTAAATCCTAAAAATGTTCCCAACAGATATAAGATGAATATTCTCCCCCCCATTTTTGACGCAAAGAATTATTTCTTAAACCAATTATTACATTACCTCTTTTCGATATATAATTTATGTATTTAAAATTCATAATTCGTCCCATTGCTTAAATAGATAGGCAGGTATTTTTCCAATGCCATTTAATTTTTTGATAAGTTTCCCTCTATCTGGATCATCATTAGCACTAACTTTCAACAGTTCTGGTAAAAATACTTTTTCGTAAAACTGTCTCCGGAATACTGAAGCTTCTAACACAGTTTTCATAACTTCTTGGTGTCGAGTGAAATGAACAACGACTTTAGCAACATCTGACTCTCGCCCTTCCTGTAATCAAATTAACAACAAGGTCAAATACTGTTTTGTACATTAAATCTAAATAATAATTATTATTATTATTTCTCTTGAATTTTGTAGTCCATTACGTTCAGTGAAACTTAATTAATCATTTTAACATTAGTTTATGATTATTCAAGCTCTAATAAACTAATTTAAAGTTCGGATAATCATAAACTAATGTTAAAGATATTATTATTTTTAAACAAAAATTCTTTAATAACAAAACTTATTGTTTACAAATATTAATAAAAATATTTTTAATTCAAAAGCAAATGCAGAATTCCAGAATCTCATAAAAAACTTTTTTTCAAAAGATTATCTTCCTAGTTTTTTCAACCACATAAATAAATTTAAGAAGAAGTAAATAAAATATGAAACATGTTATAAAATTGGAAAATTAAAATATAAAATAATAAATAATATAATAGAAGCAATTACAGAATGGTGAGCAAGCATAATTACAAAGATGAATTGGAAAAAAAAGTAAAAATTTATTTGAATAGATAATGAAGTGTATAAGAATGTATTATTTATAAAGATATTAATACGAATTACATTAATTTTGATTTCAAAAGGGGACATATTTATATAAAATATAAGAGAATATAAAAGCATTGCTTATTTTTAAGATAAAAATTTTGAGACAAATTTTATTATGTCAAGATAATAATAACAGGATATTCAACGTTTTTATGAGCTCCCACCCGCACTTAAAAATACACTAATCAAGTTATTATCATTGTTTTAAGTTTTATCTTGTACACTTTAAGATATTTTAAAATGTAAACACTTACTTATAGTAACACTTAACTATTTTCTAAATGAATATGATTGTTTTGGTAGATGTGTCACATTATAAACTAATACCGCATCTAACCTACAATGGTTATTTACAGATAGAAAGGGTAGAATTAGATATGATGACTATAAATGTGATTTTGAGTGAGATTTAGGGGTAATTATAATGTAACTGGGTGTTGAGTTTGTGTGTTGGTGTAATTTAAAATGTTTATATATTTCACACAGTTCAGTTGTTTGGAGTCTGGTGTTTTTAATTAGTTTGGCCAGAGTTCGAAGGATAAATTGATATGTTTGTGTAGTTGTGGTGTGTGGATTTGAGGTGTTCAGCAAAGCTTGATTATATTTGTGAGTGTTTTCATGTGTTATTGGTAAAGTATGGCTTTCTACCTTCCTGTTTATCTATGTAGAAACTGGAGCATGTTCTACATCTTGTAATAAATAAACATCTTCTATCACAATAATTTTGTATTAACCTTATTGGTAAAGTATGGCTTTCTACCTTCCTGTTTATCTATGTAGAAATTGGAGCATGTTCTACATATTGTAATAAATAAACATCCTCTATCACAATAATTTTGTATTAACCTTATTGGTAAAGTATGGCTTTCTACCTTCCTGTTTATCTATGTAGAAATTGGAGCATGTTCTACATATTGTAATAAATAAACATCTTCTATCACAATAATTTTGTATTAACCTTATTGGTAAAGTATGGCTTTCTACCTTCCTGTTTATCTATGTAGAAATTGGAGCATGTTCTACATATTGTAATAAATAAACATCTTCTATCACAATAATTTTGTATTAACCTTATTGGTAAAGTATGTTTTTCTACCTTCCTATTTATCTATGTAGAAACTGGAGCATGTTCTATATCTTGTAATAAATAAACATCCTCTATCACAATAATTTTGTATTAACCTAATTGGTAAAGTATGCCTTTCTACCTTCCTGTTTATCTATATAGAAACTGGAGCATGTTCTACATCTTGTAATAAATAAACATCCTCTATCACAATTATTTTGTATTAACCTAATTGGTAAAGTATGCCTTTCTACCTTCCTGTTTATCTATATAGAAACTGGAGCATGTTCTACATCTTGTAATAAATAAACATCCTCTATCACAATAATTTTGTATTAACCTTATTGGTAAAGTATGCCTTTCTACCTTCCTGTTTATCTATATAGAAACTGGAGCATGTTCTACATCTTGTAATAAATAAACATCCTCTATCACAATAATTTTGTATTAACCTTATTGTTAAAGTATGCCTTTCTACCTTCCTGTTTATCTATATAGAAACTGGAGCATGTTCTACATCTTGTAATAAATAAACATCCTCTATCACAATAATTTTGTATTAACCTTATTGGTAAAGTATGCCTTTCTACCTTCCTGTTTATCTATATAGAAACTGGAGCATGTTCTACATCTTGTAATAAATAAACATCCTCTATCACAATAATTTTGTATAACCTTATTGGTAAAGTATGCCTTTCTACCTTCCTGTTTATCTATATAGAAACTGGAGCATGTTCTACATCTTGTAATAAATAAACATCTTCTATCACAATAATTTTGTATTAACCTTATTGGTAAAGTACGCCTTTCTACCTTCCTGTTTATCTATATAGAAACTGGAGCATGTTCTACATCTTGTAATAAATAAACATCCTCTATCACAATAATTTTGTATTAACCTTATTGGTAAAGTATGCCTTTCTACCTTCCTGTTTATCTATATAGAAACTGGAGCATGTTCTACATCTTGTAATAAATAAACATCCTCTATCACAATAATTTTGTATAACCTTATTGGTAAAGTATGCCTTTCTACCTTCCTGTTTATCTATATAGAAACTGGAGCATGTTCTACATCTTGTAATAAATAAACATCTTCTATCACAATAATTTTGTATTAACCTTATTGGTAAAGTATGGCTTTCTACCTTCCTGTTTATCTATGTAGAAATTGGAGCATGTTCTACATCTTGTAATAAATAAACATCCTCTATCACAATAATTTTGTATAACCTTATTGGTAAAGTATGCCTTTCTACCTTCCTGTTTATCTATATAGAAACTGGAGCATGTTCTACATCTTGTAATAAATAAACATCTTCTATCACAATAATTTTGTATTAACCTTATTGGTAAAGTATGGCTTTCTACCTTCCTGTTTATCTATGTAGAAATTGGAGCATGTTCTACATATTGTAATAAATAAACATCCTCTATCACAATAATTTTGTATAACCTTATTGGTAAAGTATGCCTTTCTACCTTCCTGTTTATCTATATAGAAACTGGAGCATGTTCTACATCTTGTAATAAATAAACATCCTCTATCACAATAATTTTGTATAACCTTATTGGTAAAGTATGCCTTTCTACCTTCCTGTTTATCTATATAGAAACTGGAGCATGTTCTACATCTTGTAATAAATAAACATCTTCTATCACAATAATTTTGTATTAACCTTATTGGTAAAGTACGCCTTTCTACCTTCCTGTTTATCTATATAGAAACTGGAGCATGTTCTACATCTTGTAATAAATAAACATCCTCTATCACAATAATTTTGTATTAACCTTATTGGTAAAGTATGCCTTTCTACCTTCCTGTTTATCTATATAGAAACTGGAGCATGTTCTACATCTTGTAATAAATAAACATCCTCTATCACAATAATTTTGTATAACCTTATTGGTAAAGTATGCCTTTCTACCTTCCTGTTTATCTATATAGAAACTGGAGCATGTTCTACATCTTGTAATAAATAAACATCTTCTATCACAATAATTTTGTATTAACCTTATTGGTAAAGTATGGCTTTCTACCTTCCTGTTTATCTATGTAGAAATTGGAGCATGTTCTACATCTTGTAATAAATAAACATCCTCTATCACAATAATTTTGTATTAACCTTATTGGTAAAGTATGCCTTTCTACCTTCCTGTTTATCTATATAGAAACTGGAGCATGTTCTACATCTTGTAATAAATAAACATCCTCTATCACAATAATTTTGTATTAACCTAATTGGTAAAGTATGCCTTTCTACCTTCCTGTTTATCTATGTAGAAACTGAAGCATGTTCTACATCTTGTAATAAATAAACATCTTCTATCACAATAATTTTGTATTAACCTTATTGGTAAAGTATGGCTTTCTACCTTCCTGTTTATCTATATAGAAACTGGAGCATGTTCTACATCTTGTAATAAATAAACATCCTCTATCACAATAATTTTGTATTAACCTTATTGTTAAAGTATGCCTTTCTACCTTCCTGTTTATCTATATAGAAACTGGAGCATGTTCTACATCTTGTAATAAATAAACATCCTCTATCACAATAATTTTGTATTAACCTTATTGGTAAAGTATGGCTTTCTACCTTCCTGTTTATCTATGTAGAAACTGAAGCATGTTCTACATCTTGTAATAAATAAACATCTTCTATCACAATAATTTTGTATTAACCTAATTGGTAAAGTATGCCTTTCTACCTTCCTGTTTATCTATATAGAAACTGGAGCATGTTCTACATCTTGTAATAAATAAACATCCTCTATCACAATAATTTTGTATTAACCTAATTGGTAAAGTATGCCTTTCTACCTTCCTGTTTATCTATGTAGAAACTGAAGCATGTTCTACATCTTGTAATAAATAAACATCTTCTATCACAATAATTTTGTATTAACCTTATTGGTAAAGTATGGCTTTCTACCTTCCTGTTTATCTATGTAGAAATTGGAGCATGTTCTACATCTTGTAATAAATAAACATCCTCTATCACAATAATTTTGTATTAACCTAATTGGTAAAGTATGCCTTTCTACCTTCCTGTTTATCTATATAGAAACTGGAGCATGTTCTACATTTTTTAATAAACAAACATCCTCTATCACAATAATTTTGTATTAACCTTATTGGTAAAGTATGCCTTTCTACCTTCCTGTTTTTCTATGTAGAAACTGGAGAATGTTCTACATCTTGTAATAAATAAACATCCTCTATCACAATAATTTTGTATAACCTTTTTTGTAAAAGTATGGCTTTCTA
The DNA here is from genome assembly GCA_036971475.1 of Prosapia bicincta. Taxonomy (NCBI): domain Eukaryota; kingdom Metazoa; phylum Arthropoda; class Insecta; order Hemiptera; family Cercopidae; genus Prosapia; species Prosapia bicincta. The sequence continues at coordinate 2,657,332 of JBAIZL010000376.1, read as the reverse complement.
CCTTCCTGTTTTTCTATGTAGAAACTGGAGAATGTTCTACATCTTGTAATAAATAAACATCCTCTATCACAATAATTTTGTATAACCTTTTTTGTAAAAGTATGGCTTTCTACCTTCCTGTTTATCTATATAGAAACTGGAGCATGTTCTACATCTTGTAATAAATAAACATCATCTATCACAATAATTTTGTATAACCTTTTTTGTAAAAGTATGGCTTTCTACCTTCCTGTTTATCTATATAGAAACTGGAGCATGTTCTACATCTTTTAATAAACAAACATCCTCTATCACAATAATTTTGTATTAACCTTATTGGTAAAGTATGGCTTTCTACCTTCCTGTTTTTCTATGTAGAAACTGGAGAATGTTCTACATCTTGTAATAAATAAACATCCTCTATCACAATAATTTTGTATAACCTTTTTTGTAAAAGTATGGCTTTCTACCTTCCTGTTTATCTATATAGAAACTGGAGCATGTTCTACATCTTTTAATAAACAAACATCTTCTATCACAATAATTTTGTATTAACCTAATTGGTAAAGTATGCCTTTCTACCTTCCTGTTTTTCTATGTAGAAACTGGAGAATGTTCTACATCTTGTAATAAATAAACATCCTCTATCACAATAATTTTGTATAACCTTTTTTGTAAAAGTATGGCTTTCTACCTTCCTGTTTATCTATATAGAAACTGGAGCATGTTCTACATCTTTTAATAAACAAACATCCTCTATCACAATAATTTTGTATTAACCTAATTGGTAAAGTATGCCTTTCTACCTTCCTGTTTTTCTATGTAGAAACTGGAGAATGTTCTACATCTTGTAATAAATAAACATCCTCTATCACAATAATTTTGTATAACCTTTTTTGTAAAAGTATGGCTTTCTACCTTCCTGTTTATCTATATAGAAACTGGAGCATGTTCTACATCTTGTAATAAATAAACATCCTCTATCACAATAATTTTGTATAACCTTTTTTGTAAAAGTATGGCTTTCTACCTTCCTGTTTATCTATATAGAAACTGGAGCATGTTCTACATTTTTTAATAAACAAACATCCTCTATCACAATAATTTTGTATTAACCTTATTGGTAAAGTATGCCTTTCTACCTTCCTGTTTTTCTATGTAGAAACTGGAGAATGTTCTACATCTTGTAATAAATAAACATCCTCTATCACAATAATTTTGTATAACCTTTTTTGTAAAAGTATGGCTTTCTACCTTCCTGTTTATCTATATAGAAACTGGAGCATGTTCTACATCTTGTAATAAATAAACATCCTCTATCACAATAATTTTGTATAACCTTTTTTGTAAAAGTATGGCTTTCTACCTTCCTGTTTATCTATATAGAAACTGGAGCATGTTCTACATCTTTTAATAAACAAACATCCTCTATCACAATAATTTTGTATTAACCTTATTTACATTTCGGATGTAAATCAACTGTTCTCAGAGGCAACATAAAAATTAGTTTTTTTTTTGGCTTAGCAACTGAAATGTATATTAATAAAAAAATTACCATGGTTAGATGGTGTTCATGATTTTTATTATAAATTCCCCATATAATAACAATACCATACAGATCATTCAAGACACACAAACTAACCAACACCTTTTGTAAATGCAATTAAAAAATAGCCACACAAAAGAACCTTAACAAACAATTCAAACCAATGTCACAAGAACATGAACAATTCCTCTGATGTATAAATTAATCTATTATGTAGCGTCTACATAGGTCAAACAGAAAGGCCATTTCATATCCTTATCAGAAACACATGGAGTTCTAACAAATCATAATATTCAATCCATCTTGGCTGAGCACCTTAAGCCTCAACTACACAAACATATCATCAAAGTTTCAAATTCAGCACAAACTAAATTTTAAAAAAACTACAGTATACAACTCAATAGTACAATATTCCACACATTTCAAATTATACCTAACAGAAATGATCAACAACCAATTAAATTATAAGCCACAAACTTGTTAATATCATTATTCTAAAATCTCAGTTACAGATATTCTACACTTAACCCAACCTATCCTTATAAATCACACAGTTATGATTCACGTTATTAAACATAATTTCTGAAACAAATACTATAGGCAAGTAAAAAAAATTACTACTACTAGTTGAAAATGTTTTTATACAAAGTGTAAATTTTAATAATTATTTCATAGTTTTTAATTTAAACATTGCTTTTTAATAAGCATTAATAATAGCATTTAATAATTTTTTATATTGACTTTTTGTTTTTTGTAATGTTTTGTATAATGTAATTTATTCTACATATGTGATTAGTTTATACAGCCTATTTATAATAAATATTTTTATACAACTGTTTGAGACTAGTTGAACTTTGATAAATTGGATTATTCGAGTCAACAATAAAGTAAAACAGATAAATTCTAAGTAAGGAGTTTTTGTTGTGTAGATTGATGTTTTGTTGTTTCACTTTCCAATGTTTTATCTCATTTGTTTTCTTGATATGATGTATGAAATGAAGTCAGTGTCAACTTATATTGAAGTGGTTTATTTTACTTATTACACTTTGATATTACTTGCGATCAGACTTTTTGTTAAATAAAGGTTGTTAAATTGTTAACTTACACTTGGGAGGAAACGTTTTTGTCTTACAACTTTTCAGCCTCTGGTCGCAAGTAATATCAAAGTGTAATAAGTTATTAACAACCCGCTCGTCATGATCAGCAACAAGTTTTCGGTATATGATACTACTAGCCAATCTTTAAGGAAGGCGACGTTGTTGCCAAAACTAGTATTGTATTAATAAACTAGTTAGATTTGAGTAAACTCTTTCAACATTTACCATTGTAATTTTACTATACTATAATTGTTTAAGTGTTTACATATTAATATAGTTAAGAGTGTATAAGCAAAATGTTTTGATCATGAAAAGTTCATCGACCATCATTAACATCAAAGTTAGTGACTATCAGTAATTAATTACAGTCCATTCCCAGTAATCCGAATTCTGGTGGTCAAAAACTCCCATTAATCTAAAACGATTTTCAAAACTATCAAAATGAAAAATAAATAAATGGTTATAAAAGAAGTACAAAGAGAAAAGGCAACACATTATTTTGTTTACTTTGCCTCAGTGTATCGATCCCTTTTGATTAGTCAGCCTACAGCAGTTCTGTTTCAACTTTTACGGTAAGCAGACGATAGAATCGTTTTATCATCACGGTGAGTTAAACTTTAATTTTTATAACGGCGTCTTCTTCTCTTAAAATAAAACGCGAAACACTTTTGTTGACAAATAAGTGCGACATTTTAAAACGACGATGTTTTTAGCAGGGTACCTATTAAAATATGGCCGAAGATTTCGGGGTAGGAAATTCAACAATGACATAAAGAAAAACAAAGAAAATAATTTGTTGTTTGTGTCGTCTATAAAACAAGGTAGCAGTGCATGTAAGAAAACAGTGAAAATGAGTGAACACACTTTGGTAGAAACTGCTCTATACACATGGTTTCTGCAAGAGCGATCGCGAAACAACCCCATATCTGGCCCTTTATTGCAGGAAAAGGCGAGATTCTTTTTCTGAACTCTACCCCAACAAAGAAGAGTTTAAAGCCAGTGATCATTTGCTTGACAATTTCAAAAAGAGACATGGAATTCAGTGCCTTTCTTTCGCAGTAGAAATATTGTCTAATGATCTGGATGGTATAGAACCTTTCTGTCAACAATTGTGTGTGTTATACTGTTCTTTTTAAAATTTAATATGATAAAAACCTGTTTCAATTAAAAAATACATGTTTCAATTGGTGTTTGCTTTCAGTTATTACTGTACTTAACTAATTCTACTCTTAACATTAGTATATATGTACTTATAATACCATGTAGGCATATATCTAGCCATATTTATGTAAGTAGGTAAACGTAATACGACTATATTCCAGTAATCCGAAAAATCCGGTAATCTAAAATGGTTGTACATTTATTATTCGGATTAACGGGATTAGACTGTATATATAAATTATGGCAAAAGTGGAAAAAGTGTTAAAAAAAGGTTTTTAGTAATCCAAATTTCATGATTTTTTATCCAGCTGTACTGTGTATCACTTTACAACGCCATGATAATTTTACTGTTTACGTTTTTCTGTCTTATAATTAGTTTATTCAAAATATCCTGAAATCTGACCTGTTCTGTAGTAAGATATTCACTAAATAGACCAATATAGTCTGTGGTTTCCTTCAGGTCTGAAAGGCGGGTTTTAGCCAGACTAATATAATCAGATAAAGTAGCCAAACAATGTGAAGGTGGAGTTGGAACCTGAAAAAAAGAACTGTAGGATAACAGTGTTTTAAGTGCAGAAGATATTCGGCAAACATACTAAATCTTGTTAAATTTACTGCTTCGCAACAAATAAAATATGTGTAAATATTTTGCCAACTTGCCTATAATAGTACTTACTTATATTTATTGAGGACGGCTGTTTCGGGAGATGTGTCCCATTGTTAACTCAGACCATAACTCATCTGAGTAGCAAGTAAGTGCTACTATAGGCAAGTTTGCAAAATATTTACACATGTTTTAGTGAAAACTAATAGCTTACATGAAGACAGAATCAACAAATATAAATAAAATATATTAGCCATACAACTTTTGAAGTGTAAACATCTATAGGTACATATAGAAATTTTCCAATAAGAGTAAAACTATAGACAAACTATATCAGATTTAAGATGATTCCTCTTACAAAAGATTTCTAAAAGCCAAACATGGTGCTAGGTTAGTTAATGCTAATAGCTGTTTTCATCTTCACTTGGAAGTTATGTTTAAATTATTTTAAAAAATGCAATTCCTACACATTCAGAAATGTTAAATATTTTATTAAATACAATTGTAACATATTTCAGTTAACATCATTTTTTATTAGCTTTTATATTACTTTATGCATTTTACATTAGTAGAAAGTTAAGATGTATGATATTTTTTCAGTTTTATTTGTTTTAAACTTGGAATTATTTCATTTTAAAATAACCAATTCTCACTTATAAAGCTCTAAATAATATATTTTTTATACAGGTGCAATTTTTTTATTTGTTATTTTGTACCTCAGTTAATTTATTACTTATAAAAATTACGAATAAAAATATTGTAAATAATGAGTTAGGTCCTATTCAAAATTCTATAAATTACACTTTTGCTATTACTTGCGACCAGACATTTGTTAACTAAAAGTTGTTAATTGTTAACTTACACTTGGAGGAAACGTTTTCGTCTTACGACTTCTTCAGGATCGTAAAGGCTGAAATACGAGGCCTTTTTTTGCGGGAAAAGTACGAGGCTGAAGAAGTCGTAAGACGAAAATGTTTCCTTCAAGTGTAAGTTAACAATTAACAACTTTTAGTTAACAAATATCTGGTCGCAAGTAATAGCAAAAGTGGAATTTGTAATTTACAACCAGCTCATCATGAACAGCAACAAGATTTCGATATTCAAAATTCTATATTAATGTAATTAGTTGACACAAAAAAATTTGAGTGTAACTTTTTAGTTAAAATCTTGAAATAATAATAATACTGAAATATTAATTTATATATTTTGTTTATGTGTAATTATGTGTATGGATAAGAGTTTTATTGTAATTAATGAGTTAGGTATAAAATTTCTATTTGATTATCATGTTCGAAGTAATGTTAATAACTGTTGTTTAATATTTAACTGTGGCAACGCCCACAGTATTTATATAGATGTGTAACCTTACTTTCACCTTAGTTGTAAGTTAGAGTTTGTAGTAGCAACACTCACTGATGATGATCACTTTGTCATTGAAATGCATATGAGTCAATAAATGATTAATTTGTCTTTTGTTTGTTTTAACATAACCTCACAAGCTAAGCTCAAAGAATAGTTGTAAAAATTAAAAGTTACTTAGGATTTGAAGTTTGCTTTAAATTCTATCTCCAACTATTATTGTTCATTTTGTATGTACACAAGAATACACTACTGATCAAAACTGAGTAAAAGCTAAACTAAGCTTCTCACGACAGTTGACATAAAAACTGCTAAAGCGTTCTATTATGTTTAACAGAAGCTCAACTGCCCATAAATATCTGTCTTTTTTTGCCAAGATAATACAAACAAGTGTAATATCTGTCTTTATTTACGCTTTAGGTTTTGAGAGTCGGTAAATATCCCTTATAAAGCATAAACGTCTAGTCTTGTGCATGACATATCAGAAAAAAAAACTCTCTTGAAGCAAACAAATCAATCAAACAACGATGACATTCATTAATAGCAAGGCTAGTCTTTATACCCGCTACTAATAAATTGTTATGACTGACCTAGCATGTAAAGCACAATGGGTAAAATAAAAGTGCCCAAAATACCGTCATGATTCATTGAAGTCAAACCAAGAAGATTATCTGATAGTTAAAAGTAGATAAGTTTCGGAATCATATTAATCTTTTATGTTTACTATACATTTAAACAACAGAGCATACCTAATTTTTTGCATAAGTTTTCGATAGTATCAAAGAGTATGTGTGATTTGTATTGTGTTTTGTTCGTTAATGTGTTTTTACTTTGTGTTTTTGTGTGTCTGTAAATTTCATATTATTCTAGTGTGTTGAGATGTGGTCCTTTTTTGTTGATGTGTAAGATCTCTAGGTTATGGTAAATGTCTGTGCATTTGTGTCCTGTTTCTTTTATATGATTTTAAAATGCTGAGTTGGTGTTCTGTTTGTGTTTTTCAACTCTTTGTTCGAAGCTGCGACCTGTTTGCCCAATGTAGAATTTATTGTATTTGTCACAGTTTAGTTTGTATACGCCTGGTGCTTGTAGTTTATTTTTGTTGTTGGTGTTGTGTTGTATTTTGTATTGTAAATTGTTATTAGTTTTGTATGCTATTTTGTATCCTGTTTTTTGAAAATTGTGGGCTATTTTATTTGATGTTTTGTTTATTTATGGTATTGTGATGTATTTGTTTTCCTTGACTGTTATTAATTAATAACATTGGATAATAATTTATTATTTAATAAACACTGAACAAAATCAAAACTTTCCGAAGTCATCAACAGACACATTTTGCTTTAGATAAATAAATTAGCAAGTAAGCAGTAAAATCCTTACAAGTATTTCTAATTTCAGCAGTTGAAAACACTACAGAATATTAATAAGGTTCTTTCAGACTAAAAAAATAATAAATAGTTAATTTGGTTTTATTGCAAAAGAACTACCATAATAACTTCAAAATATTAGTATCTTAAAAACTCATGAACTGTGTTCAACATTTCTGTGATGAATATGCTTTATTTTACCTTAGAAAAGTACTGTATGTTAAAATTACTTTTAGAACATCATACCTTATTTACATGAATCTTCAAACATAAAGCTGGTTCTGATGGAACTAATTGTGATAAAAACTGTATGAAGAAATTAAAAGCAGGGGCTGATTTAATCTGCAAAGACCCGAACCAAGTTGAGTAAGTGCCAAATACTTGATTGTTTTCAGCACAGCACTGGCGAGCACAGAGGAGTGCAGCAGAGAGTAACCGGGAATCACCTGTGCTGCATGCAGCAGCTAACCAAATGTCAATTGTTTCTAAAACAAAAAACAATTATTGTTATTATTTAAGATAACAATAACAAAAAATACAGTTTTAAGTACACTTTCTAAAATCAAACAGTACACTGGCTCTTGTATATCTGATATTTATCTCACCAATACAGCAGACAAATCATTTTCATAAAAATATTATATTTATTATTATGGTAAAGGAATAATATTAAACAACAAAATGAGTGTAAAACTACTATTTTTGGATTAAAAATATTGGAAGCAGCCCCAACACCACAAAAATAATCAAACATAACTGATAATACAAGTTAGGTAAGATTTAAACCCTTATGTCAATTTCGATGACAATGTCATCATCATCAGAGGGTCTTATTACAGGAGGAGTTACGGTCCGAGTTGACAAAGGGACACATCTCCCGAAACGGCCGTCCTCAACAAGCAAAGTAAGTGCTACTATAGGCAAGTTAAAACATTTTTTTAAAAAGTGTAAGTGATTACTAGTAGCTCACGCGGAAGATGGAATCAACAAATGTTTTTTTAGATTCTAATATTGTAATAAGACCCTCTGATGACAATGACATCATCATCAGAGGGTGTTATTACAATATTACAATCTAGAAAACAATAAGTTAGTTCAGCCTAGTTTGTAACCTATTGTTTTTTTTAGATTCTAATATTGTAATAAGACCCTCTGATGACAATGACATCATCATCAGAGGGTCTTATTACAATATTACAATCTAGAAAACAATAAGTTAGTTCAGCCTAGTTTGTAACCTATTGTTTTTTTAGATTCTAATATTGTAATAAGACCCTCTGATGACAATGTCATCATCATCAGAGGGTCTTATTACAATATTACAATCTAGAAAACAATAAGTTAGTTCAGCCTAGTTTGTAACCTATTGTTTTTTTTAGGTTCTAATATTGTAATAAGACCCTCTGATGACAATGACATGGTCATCAAAATATGCATAGGAGTTTAATCTTAGGAAACTTGTCTTATCAGTTATTTTTTATTATTTTGTGTTATTGGGGTTGTATCCAATATGTTTATTGTTATACATTGTACCACTGTGCTCTTGATATTGTATATTATCTTTTGTATCACTTGGCAAAAAAAACACTACTTACTGATATTTTTCAGCAGACACCTTTCGCACTAGATCGGTCAGCTGAAAAATATCAGTAAGAAGTGGTTTTCTTGCACAGTGATACCAAAACAGTAATTTTTAAAAAAATTAAAGATATGCAATACAAAAACTGTGGGTGTAAAACTAAGTTTCAAGTAACATTTGTCTGTTTAGTATAGAGCTAGTGAAAGATACACCTAACTACAACCATAACTAAAAGAAGGTTTTACTTTAGAAAAACAAGATTCTCACAAGAACGATATACCTCCTATTCCAGTATAAGTGGAGGATAATGTACTTCATTTAATTCTACCTACAAACTGCCTTATTTATTTTAAATTAATGTAATATATTTTTTGAATTTTGTAGTTCATTGCGTTCGGTGAAACTTAATTAATCACTTTTACATTAGTTTAAGACTATTCAAACCTCAATTTATTTTGTAAAAACTTACTAAACGTTTTCGATTCCTCTGTGGCAATCTTCATCAGTGTCTAAATTTGGAGTTGTTGTTAGGTTAAGCGGTGATAGTTTTAAAGGCAGGTTTTCGATCGTATCAAAGAGTATGTGTTATTTGTATTGGGCTTGTTAGACTAAAAACACTAAAATTAACACTATAGAGGGAAAACAAAAATATTACAATACCATACATAAACAGGACATCAAATAAAATAGCCCACAAATAAAAAAAAAAAACAGGATACAAATAGCATACAAAACTAATAAGAAACTACAAAACAAAATACATGACACCAACAACAAAGATAAACTACAAACACCAGGCATATATAAATTAACTGTACAAACTGGAACAAATTCTACATTGAGCAAACAGGCAGCAGCTTCCAAAGAGTCGAGGAACACACAAAATCACCCAAACCACTAACTACGCATTCTCCAAACACCTAAAAGAAACAGGACCCAAATACACAGACATTTACCATAACCTATACATCTTACACATCAACAAAAAAGAACCACATCTCAACACACTAGAACAATATGAAATTTACAAAAACACAAAGTACAAACATATTAAACGAACAAACCCAATACAATACACACATACTCTTTGATACTACCTAAAACCTGCCTTACAACTCCAAACGGAAAATTTAGTCATTGATGAAGATCGCCATGGAGCAATCAAAAACATTCTGTCTCAATACGTTTTTACAAATTTACAAAATAAATTAAAGTTCGGATAGTCATAAACTAATGTAAAAGTGATTAATTAATACTATATTTGATTTTCAGTAAAATCGTGGAAAATCATAAAAAATAATAAACTTTGTATAAACAAGAACAGTATGTCTCAGTAAGTTTTCTAAAACTTTAATTTTAGATTCATGCAATTGATAGTTTGAAAGATTATAAACTGCAAAATCAACAAGAAATCAGCTATTTATTTAGAGTTGATAAAAATAAATAAAATAATTTAGAAATTTTCTTTTAGCTAATACATAACAAAACAACTTTAACTGATGCTACAAATATTTAAACAGCCTTGATGTAAATTTCGCTAACATGGTTAGTATCACCAGAAGGTTACAAAACATAATGAGTAACCTTCTGATGATGCTAACCGTGTTAGCGAAATATACATCAAGGTTGTTTGAATATTTGTAGCATGAGCTATGACTGTTTAATTATTATAATTACACTACTGTGCTCTGTATAGATTGTTGTTTTTAGTTAATACATTTTATAAATTTGAAAGCAAAATCAAAGGATACTGACTTTTCATAGCCTCTGCGTATTCAGAGCGAACTCCAATCATTATTGCCACACTAATCAGTAACCACTTCCAGTTATACTGTTGATTTGAAACAATGCTTTTATACTCAGTAATTACATCCTCAGTACAAAGCATTTCAAATATCTATAAAACAAAGTTTTAAAATATAATTACATTTATTTTAAGGTTACTGGTCTAGCAGATAGTGAGGAACAATTAGGGAAGTATTGAAAAGGAAACTGCAACAAATTAATTCTCTGACGAAAATTTGCACATAGATTCTGCCAATAGATTACAGAGATTTTCTATTGTTGAAGACACAAGAGGATGCACAGGATCAAAACTAGAGGGAAGCTAAGCCATTATCGTTCAGATTGTAACATTTTAGCCTTTTTGGAAAGGAGAATAAAACTAAAATTAAAAAAAAGTTATAAAATTTTAGCAGTACTTTATTAGTTATTACAATTACTTGCTTGAAAAAAATTAATTTTCACTCTAGTTACATGTCTTAAACTAGACATGTATTTTTTTCTGTTTGAAGAAAACCTGTTGAAAACTTTTGTGTCAATCCTTTCCAAATTTTTGTTGAAGAATTTCTGATGGACGCTCATCAAACACAACCCAATCAGTCTTTCTGAGCCAAATCTTTACGTTTCGAAGGGTACTAAACATCGTTTAACACTAGCCATGGTGGGTGGGAAAGCAATTGAAATGAGGACTACGTACCTTGTTACAGGGATAAAAAATTTTAGATTTCTCCAAAGGTAGAACCACTTCAATATCCTTTAATTTGTCTCCTACTAATCCTTCTTTCCCCACAGATAATTCAACAAACCTAATTCTGCAAAGAAATCATTCAACTCATAAAAACTCAATGAAAAACTTTGAATTTTTCCCAAATTTTTTAAAGTCAATTTTAGCATGAGTATGAATATGTGACAAGGCAAAAGCAAGAGTATTTTCGTGTGAGAACCTAACATTTCAAGATAAAGTTAAGAAGTCAATATAAGGGATGTCTCCAGGAGACATCAACCATCTCCAGTATTTAATCACAGTTTCAGATGGTAGATTACTTCTGTGTATAACTCAACTGCAACTTTCTTCACAATATCATATGAATTTTTAAGTAATTTATCAGGAACATGTTCAACTGCTTGTTGACACCAAGGATTTGGCTAATATCTTTCTTCACTATAATTTTTATTTCATCACTTTATAACGATTTAAATTTTTTGCTTCTATGGGCAGTTTTAACTTCATGCTAAGTACGTCCATGGTTGGACCGACTTCGGTGGTTAGATGCAAAGTGACAGATTTAATCACTATCTCACTTTACCCTGAATATCCTTAAAATATGGGACCCACAACAACATTTTAAATAAACAGAAGATGAAATATAATATTTACTACAGACAAAAACTGTATGTTTCTTTGGAAATATCAAAAACTAAGGGGTGTTTATTCAACCAACTGGTCGATCAATTTGTCTAAATTTACCACATAGTTTTCTTTAATTTTTCTATAATAGCTGCATATTTTATAATGTCATAACTCATAATATAAATTCTTGATAATGAAAACAATTTCAAGTGATTTATTCATCTGGGTGAGGAAATATCTCTTAAGACTATCCTGCTCCGTAGGGTTTTCTTAAAGACTCCTTCTAAGCCACAAATAAGAAAGAAACTAGTACAATTTTGTAAAAACATTTTTCATTAACACTACATAATAATACTGAAGGTCTGCACTCTTTAGGCACACATGTAGATATCATACATTTAAATATTGCAAAGCTAAATAATTTGGGTAGCAGGACTCTTTTTTAAATAATTTCTTGAAAGTAATTTTAACAACAGACTGAAAAAGATAATTTGTCAAGACTCTTTCGATTTCAAGTATATATTTGACACAGGGCTGGATAATAATAATTTGTTTTCTTCTATCATACATAAACATTTGGTGCTGGTATATGAACAACAATGGAATCTACCACTTAATGGGGTGTCGGAAAGTTAATGTACTAGGTCCAGAGTAAGTCGTAAGGTACAAGACAGTATGTGTTGATTGGAGTAAAAATTGAATGTTAAATTGTTACCTGCACTGAACAGAAAATAGTATTAAAGATAAATTGCTTTTAGATCCTGTTGGCTGGAGGAAGGAATAATGTATTGTCAACAAAATCATAACATAAAATAACTTAATATAACAAAATACCAATGATTATTTCTACAAATAAAGAAACATTTAAATTATACAGATAAGGCAAATAAATTGAAGTATATTGACAATTGTATTTTTTGTGTGACAAAGATCTTATTTTTGTCACTAGGCTCATATTGAATTTTGGAAAAAAGATAATCAGTTAAAAATAATTAAAAGATATTCATTTATTAAACTATATGTTCCAAAAGTATTAAAAGAAAAAGTATTTTCATGCGACTATTTTCCACATGTTCTTCATTAATAAATTTCAATGTAAGAGGATGGGCAGGGTTTGTGTTCTTTTAATGCTTTTTCTAATTTAAAAATTCATCGAAGGGGGTCTGAACATTTTCATATTTAAGTATTAATTGAAACTGGCACGTTTATTATAAGTTAATGCTATACTTTTTATCAGTATAGTATTATATTTAATTACAGAACTATTAATAGTCACCTTTTTATAAAATTCCATGACAACCGGTGATACTTTGCTGCTTGTGTAACACTCGGCTTGTTTTACAATAGCCTCATTAAGTTTCACTGCGTCTGGCTCATGCTGTATGAGCATTCGGAGGTGAAGTATACAGAATGATCGCAATTTGAAACCTACAACAAGTGGTGTTTGGTACAGGCCATCAAGGTAAAGCATTGGGGAATTTAACACAATCTGGTCTCCTTGTAGTTTATCAATTACCTAGAATCAATAAAAATAATACTTGGAAATATATTTTGTTATATGAAATCCATTATACATACATACATATATACAGGGTGACACACGGGAGACGGACGGTTTTGAACTGCGTAGTACTGAGGGTGCAGTGGTGGGAGGTGGTCATGGTGGGGATAGTTCGGATCCACACAAGATGCCATTTCATTTACTCAGTCATTATGGAGCAGTGGGACTTGCAACGTCGAGTGTTTGTCTATGACAGTTTCGTGAAAAGTGGTGAGTCTATTATTACTATGCAGCAATTGTTTTGTGCACTGTTTAATGCCGGTCGACATGGAGCTATTCCGAGTCGTAACCATTTAAAATCCGTTTGGTTCCAGCAGGATGGGGCAACATCTCACACCGCAAACACTTCAAAGACAGTTCTTACACGCACGTTTCCTGACCAGATTATCTCATGTTTTGGCAATGTTCCTTGGCCTCCCAGGTCTCTCGACTTGTCAGTATGTGACTTTTTTCTGTGGGGGTAACTTAAGAACTGTGTTTATAACCACAAACCACGAAATTCGGACGAGTTGAAGAATGCAATCATTCAAGAAATTGCTACCGCCCCTGCAGAGATTTTAGTCCGTGTGATGGAGGATTTTGAGAAGAGACTTGAGTCCTGCATTCGAAATGATGGACATCACCTTGATGGTATTATTTTTCATAAATAACTTTGTTAACTAAAATGGGAAATAATGAGCTTTGATTTTGTGTAAATAAACATGCATTAATTTTAAAGTTGACTGAGTATTATTTCATAAAAACCGTCTGTCTCCCGTGTGTCACCCTGTACGTATATATATTATAACCTAACTCATTTAAAATAAGTTTACCTTTAGGTTATATTTATATACCTTACCTTTCTATAGTCAAACCTTCAGGTTTCTAAATAATTAACAATCATATAAAATTTAACATCACTTGCATTTATTCTGCTGACATCCAATTGTTATATATTATACCAAAATTACACTAATTCGATGCAGTGACAAGGATTGCTTGCTTAAATAATACTACAATTTAAAAAAAAAAGGTGGACTCTTGAGGCTTTAGGTTTTTAATAGAATAAAGTTTAACTATTAGAGTGTTAATTTGCTCTTCTCTAAGGTCGTTATTACAGGATCTTCTATAATTTTGAAGTGGTGAAAAAAAACAAGATTAATTTTTATAAATACAATGAAATTAAATTGGTTCTGAATTTACTAATTTATAAATTTCAGTTGGTTAAATCCAATATAAGAAAGTACTTATGTTGACTTCCTGGAATCCTGCTGTTGCTTTAACTGTTTCACTGCACTTTTACACATAAATAACTTATTTCCCTAATTTTTTAACTATCTGCCTAATTCATTCACATCGCACTTTTAAATTTTACACAAAAAAAACTAACAATTTCCTTAATTTTTTAAAACAAATTTATTCCTTTTTAAACATTGCTTACAACTTTGTCCCCTCATAATACGTCTGCACTCTTCTGAAGTTCCTCCAAAACTTCCTTTCCCGATCATTTTTAGTCTTTAAGAACCAGCTTAACTCCCCCCTTATGTATTTCATTAATCGGTGATTCCCACAATTTCTAATAATAGTGTTATTTCCCAAGTTATTTTAGTCATTAGAATTCCTTTTTAGAAAGAAAAGGTCTCCACATCACAGGTTTATGAGTATCCTGAAATAGAACAATGGTTAAACCCTCTTTGTAAGTACTTTAGTAACTATTTTTGGTCACTCTTTTCTTAATATTTCTACAAATTATTATTCTTTTGGATACTAACTAAAATTATTCTATATGCCTCATAGGTTTATGTTATAATTGATATATAATTACAAATCAAGTAACTTATGCTAATCAAGCTTTAAATGAAAACTTGAATTATTTAATATGCATAGGCGGAGTTAAGAAGGGGCCTTGCCCCCCCCCCACTTTCTGGACAGGTGTATTTTGGTTTTATAGTAAATAGCTAACAATGAACTCATTAAAGTACTACACACATATTAATAGTACTGAAAAGAAATATATTTGGCAATTTCAGTTGCTATTTTGATCGTGTGTGTTATTTTCTAAATATGATTGTAAGTTGAAAGAAAAATATGAACTTTATTTTTATCTTACAAGTCATGATGTTCAAAATGATATTTTAGGAATTATTTCAGACGAAGTTTGGTGTTCAATGTTATGTTTCTCATAGAAACAAAATCAGGCTTATTTTTGAAGTTTGAATAAAATTTAAAACTTTTAAATTTTGCAAAGCTATAAGTCTAAAAGCCCCCCTCCATTTGCGTTCTATGAAAAACATATCATTGATTACTATACCCTAACTTACCAATGAAACAAGTAGTTTAAAACATTTACCTTATAATGCAAGTTTTTGAAAGCTGGCTCAATGTCGACAAGCTTTTAAATGTTCTCTATTTTTGGTGGGAGTACCCCTGGACCCCACAAAACTTGTAACTTTGTAACTCCGCCCATGGCCAAATGAGTGAATATATAAGTAAATACATAAAAATCATCTGTACAATATTTTTCTACATGAATTTGGCAAACAGGGATAGCAAATATGAGTTAAATTCTACATAATGTTTTTATATTCTGTGAATTTATCCCTACGTTAAACTAAATCTATACAAATAAACATCGTCTTCATATTTTTTGTTTTGGAAAATATATGTAAATACATGATACACTAATAAATGTAACTAATACAATTGATTGCTAATTAATATTACAGGAAAAACTGTCTAACATTTTAAACAGGAATCACAACACTATAAAAACCAAGACTATGTCTGCTTTAAAATGTGCCAAACTAATTTATTTAGTCTTTCTTTCAACTCATATTGTTTAATACACTGTAATTTTGTTTTTATTTATACTTTTAGGGCTATAACAAAACTTACTTGTTTTACCACTAAGTGCAACAACTTTTGGCAAGGTTTACTGATGCCTCTGTCTGAATAATTGCCTATATTTATAAGAGTTCCCAAAAGGTCATTTATTACTGTAGATTGGATTCCACCATCAACATTTTCTATTGACCAAATAATATCCCTGAAGCTGTCACCTAGTGCCGGAATTTGTCGAGGGTTTCTAAAAACATTTATACTGTCAATTAGGTTAATTGGTAATTTTAAAGTTAATTAATCATTTAGTAAAATGAGTTTAATCCAAAAATTTAACAAACAGTTTGAACAGTTCAATATCGTACTGAAGTAGAATGGATCTGGATGGGGGAAAAAAAGGTTCTAAGGAGAACAATACAACTGTAAGACCATTACACAGTTAATACAACACTATTGCCGACCTTTGTGTAGTGAACTGCCCCGAGATACTTTTAGGAACTTCCTACGGTAAAAACAAATCTATACAGTCAAATAGTAAGTATTTTACAAATTATTAAAATTAATATTGTACATTTTTTTATTGTGGTATATTTTTACTAATATGCTGGTAATCAACTTCAGTCTGTTTCTTTTTTAACCTGTCTATTAACTGTTCTGTAATTATTATAAAACATATTTTTGAAAAACTCAATTTTACTATGAAGTGTTAATAAAGTGTATAAACTTACTGTATTTCTTTTCTTGGTAACGGATCTGAACGGATTATGAGCTGTAATAATAGAACCTGCTGGAGAAAAGATTCAATTTCAAATGGAATTATTTTTGCAAATTATACCATCTCAATGTCTAAAATTGTATTAGTTTTAGTGGGCTGGATTCTGAAATACACAAATAATAAAATAATTACAGAAACGGGGTCAAGTGATGACTGTGCAGCTACTAAACGATTTACAGGGTCTGTTAACGGTTTGGTGGATAGAAACGAGTACTAAGTTGGGTGGTGTCAACAGCATTGTTGAAATTGATGAAAATGCTTTCGGATGTCAAAAATTGAACAGAGGACAAATAACAAAAACAAGATGGGTTGTAAGCGGTATTGAAAGGAACACAAAGAAATGTTTTCTGAAAGTAGTTGAAAAACGAAATGCACACACATTAAAAAACATGATTATGGAACATATTGAGCCTGTTACAACAATAATTACTGATAGCTGGATAGGATATAATACAAGAGCATTACATTTGACTGGTTTGACCATTTTACCGTGAACCATACATAAAACTTCTTGAATCCAAATGATTGTAGCATGTACTCAGGGAATTGAGTTGATCAAAACAGGTGAGGTTTACTTAATGATTTTTAATATATAAATTGTCTTTATAAATTGATATATGTAAATATTTGGGGTTTTTCTTTCATAATTTGTTTTTTATATATAAATAACAGGGAAATTTTCAAAATGTTTAATACTTAATCAGGAAGTAAGTTTTACTAAATTGTTTCCTAAATATTTGAGTTTGTTTTGAAGAACAGGATATCTTTGAACAGGTATTGCATAGATTGTGTATAAATTATGAATATTAATATGTGTAAATTTGGGGTATAAATTTTTTGTTTTGAATAGGTGAAACATTCTGGTAAAATGTGATTTACTTGCATAGGTGATTTTTCTTATGAAATTATAAATGTCAATATGTTTCTCTTTTTAGGGATATTTTGTATACTTTTCTATAATTTAAACTTAACTGTAAAGCGTAAGTTTTCAGGATATAACTGTATGCTAGAATTAAGTTCATTTTTCAAAAGTGTTACATTTGGAACCAAAGGGTTAAAAGACATTGGAATATTCATATAACTAAGCTAGGTCAAAGTCATTAGGAAATAAATACTAAGTTCTTTTATAAAAGTTTTATTGTGCTTTAGAAATTCTGTAAAACGTATGAAGTAGTTTTGTAAGAAGTTAAATTTTATACAATTGATAAATCTGTGCTAAAGTGAAAATTGAGGTAAAATAAAAAAAACTGCATTTTACTGACTTGCAAATTGAGTTGAAATTTATTTAATAAACCATTTTCTCACACACTCCGACACCCTGGTCATTAAGCTGAGATGCCTATTAAGAATTCATTGCCCGGGAAATAGTAGCCAAAGGGTTAAATCTCCGTGAGTTGGGTTTTTTAAAATAAAGTCCAGTGACTGGGTTTTTGGCAAGCGTTAGCACAGGGCTGACTACTATGATGTTTGTTCAAAATTTTCACCTTTGTTGCGGTAGGTAGGGCCGTCGCAACCCACACATACACATACATGTGCATACACACACAAACAATCAGAAATCTAATGAATATACTCACCGCAACTCAGTGAGTTAACCCAATACAGTTTACAGATTAGGTCAGGTAGTTACAATTTATTAGTAGCGGGTATAAAGACTAACCCAGTTTGTCATGAATGTCATCATTGTTTGATCTATTTGTTTGCTTTAAGAAAGTTAGTTTTCTAATATGTACAAGACTATACTTTGATTTAAAGTAGAATAGGAATGGGTTTGTGGTAGGTTAGGGATGCGGTGTTGTCAGATCGAACGCTGTGACAGTGAACCTGCCACTGCCAGCGGCTAATACCGTCAAGACTAGCTAGTTGGTAAAATCATCCATTAACTTACAGATTTTTTCCCCAAAACAATCATATTTTTTATTCTGAATTTAATCCTCTCTATTAGAACTGCCTTCATTATTGAAAAACTGTTTTTTTGTATAATGAGGCGTGAAGTGTCTCTCATAAATACCACTTAATTATTAACCGGATTTAATTTGGAAATTGAAAAAAGTATTTAAGTAATAATATATAACATGCAACAATTATTTAAATACTATCTTATATAGTAAAATGTTTTTCGTGCATATAGGTTAGAGGTTTGAAGTGATTATACAAAGATAAATTTAGTTTGACAGTAATATGATGAGTTTTTCACTTTCACACTCGTAAACAAATTTAATTCATTTACACACAAAAATACGAACTAAATATATACACGTTCACCATTAAATATCTACATAAAATGTGAAATTTACTATATAAATACATAATGGTATTATAAAAATAATGGGTGTATATATATATATATATGAAGTTAATATATTACTAATGTAAGTAATTTTATCCACCAATAAGTGCAATGATTTTACCTTGTGTGATTTTACTTAATGGTGGATAAAATTACTTACAATAGTAATATATTAACTTCATAAAGTCAGTGCAACGGAAAAACAATGGATAACGTAAAATATTAAGAATATATATATATATATATATATATATATATATATATATATATATATATATATATAAACACACCCATTGATAAATGTCAATAAAAGCGAATGAACTGACTAATAAAAATAAGAGACAACGACCAAAATGAATTGACATCCGAAGGAGTAGTCTGTCATAATAATGTAAACAAATGTCCGCTAATCACGGCTCTAAATAGATTAGGATGTGACATAAACATTATCATGACACAAGAAAATAAGTGAATATAGTAATATAAATCTTTTTGTTGTTGTCAATTCCTACTTAAATCAACAAAGAAAAATTTATTTTTGTTTCTATTTATTTTACAATTACAAATAATATAAATATGTATATACATATGTCAGAATAAGAATATTAAGGGGCAAAATAAAAAGCAAACTTCTTTGCAATTTTCCATTTTCCTCTTCATGTGCGGTATTGGACTATTATTTTCACTTCTTACTATTTATAGGCTTTCTTTTCACTTTCCTTTCGCATTATCCGTTTGTGAAGCAAGGTTCCATAACGTAAATCCAGTTTGTTTGTTAATTTTATTCTTTTCATTCATTATTAATCCTAGAGCATTATTTATGGTATTGTTTAGTAACCATGGCAACAATTTAAGGTTATAAAATGGAGGTTTTTCATAGATCTTTGAGAGGTTTACTATCTATGGAAAGTTGGTTCAAAGCCAAAAGGTACTAGACTTTGAACATGAAGATACTCAGTTCAAAACCGACCTAGAACCCCAAATTTTTGTAATTCTATTATTGAATAAATATTTGAAAAGAAAACTTTATTAAAATCAATTATCATCAACTATAGGTTTAAAAAATGTATTTGTACTTCATTGGATGAATAAAAACGTATTTTATTAACGATCGAAAATTTGTAAAAGATATATTTACATAAAAGGAGAGTGTGAGGTAATAGAAGGAATTTAAAAACATTCCGAGTCTTGAAAATGACTGTTGAAGGGAAGCAAAGCTGAAATTGCAGAACGAAGCAAGCTACACCACTAGTAACTCACTGTACCACAACTACATTGAGACAGAGCGACGAACGGAAGTTTAATGTCGGCTTGGCAACAAGGCTCACTCACGCAGCAAGATGTGAACCTCCTATTCGCTCAGAAGCCCGTAATCCCCACTCTCTCTGGTTGATTTCGCCTACGTATAATCCTGTTCTGTTTTAAATCAAACCATAGACGTCCGTGCTTTCTAAGTGATATTTATTGACTCTCGAAAATAAATAAAGATATTTATGACCCATTGACCTTCTGTCAGACATCTAAACACAATAGAACACTTCAGTAGTTTTTATGCCAACTGGAGTGAAAAGCTTAGTATAGGTTTTACTCGGTGACTGTCAGTAGCTGATGTTTTTTATAATTAGTGTATTCTTGTATATATACAAAATGAACAATAATAATGGGGGCTTTGAATCTAAAGCAAACTTCAAAACATAAGTAAGGTTTAATTTGTTTTTACCAATTATGATTACACATAATAATAAAATTAACAAATAATAAACTAAATAAGGTACAAAATATGAATAAAACTTTGCACACGTATAAAAAACATAATATTTAGAGGTTTATAAGTGAAATATTTTTGACATGAAATACAACTCAATTGGCGCGATGAATTAATTTATACCCACTAGTCTACACGGCACCATCAGATCAGCAATGGGTTAAGTTTCCTTTTTATTATCTTTGGTTCCACTTGTATACTGTGATTTATATTCTTGTATTACAGTTGAAGTCGTATTACTTGCTAACCTTGTGATGGCTGATAAATTTAAACAATGGCTAGTATTGAATATTGTTTCAAACTTGGTAAATTGTCTACTGAAAATTTTGTAATGCTTTACAATTTTTGACAGAACTCTTGCTTAAAAGAACACAGGTTTTTGAATACTGTGCTCTTCCAACATTAAATCTAAATTTTTTGTTAATGGGAATTTTTGAATTTTGTAGTCAATTACGTTCAGTGAATCTTAATTAATCTCTTTAACAATAATTTATGACTATCCGAACTTTTGTGACTTAATTCAAGTGATTAATAATGAAAATTTGTTAATAATTTGTAGTTACAGTCCTGACTGCAGACCTCATCACTGAAACTGGAAGTTCAATCAGTGTTTGTTGCATTAAGATCAAGAGATTGTTGAACTGGCTCAACAAGTTGGAGGCTAAGGTTTCATTGAAAAGGTAGCAGGAGTTTGTATATTTCATACTGTTTGTTTGTGTGATGTTAGCTATTTCTCATTTGTTGATTCCATCTTCACGTGAGCTACTAGTAATCACTAAACACTTTTAAATGTTTTTAAAAACATTTAAAAGTTTTTAGCTATTTCCGTTTTCTTTGTGTAAAATTTGTAAGTTTGATGTTATGTTTGCATAATTGTGGTTTGGTGGATGAGGTATTTGGCATGTTTGATTGAGTGTTTATGTCTGTGGGTGCTTTACACTAAAACTCTACAATGTTTCTGATCACACTAAGCGATTCCAAGTGTTTTATTTCACACTAAGTTTTATTTTTCATCATGATTTTACATAAGCATAAGTGGCTTTGTATGAAAATAAATATATAGATAACTATGTAAATGAATTGTTTACTTACTGATAAATATATGTGGTAATTTGTAGAAGATTAGCTTTCTGCAGCATCCACAGAAGCTGTAATGGAACTACCTTATCCTAAAAAAATTATTTCAAATGAATAGTTTCATTAGTTTATATAATGTTTTACATAGTTTCAGAAATTGATTTTATTATAAAGGATTTTTTACAATCAAAATCTAATCTCAGAATGATTAAAAATCTTCGACTGGTTATCGTAGCTAAAATAAAATAATCTGAATATAAAACTAAAGTACAGTATTTCGTAATTTTAATCTCAAAGTACGACAAATTTTGTAATTTCAATTTATGGCTGAATGGAGAATGATTTGTACAAAAAGTAATATGTGCTGTGAAAATTTGAATCTAGTACCACCTCCTGGTCTTTAGTAGACTAGATAAGGAAAGACAACAACTAAGGGACTTAACTTGTTTGTATTAGGAGGCAAGATCTCGAATGGCGTAAGCCAAGTGAGAGCCATTGGAAGAAGAAGAAGAAGACATTTGATTATTGCCTTGAATGAACAGAGCAAATACAAACAAAACTGCTTACTCTGGGATCTGGAAATATGTGTTTATATTTTTTTTTCTAAGTATTTTTATGTAAAAAGTACAGATCTAGTTAAAACATTTTTTTGTATTTGCTATAATTAAAATAAAATTTCCTGAGAATCCAAGGATGATTGACAAAAGAAAAAAAGTTGGGTCAAACTAAAAAAGGAACACAGTATTGTACTAATAAAACAGTATAACCTATTTTTTCAATGATGGAATGTCTTGTACAAAAACAATGTGAATCAAGTTATATTGAGACACTGATGAAGATTGCCATGGAGCGATCGAAAACGTTCTGTTTCAATAAGTTTTTACAAAATAAATTAAAGTTCGGATGGTCATAAACTAACGTAAAAGTGATTAATTCAGTTGATAAAGATCTACTCTCTTTAAGGACTACACAAAAATGTGTAACTGCTATTATACATAGAGTTAGGAGGTAAGCATATGTGTCTGCTGAAAAGATATTGAAACCCTATAAGTAAATAGAATGAACAGTTTCTTTAAATGACAAAAAATTTTAATCAGCATTCTACAATCACATGAAAGAAACAGGAGACAAATACACAGACATTTACCATAACCTAGAAATCTCCACATTAACAAAATAAGAACCACATCTCAACACACTAGAACAATATGAAATTTACAAACATATTAAACAAACAAACCCAATACAAATCAAACATACTATTTGATACTATTGAAAACTTGTCTTCAAAACCGTCACTGCTTAACCTAACAACT
Organism: Prosapia bicincta; assembly: GCA_036971475.1. Taxonomy (NCBI): domain Eukaryota; kingdom Metazoa; phylum Arthropoda; class Insecta; order Hemiptera; family Cercopidae; genus Prosapia; species Prosapia bicincta. Next base: position 2,633,909 of record JBAIZL010000376.1, on the reverse strand, counting down.
CCAAGGAGAAGACACTGGTGAAGATCTCCATGGAGCGATCGAAAACGTTTGTATCAGTAAGTTTTTTATATAATAGTTTTTAAAAACAAAATTAGTATTTAAATCTTGAATCTTATTGAAAAAACATTACAACTACAAAGCACATATTAAGTGTAAATTTGACTGATATCCATAACAAAAATCAAAAGTAGATTTGAGAACTATAAGAAACTTGGCTCCTTATTAAATAATGTAGTAAAACTTCCAATTTACCTGCAAATTAATCCATGTAATGATTTTACTAATCTCAGATTGTTTCATGCTTGTAAGATTACTAAGGACATTGTCAATTTTTTCATTTGTAATATTTGTTTTTCCATGGTAATTTCCAAAGTTACTAATTAAATCTTCCAAAATATCCATGAATGCTTAAATAATCTATGACTTCATAGCTACATAAAAACATTAAATGGCTAACAAGTAACAATAAAATAACAAAATATAACTTGTGTTTACTAAATAAAATCAAACAAATTTCCTAGTAAACGGACTTTATTTGGCGCTTTTCTTAAAGAGTAAAATTCCATTATTGAATCAAAGATTATTAAGGCAACCTCAGATAAAAATATAGAGCTAATGTCAAACCAACCTGAAAGGTTTACTAACTAAATATTATTGAATACTACATTCAATTGTGCTTTAAAAATTTCAATCAGGCAAGAAAGAATTCGGTTGAAATTAGTTTACTTTAAAAAAATTGCTAACATTAGCTAGTTTATATTGCCTACGGATATGTTTATAAATTTTTTTAATTTTGTAGTTCATTACGTTCGGTGAAACTTAATTAATCAATTTTGTTTGTATTATCTTGGCAAAAAACCTCTACTTACTGATTTATTCAGCAGACGCGTGTTTTTGCAAAAATAATACAAACAAGTATAAATTTTATAAAAACCTGAAGATGTACAACACAAAAACTACAAGTATTAATTAATCACTTCAACTATAAATGTTAAAGTGATTAATATTTATATTGTGATTATTAACGAAAAATTCAACTCCTTTTTTCTCGTTTAAAATGTGTGTTTAATTAGGCTCCACAAGTAATGATTAATTTTATACAATGGAATAATTCTTTCAACTCGTTTATGATATAAGTCTACATGAAAGGTACAGTACTTCTTTCGAATTCTAATGATTGGATTGTGTTTGATGTATGACCAATTGTGAGTAGCTCTCCACATGCTCTTTGTAAACGACATAGTGTAACAATAACATTTTGATTTACAACTTTTTTAAAAAATGTTTCAACTTGCCTATAGTAGCACTTACTTTTTTTGTTGAGGACGGCCGTTTCGGGAGATGTGTCCCTTTGTCAACTCAGACCGTAACTGATCTCAAGGTTTACGTAGGTTAGGGTGGGGGTGGGATATTTTGGTGGGGTGGGTGTATTTTGTGTGTATTAGGAGTTATGATGTCAAAAAGTGCGTGTGAGTTGTAATGTAATTGTGTATTGAGTATGTGTGTAGGGTGTAGTTTGAAGTGCCTATATATTTCGTATTGTTCGGTTGTGTAGCGTTGGTTATTTCTGTGTTGTTTATGAAGAATTTGTAGGTTAGATGTTATGTCTGTGTAGTCGTGTTTTGTGGAGTTGAGATGATCGGCGAAGTTTGATTGGTAGTTATTGTTTTTTAGTGCTTTTATGTGTTCTTGGTAACGTGTGTAAAATGACCTCCCTGTCTGGCCTATGTAAAAATTGGGGCATGAACTGCAAGTTAGTTTGTAAACTCCAGTGGTGTTGTAAATGTCGTTGATTTTGCTATTGGGTTTAAATTGTCTGTTTACAACAGAACAACAAAACTCCCTTAACTTCTTAGACCTCACAATTAAACGAACAGACAAACAAACACATAAATTCAACATATACTGAAAACCCACCAGCACTAATACGACCATACACAGTTCCTCAAACCACCCACACCAACACAAACTAGCTGCTTACAATACCATGATATATCGCCTTCTTAAAACACCACTAGACAAAGATGAACACTACCAAGAGTTAAACACCATAAAATATATAGCACAAACAAACGGATACAACCCAACAATGATAGACAAATTATACAACCGCCTAAAAAATAAACATAATAACCCAAATACAAACACACAAGATGGCAATCGCATAAAATACTTATCAATACCTTACAGATCATCCAAAACCCACAATCTATCCAACACACGAAAATACAACTACAAAATAGCTTACTCCACACACAACACTCTCAACAAAAATTTAAATTACAATAAAAATATTGAAAAGAACCCCAATACCACAAAAATAATCAAAAATAACAAATAAGACAAGTTACTTAAGATTAAACCCTTATGTACATTTCGATGACCATGTCATCATCATCAGAGGGTCTAGTTACAAAACACAATCTAGCACACAAGAAGTTACAAACTAGAAAGATGATCATTCTAGTTTGTAACTTCTTGTGTGCTAGATTGTGTTTTGTAACTAGACCCTCTGATGATGATGACATGGTCATCGAAATGTACATAAGGGTTTAATCTTAAGTAACTTGTCTTATTTGTTATTTTTGATTATTTTTGTGGTATTGGGGTTCTTTTCAATATTTTTATTGTAATATATTGTACCATTGTGCTCTTGATATTGTGAACAATTTAAACCCAACAGCAAAATCAACGACATTTACAACACCACTGGAGTTTACAAACTAACTTGCAGTTCATGCCCCAGTTTTTACATAGGCCAGACAGGGAGGTCATTTTACACACGTTACCAAGAACACATAAAAGCACTAAAAAACAATAACTACCAATCAAACTTCGCCGATCATCTCAACTCCACAAAACACGACTACACAGACATAACATCTAACCTACAAATTCTTCATAAACAACACAGAAATAACCAACGCTACACAACCGAACAATACGAAATATATAGGCACTTCAAACTACACCCTACACACATACTCAATACACAATTATATTACAACTCACACGCACTTTTTGACATCATAACTCCTAATACACACAAAATACACCCACCCCACCAAAATATCCCACCCCCACCCTAACCTACGTAAACCTTGAGATCAGTTACGGTCTGAGTTGACAAAGGGACACATCTCCCGAAACGGCCGTCCTCAACAAAAAAAGTAAGTGCTACTATAGGCAAGTTAAAACATTTTTTAAAAAAGTTGTAAGTGATTACTAGTAGCTCACGCGAAGGTGGAATCAACAAATGTTAACATTTTGATGTTGATTCGTCTGAATAAAAGGAAGTTTTTTGAGTAAAATGTGATTAACCACAAATACATGCATGAGGATTTTATTTTCTCTACGTTTGACTTTTTTTTATGAAATTCCAAATTCGTGTTACCTTTTCCTGTCATTATCCTCCATTTGAATATATTCAATGTTTTTCATAGTCATTGTTTTACTTCATCTGTCCAGCATCGACATGGTAGTCATTTTTTCTTTTTCCTTTAAAAATTATTGACAATATTATATCTTTCCATACCTATATAGTTTGTTTAAAACGAGTCGTTGAAACCCTCTTCTTGTGCTCTTTAGACATCACGAGTAATGTTGATCACAGATGAGTGTATTGCCATTTTATCATTTTTTTTTTGTATTCAAATATTTATTTTTTCAAATAAATTTCTAATTATTCATTAATTCAGTGCCTATTAAACTTACATGTGTTCCCTTGATTTACTAGTTACGTAAAACGGGGTTTTTCAGATACAATAACTGTTTTTCATTAGAAAATTGGATTTTATGGGTTGATATCCAATTGAATTAACTACATTTGAGATTTTAGTTATAGAGTAGACCAATGACAGACATTAGCTGGTCTCTTTTTAGTGTTGGTAGTTACAGGACTGTAAAATGCTTTGTCAGAATAATTAAAATGTCAATATCTACTTAATTCAATTTCAGTTAAATGTACTTTGATTAAAATAAATAAAACTATTGTAATTCTCTTTTCTGAATGGTCTTCCCTATTAGATTATGAATAACCTGCACCTATATTAAAATCAAAGTATATAATATACTGTATTAATTTACTTTAGTAAAATGGCAAATCACTCCAAGGAACTCTTCACATATAAAACGTTGGTGCATGCAATTTCAGGAGCTCTGGTAAGATAATTACAAGTCTTTTGATTAGGCAGTATGCATTTTTAAAATTTTGGTTCACCTTATTGTGTACCTCAAACACTGTGACAAGTGATACAGAATATTTCTTTTATAATCTAATCTAGTTACAGTGTCAGGTTAGTATAGCTTTGTTTATTTAGAAAAATCACTAGTAATGTTACGCTGTATTATGATAATTTGATTAATTTTTGTTTCAACAGATTTGCCTGTGAAATAACTATTCACAATTTCTACCTCAGTGCATAATTTTTTACCCTACTTTAACTTGAAAAAAAAGTAACATTCCCACTTCAATAAAAAAAAATTCTTGTGGATATCGTCCTTTTTGGTAGTTTTGAACAATTTCCCAAAATATCGTATGGTGCCGAGCTTGTGCACTCTAACCAAATGTATAATGTTATCAAACAAATAATTGTTGTAAGTAATCCATTTACAATCAAAACAAACACAATAATATTATAAATTATAATCATTTGTATCAATAGATTTAAAGAAAAAAAGGTAAAAATATATTCTTAATTATGTTGGTTTTTAACCGGGCATGCATTAGCTACAGCGCACTGCTCTAAGTCTAGATTAGGTTGTAATTTTATATATTACTGCATACCTATGTAGTACCCAGTCAGGATAGATTTGGTTGTAATTTTGGTAAATATTTAGACTTATTATTGATGCAGAAAATTACGACCCAATCTATCCTGACTAGATACTTCACAGGTATATTTTAATGTAGCTATATAGTAATGTTGTATAAAATTATAACCAAGGTAAATATTTAGATTTTAAGTTTAGTATTAAAATAAATTGACTTAGAGGTAGTGCAGTGGGCTGTAGCTACTGCGCAGCAGGTTCACGATATACACGCCATTACAGACTAACATTTAAAATGTGCAAAAAAATTAACTTTTTGTATTTTCTGCAGAAAAAAGTAAATATTCGTGTTCTAAACATTAAAACAAGTAATTAAAAATAAAAGTCAATAATATTGTTTATGCTATACATGCCATTACAGACTAACATTTTAATTGTGAAGAAAGTAACTTTTCTTACTTTCCGCAGAATAAAAATTGATATTCGTGTTCTTTACATTAAAACGTTCTTTAATTTTAAAAATTTTTTATAAACCAATCTCATTATGATTTTTGCCAAAAACAACTGTGTGTTAATAATTGATCCTATACAATTTCTAGTGTTTTTCACAATTTACATGAATATACATTTTAAAAAAGAAACTAATGTTGGTAACTACAAATACTTGTTCAAAAGGCAAATACACAGATTATCTACCCCCAATCCAATGCCTATAAAATTAATCAAAAACATGTTCTGAATCTATATTGATAATTATTTTTGTTATCACCATGTAAGGTTAATTTTATATACCTATATTGAAATATACCTATGAAGTATCCAGATACGATAGATTTGGTTGTAATTTTGTATATTTAACCAAATAGATGTACACATTTAAGGCAAGAATAAAGATCACGTGGCAAAAAGTACTACTCTGCGGAAGCAGATATCTAATTAGGTAATGTATAAAATTACTATCAAATCTATCCTAACTGGAGACTTTATAAGTATGTTTAAGTATACATATATATAGTACAACACACCATTGAGACTGGCAAAAAAGAATCCCAACTTAAATTTGATTAAAAATATAACTTTCCGAGACCAAAAGAACAAAATCCTATGGATATAGCTTCAGGTCATGTTTTTCATTGATTTTATATACATTATATTGAGGGTGCCTAATCCAAGTATTTACTATACTTTGTTATAATACATTACTATATTAAAATATATTTATAATAATGTATTAAAATACAGGTTAATGTATCTAATTATGATTGATTTGGTTTTATAAAAAGTAATACCGAAACATATTTCATAACATAAAACTAACAATTTGTAAAACTGTAAACTCTTAGGTTTAATTCCCAGACATATGTAAATAAACATTGACTTTATAAAATGACATACTATCAAGACGTCATTGATGACAAACTGTACAATGAAGTATATTTTATGTACAACACAAAAACTGTAAGCATATATGCAAAATGTTTCTGTATTCAATTATGTAAATGTATATTGTTTAATGTGCATTGAACCATTTCTCATTTTCATGGTTAATGTTAGTCAAGTTATTCTTTTATATAAAAATTTTCCTAACCTGATTCTTTATATGTAATATACAATATGCTCGATGATGGAGACAAAACCAGTCTTTAAAAGTTAACTCGCATAAATACCAAGTAAGATTCTTGTTTAAGTACATAAAGTGATAAGTGTATAAAAGAAAACAGTGTTGCAAAGCTACAAATACATATATAGTAATATACATAATGTACACATTTATTTTATATTGTTAATTGTATACTTTGCTACGTTCAAGTTTTGTTTCAAATTTTAACTCATATTTATGGTTTCCAACATTTATAATGCCATTTTTTTATTATAATCATAGAAATAAAAAATACAGTTCTTTAAATATTACAATTTCCAAAAAGTGACAAATATATTTGCTTTTTTAAATATTATTATAAAAAAATGTTTTAGCTTATTTAAATGTTTGTATAATGTATTGTTTTTATAACAAACTGTTAAAAATTAATAAAATATAAATGAATTATAAAATAATGATTTTATGTTACAGGGAAGTGTTGTAGGAATGACAACATTCTATCCACTGGATACTGTAAGGTCTAGACTCCAATGTAAGTTATAATATGGTTAAATGTTTATAGTGTTTAAAGAATATAATGGAGATTTTCTGGTAAATAATTGAAATACTTTCCTTACTAGTTTATTTTTCACTATTTATCATTGTTTTAGTTGATTTTTAATAATTTCAGATTATAAGTTACTTGGCACTGCTACTTTTATTATTATTATTATTATTATTATAATAACAGCAGAATATTTGTTCTTGAATTTTGTAGTCCATTACGTTTGGTGAATCTTATTAATCCTTCAACAGTAGTTTATGACTATCCGAACTTTATTAAGAGTATTTGTTATTATTATATATTCATAGTTTCTTTAAATGGAAAATAGATTCAAATTAATTATACAGAGGTTGCTAATTCATAATTTTTGTAATGAGCCTTCATAATTTACTGTAGATTTTAATTGTTTGTCAATAAACTTCAATTTAAATCAAATGTAAAAAACTCACTTGATTAAAAAATTATCATTTCAATGTAAGAATCCTAAACAAAACAAGGACATGAGAAAAAGTTTTTTTGAAGTTTGTTTCCATCTTGAATTTGAGGTAATACAAATAATATAGACCTGAACAATTGTCCAAAGTATTCATTTTTATTTTGAATGAGGACAGCCATTTTGGTAGATGTGTCCAATTGTCAAATTCAACTTAAAGTGCTTCTTATGCAATATTTATTTCTTTAAAGTATATTTAGGTAATATATATTTTAAAAATTATAAAAATAAAAATTTATACATTTGAAAAAGTTAGAGTTAAAGAGAGCAATGTATAGAGAGAGTTAATTGCATAGAGTATAGTGCAGACCACATAACCGTGCACTTGCCTTGTCTGTACTACCACTTCTGAAAACATGTTACATATTGAAAATGTTTGATACATCAACAGCTTCTGCATCTGATATGTCTACACATATTTCAGGATTGTTTGTTATTTCATATCGAAGATTATTTATCTAATATCAACTGTCTTCTTCAATTCAGTGTTTTGTCAGTCCTTATTGTGTTTGTAGGAAAGTATTTATATTGAGACTCTACCCTCTGTCTTGCCTACTGCCATTTCTCAAGGACATATAATAGCAATTGTATAGTCTACTTATTGTGATAAATAGGCTATACGTAGCACTATAAAGTTTTATGTGACTTGTAATTATCTTTTCTTAACAATATAAAAAGAATAATAAACTTAGATTTTAACAGAAGAATAAAGAAAAAACAGGTATATAAGTAAATTATTCTCTTTGGAATCATCCATAGTATAGTACTTCTGTTTGTCATAATGAAAAGTAACACAAATGTTTCCATTTTCTTTTGATTAAGCCTGGATGCTGTTTTTTGCCTATAGTGTACCTGATGGCTATGAAGTGCTTATATGAAGGCTATAAATAACTGCCATCTAAATTTGAAACACTAGCCAACAAAGTTTTAATGTTCTGTAGTATGTGATTTTTGTTGGATCAGACTATTCTTCATCAGCATTCTTTTCTTCATTGGCCTTCTTATAATGCCTTTTCTTAAAGTTTGGTACCCAGGAATCCCATCATGTCCTACCCTCTTCAGGACTTCTTCTGCAATGTATTTTCCCATTATTAGATTCTATTCAAATAAACCAGACCAATCGAAAATCATGATACCAGGGAAATAAGATAGTAATATAGTCATTTGTTGATTCCATCTTCATATGAGCTACTAGTACTACACACAAAATACACCCACACCACCATAATATCCCACCCCCACCCTAACCTATGTAAACCTTGAGATCAGTTACGGTCTGAGTTGACAATGGGACACATCTCCCGAAACGGCCGTCCTCAACAAGCAAAGTAAGTGCTACTATAGGCAAGTTTAAAACATTTAAAAGTGTTTAGTACTAGAGTATTCTAAGTTTATTTGTCTCATTGAACTAAGGTTATATCCAATGTCATGAACTTTTTTCTATAAGTTCTAAAACTTCACCTAGAAATATCTTATGTACAAGTGTTAGCTTGCTTTGATGTAACAGTCAATAGACAGTTGTTTTTTAAACATTTAACTTTTGTTTTATTTCTTATCACAACAAATTCAGGTTTATATGTATCACTGGCATTGACTCACAGGAGTGCAAAAACTTTGACATTATACCACCATGCACTGAATCTGTCATTTTCATAAATGTATGTATATTTGTAGAGAATGACAAATGCATCTTAGGTTTCATCTGCACCTTACTCTATATCCAATAAGAGCTTTAATTTGTGGAGAGGGGAAGAGGTTTTTTGTTTAATAACTAACCAGCTAGATTGCTATACAAATTTCTTTTTCATAAAGTATTTTGACATTTAATGGGGCCAAAAATATCTTCCTTTTCTACATTTTAGTTCAAATACCAATAGAATTTTTATCTTTTTGTTTATGTTTCCTCATTGCAAATTTTATCAACTAAAGTTTCTCACTTTCTTTTTAAAAATATAATATTATTTACCTGAATTTTCCTATTACCTGTTTTATCATACACGTCTCTGATGGATAGACTAAAATGTGCTGAAGTAGTAAAATATAAAGGAAAGTAAATGTTTATACATGCTTACTTTCCTCAAGTACATTTTTCTCCACATTAAACATTTGATATCTTGTAAGATGCCTAATACACTAATTTCCTTTGTATACCTGCATCTTCTTTAGTTTCTAGTGAGTACTTGAAGAATACGATTTTTTTCTCTTTTCCCTCTCCAATCATCACCTAACTTTTACCTTTCATAATATAGTCTTGCACATAATTTTTATTGTAAGTTTGTAATGACCCTACATCACTTTGTTTTGAAAGTGATATTATATGTTTTTACTATAACATCTTTTCTGTTAGTTACCTTTTATTATAGTTATAATATTTATTGCAAAGAATTATGTGCAAGTCAATAGTAAAAAGAAAACTAGAAGTTAATTTGAGGGTGAAAATTTAAAAAGTTGTTTACTTTAGGTATTTTATCATTTGGATACAAACTTTCAGCAGGAGGGTATTTTGTTCTATGTCTGTCTTAAACAGATACCTTGATAAGTATTTAACATTTCAAAAGCAATATCTACTTTAAAATTTGATTCTATATAAACATGAAAATCCCAATTTTATTTTAAAAAGAATTCAAAGAAAACGATATTATAATATAAAATTTGCTATCCACAGATAGTTTTGAATAGGTATTTGTGTATATTGTGAACCCAAACTGGTAGGAAATCCTCCTTGATGGTGTATGGTATGTTATGTATTTGTTTAAAGTAATATTTCAAGTAATATTTATTTTGCTTTGTTGTTTTTAAATAAGCTTTATGCTAACTTTCTATAAACAATCGTTTTAATTTATTGCTATTTGGAGTTATTTATGTTGAGGCTTTTTTAGTAATATATATTCAATGATTACAATTGGCAAAAACCACTACTTAATGATGTATTTCAGCAAATATGTTAAACCCTGTCTCAGGGTAAATTTAGTTGGGGAATTAGAAACTGCTTGGCCGATAAATAGGCAGGGACAGCCCAACGAGTACATCCTATTAGTGACACATCACCGATAACTTCACTTGAAAAAATCCAATACAAATTATTTGATAAAAGGATCAATTGGTTTTTGTAATTATTATTAAACAAATAATTGCATGTTTGTCTCATACTAATTGATTGACCTGAAGCTTATTACAATTTTTAATTTCAATTTATGAATGGTCAGTACCCAGTAATCACATTGAAAGTCGCCCGATTGACATGAGACAAACCTGCAAATGTTTGTTGAGTAATAATTAAGAAAGTCATATCAATGTTTTACTCATACGATGCGAATTTATTACAATAACGTTTTCAAGTAGAGTAATCGGCGATGTGTAACTAATGAGATGTATTTGCCAGGTCAACCCTGCCTATCCATCGCCCAGACTGGTCCTAATCCCCTAGCTACTTGGCTGTGTATAAATATTTTGTTCAGGATACCTGATATAGGGGATCCCATAGGTAGGCCTTTGTTGTGTGTGCTGCATTTATTGTTATATGTAAAATTAGTTCTGTCAGTGATATTATTTCTTTGGTTATGTGCCTTAACATGGAAAAATACATTGTCTATTGAAACAGATACAAACAACTCCTGATAATACACAAAATACAATATACATCACAAAAAACAACAATAATACACCAAAGCAAAAGTACATAACATTAACATATCGTGACTAAACGTCACAAAAAATAGTCACCTTTGAAATAGCTCATGCAACGAAAAACACACAACTCAAAACATTCCAGAGCAAACGCAACAAAGCAGTAGTATACAAGATCACATGTAACACTTGTCCTAGCTTCTACATAGGTTAAAGAGGAAGAAACTTCACCACATCATATAAGGGACACATAAAAGGTATAAAAAACAATTCAATTCAAATTTCTCTATACATATACAGAACATGGTAGACACATTGAGACAAATCTAAAAATTAGAAAACTTCAAAATATACAAACACCACAAAAACCAGCCACAACACATTCTAAACAATAAAACACACTCACAATCAAACACTATATTTACACACTTAATTAATAACCACTTTATAAACAACACATCACAGAACTCTAAAACTTCGCAGACTAACAATAATACAACATATGCGAGCAACAGTTGTATCTGTAACTCACTAGATTGTGTGAAACATATGTAATGAAAAACATCAGTAAGTAGTGATTTTTGATAAGTACTGTATATATGTTTTAATTGCTGTAACTGTATTTTGATATTTGTTTCAGTGGAAGAGAAAAGAGAAGCAAAGAATACTGCAAATGTATTGTCAGATCTTGTAAAAGAAGAAGGGTTGTAAGTATTTGCTTTAGATCATTTAAGTTTATAAAAATTATGTTATTAGCAAAACCTTGAATACAAAATATGTATTTTTGAAATAATACCATATTTTTATGTAAGATCATAAATCTTTAGTGATTATCAAAAATATGGTCTTTTAATCTGTTATAAATTTTTAAATTAACAACTTCAAATATATCTTATCATTTATGAATAGGTACAACAACTTCTAAAAAAGGAATATTTTTTGTAAATTGAGGTCATCTGCAATGAAAATGCCATTATTAGGAAAACCATGTAACTACATGAAACATATTATATATATATTTATATATAATATGTTTCATGTAATTACATGAGTTTCCTAGTGAAAACCCCCAAAAGAAGGTATATATATAAATAGGTGTTGTAAATTAAAAGGAAGGTTTAGAAAATAAATAGTTGGTATAAGACGAATATATGAAGAAACTGAAAATGGTAATGGTAGAAATGTGATTTGAATGATAGACAGAAGATAATACATAATGCATACAATCTTCCTCGAACTACCACTACCAATTACTGAAAACTGTAAATGATGATTTTATTTTGGAGGTGTTTTAAGACTAAAACCACAATGAGGTTAACCACTGCTGTGAGTTGTTTCTGGAGGTTGGTTGAAGAGAAAGTGAATTGTCTTGTAGAGAGAAAATGTTCATGATTTTTAAGCATTGTATATGGCTGCATGTAAGAAAAAGACCTATTTTCTATCAGAATCACAAAAGAGTATACTTACAACCCTAAATTTCTATCTGTATTACAAATATCTATCAACAAACGTTTTTCAGATAGTGATTCTACTTGAATTATTTTAGACACCACTAGGTGTGTGTCTAACACTTAGAAATATATAAATATGGTGGTAGATAAATTGATCTGATCTATCAATTTGTGCAACAAAATTATTGTCCAATAATGAACATTTTGACTAAATAAATTGTTTGCTGTAAGTAGTATTGGATCTGCTTCCATAAAACATTTATTTTAAAATAATAAAAAATAAAATTTAGTATCCTAATATAACTACATTTGAAACAAAGAACTTGCACCCATAATGTTTAAATAAAATTATTTTTTCAGTCTCACGTTGTATCGGGGTTTAGTTCCTGTACTGCAAAGCCTTTGTTGTTCCAATTTTGTTTACTTCTATACATTCCATGGACTAAAGGCAGTTCATTCTCAAGTGAGTTCATCAGCTGGGAAAGATCTTCTGTTGGCTTCCATAGCTGGTAAGTAAATTCAATTATTTGAAATTTAACCTGGAAATATTTTTCATTCCAGCGGTTTTCTATTATAACCAATGTTACTATGTTATGTCTCATTTTTATTAAATAGTCTTATTAATTTGTAAAATTATGTTTATGATGTTAAAAAAAATGTTACAAATAAAAATTATTACTTATTACAGGAATTTTAAATGTATTGACTACAACTCCCCTATGGGTAGTCAATACTAGGCTAAAGATGGCGGGAATCAATCAACAGAAATTGTCATACAATGGGCTTATTGGTAAGATATTTAAGTTGAATTCTTTACTCTTTTTATTATTTAGTTTAATATTGCAATAAAAAAAGAAAAATATTTATATTCAACTTGGTCTTTAAATATCTTAATAATAAAAAAAACTTAGTTTCAACTAAGTGAAATTCCTTTAGTTTGGAGGTTAAAACTTTTAAAGATATTCACAAACATAAAATTTTTATAATCCCATTCCAGATTGGTTTATTTTGTTAAGTAAAATGTCATACACAAACGTTTTTTCTCTAAGAGAGGTACTTAAGATCCCTTAGAATAGGGAGAATTCTAAGAATTTATAGGGAGGATAAATCCTCCTTAAAATAGGGAAGATACTACTTGCAATTTCTGACAATAATGGAAAGGTCTGTGTTTTTGGATCTAAACTTCCCACATGAAATTATTTTCAATCCTTTTCTTATGTTTGAAATAACCAATTTTGTTTTTTTTCAGACCTAAATGCTATTAGACTAACAATAGGTTAATGATTTTGCTTAGTACAAAACATTCATTGGAAGTAAAACTTATAAACAAACAATGTAGGTTATCTCTGTACTTATATAACTAAAAACACATTTTAGTTTAAAATTTTTATACCTTAAAAAAACTACAAAACTGTGTGAAATTTCTCTGTACAATATTAATAAAGAAGGAAATAGAGAAAGGATTAAAGTTGTATATGTATACTGTAGTAATAAAAGAGATATTTACTAGTCAGATAATATGAATGAATTTAGTAATAACATTCAAATATTAAGAAAATATTTAATAAAGTGCAATTAAATACTGCTGTTAATTTATTGATGTAAAATTGGTGTAACTATAGAAAGATATCTCAAAGAACATTGAGTGTATAAAGTTTCTAAGTTAATAAATATTTTTTTAATATGTATAATTATTAATGCAGTATAACAATTTTAATGTCTTACATTGAGTTCTGTTTTTGCCAGCTAAAGATGTATAAAATAACTTTTTATATTATATCTGTGGATAACATAAGAATTTTTGTGTATCAACACACAAACAATTAATGTTTATCTGGTCGTATTTATATGTTTAAAATATAAGCGGTACTCAATATAGATGTAAATAGTATTTACTGACATGTTGAACATAATTCTTACAGTTTTAATATTTTTTTAAAAAATTAGATTTTACTCCATTAAATCATCAAACAATCAATTTCAGATGGACTGATTCGTATTAGTAAAACTGAAGGTATACCTACTTTATGGAGTGGTACGCTTCCATCGATACTGTTAGTAATTAACCCGTCTTTACAAATGGCTACTTACGAAACTATAAAGCGTCATTTTGGTAGCAAAGATCTGCCTGCGATCGGTTACTTCTTAATTGGGGCTATTTCTAAAGCAGTTGCTACAGTACTCACCTATCCTCTTCAGTTGGTGCAGACTAAATTAAGGGTAAGTTGAATGTCAGAATTAGACTAAAACATACTATTTTTATCAAATAACATATTAACTAATTCTTACTTAGTTTTTTGTACAGGCATCCGACTTCAGCTGTAGCCGACAGCCCGGCACATATTACCTAATGATGTAACAGCTTTTTGTTCTAAAAATTCAAAATAAGAATTTTTTCTGAAGCTTGCACTCTAGTGTTGTCTGTTGGGACATTACAAAATACTTTTTATCTTAATTATATTAAAACCGTAATATTTATTGCCACATTTGCTGTATTTCTTTATTGGCCTACAAATTCGGCATTCAAAACCATTAACTCAATAAAGAAGGGGAGACAAGACTACTTTGTATAAATATGTGGGGTTTGGTACTATCATTACCAGTTTGTTACAAGGGTGGGAGGGAGGTTTAAAAATCATCTATTTTAGCATTACATAATACATGGATGGCTCCCTATTTAACTGAAAACATATTTCAGTTTAAAATTTTACAGCTTGTTACACAGTTGAAATTCACTGAAATTGCTGCTGAAAGCACAAAGTTTTCGTATTGAAAGAACTTCAATCTGTAATTTTCTTGCATTAATTTTTCACATCCTGAAAAAATTATGTTAAAAGAGCTTCATATAAATAGTTCACCTTTAAAAAAAGTACCGAACGGATTGATGTGTGCCATATGGATTAAAATTCATCATCTAGGTAATATGGGTTTGGGATTTAAATAATTTATATTCTGTTGGAATAAATACATGAGAAATATAAACCATTAATTATTTTGTGCTGCTATGTCTGTTCATATCTACATTATTACCTGTAAAACAAAATTTTTTGAGACACCAACCCCTAAAAAATGCTTTTGTGTAAGTATCTAAATTAATAAAACTAAACTACAATAGCCCTACAAATTAAGATATTATTTGCAAAAGTAACAAAAGCTACTGGGTTGGAATTATTGGACTGATTTTAATAAGAATTTGGTAGAAGTAAGGCATTCTAATACCAGTCAAAGGTTTGGAAATATTGTTTAAGGCATTCCGATTGTTAATTCAGAATTTAATACATCTTCATTAATGTTATTTTCATATTCTTTTAACCTACATCTTTTAAAATCAATGCACAGTACTCTATATTGAACTACTAATTATTAGGTAATGAAATTCAAGAAGTTTTGTTTAATGTAAATAATTGTTGGCTTATTTCAGCATGGACATGGTTACAAAGACTTACCACCAAACGCAGGAATGTTTCAGCTCACTCTTTACATTTTAAAGTAAGTATATTAAAGTAAAACTTTTTTATGCCCTTGGATTGGGTAAAACTACACTTACACATTTTGGGTAAAATTAGGCTGTGTGAGACTGCTTAGTGGAGTACAGACACTTTAAAACTGCAGTGAAGATGCAGAAATTGCTGTCTATCTGTACAAATAACTTCTGTTTGTAATTGTCGGAAATATATATTTTCGTAGTCAAATCAACTAAAAAGATTTGTTTTGAACTGAAGTTATTTTTTCCCAATTTATAAATAAAGAATAAAAAATAATTTCAATAATTCAAGATCTATAATTCACACAATTCGTAGATAAAGATCATAAGGCAGAAACAGTTAATTTATAGATGTATTAACACAAGTAGATAACACACTCTCAGTAATCTTTAATTCTCAATAATTTGGCAAAATCAAAGTCCTTTAGGTTCAGGATTAGCGGGCTGCAACACAATGTGTTGTAAATATTTATTATTGTATACTTCTTTAGTAATCTTCAGGGGTTAGTCTATATATTATCAAATTAAATGTTTTTATTTTGACAGTATAATTTTATAATTCAAATAATGTAATTAAATTATATTTATCCTTATACAAATCAACATACATCAATATATGCCTATAGTAACACTTACTTTAAGTCTAAATGAGGTAGATTATAACCATTGGTTAATTAAGCATAGAATGGAGTAATGACGTCAAAAACTATAAATGAATAATAATTTAATTATATGTTGGATGTAATTTAATATATTTATGTATTTTGTACTGTTCAGTCTGTTACATTATTTGGTTTGTGCAAAATTTCCAGAAAATGATTATACGTTTGTAGGCATGAAGTGCACAGCAAAATTTGATTATTATTGATTTATGAGTGCATCTATATTGTAATTTTTTCATTTTTTTTATAACATAATTATTTTTGTTGTAACACAAAACATAACTCATTAATAATTTAAATTCTTTATTACAACAATTTTTTAATTCACACAATAAACAGAACAAAAAAAATAAAACTTGACAAGTTTTAACACAATAGGCTAAACTCAATTCTTTTAATTTTAGTTACAAGGTTTTATACCCTAGGCTATTTTCTAAGATCTCTTAATATCTCGGGGTTTTATGCATGGGCTATATCTTTTAACTCTTTGGTTAATTAAATAAATTTTGATAAACAAGATTAAATTTAGAAAATAGTTGTAATAAATAGCTTCCTGATGAAAAAACTTAAATTTGGAATAAGCAAAAAGGTCCCTAAACTTTTTGAACTGGATTATGTTTCTTACTACTAACTATTAATTAACTTCAAGATATTCTAATAATGTACAATTTTAAACTTCCTTATAATTTTAAAAGTTCACTAAAGTTTATTTTTATATAGCGCTATGTACTTAACTCATCAAATATCGGCGATTGGCTGCTTGCTCACGTAGGATTCAGTTCTCTTTAAATTGTATATTTAACACACTTAAATTCCTTTTAGTTACTTCAAATTATATTAATACTGTAATATAGCTTTAAATTCACTTATCCTTGTTTAATTTGGCGAAGTCTCTTCACAAATCTGTATAATTTTGACAAAATTCTTCAAATGGAATTTTGACTCCTAAGAGAAGGTCCGCTTCCTTGGCGCCCCCACGCTATACTAACGCGTCATTCTACTTTTAAAAATAAATGTTTAAAAAACATGGCGGCCATTCCTTTTCCAACTCATATTAATTATCCATAAACCTTGGCTTTCATGTAACGAAGTTCCATTTCTTCCCACTAGAGTCGACTGTAACTTGACCTACTTCTTTGGCTTTACATCTGTTAATGTCAACGAACTGTTTACACTCGCGTTTTAATTTCGTTAACATACTGTTTCAACTTTCCGATCCTTAACAAACTCTCCAGTGTTTATTTAATTACTATTATTTTTGTGTCTGCAGTGTCTTTACGTTTTACTTTTGTAATAATTCCTAAATGTGTGTTTTGAGCTGAATTCATACAAACATAACCTTTCATCTCATTGTTTACAACCGTGTTTTTCACCTTCTATCTCTCAAGTAATTACTTATGCGCTATGTTAATAAAGTTTACAATTTTGTTTAAATATAATTATTATTAGATTATCTTGTTTTAATTTTATTTGATACAACAAATTTCCTAATGCATTTTACAGTTCAAATATCTTGTTTATATGTTACAACCTTTTCTAGGCTTTTACCTAAAATTAGTTTCAATTTTAATCTAGCCAATTTCTTATTTGCTATTTTCAAAATGTTACAATATGTTCCTGATAAAGTGTGTGAAAAAATCTTGCAGTTTGACAATAAAAATTTGAGTCATGATTGCATGTTGGTTTATAAAAACCAACAGGGTTGTATATCTTTGTATGTGGGTTTTAATAAATTTAAGATTGTGTATGAATTACGCTACTTAGTAATTGGGATTTACAAAAATGGTTAATTTGGGTGTTTTGGACAATCTGTAATGTAGTGAAATTTATGGACTTTGCCGGTTTCTCAAATGGGTTTTAAGGTTACTGTTTGTTTTTCAATCAATAACATAGTTTATCTATGGCTTGAGATATATATTTGAATCTTGATTTCTAAAGCTATTTCAATAATATTGTATTTTAGGCGGCAAGTTTATGCTGGTACAGGTAGTTAAAAAATATTTTTGCTAGTATTAGTCTTGGCAGCTTTACAATATAAATAGAATTTATTTTTTCTACCTATGATTGTTAGGTCAAGAAAATTTATGATATTTGATTTGGTTTTGATAGTATGCTAAGTTAGGACGTATGTAATTTTGGTGATTGAGAAAGATATGTATTTAGTGTTAATTTCGTTTGTATAAGTTGATAATGTTATCTACTTACCTGTAACAGTCTTTGTTCTGACAAATGGCCAAGTATTTGTTCTATAAAATGTGGTTTTGTTCAATAGGGTTGATGAATATTTCTGCTAATCTTTGGGGATCCCATTGGTAGGCTTTCTTTCTGAATGTAGAATTTGCCATTGTATGTGAAATAATTTTATAAAATGAATATGTTGGGCATTTCCTAAAGTATTTTTTAGGAGAATGTAGACAAATATAAATGTTGTGGAAAAACACTTGTGATATTAAATGTTGAAATTTCTCAATTTGCCCAAGTCGACCAAATCATTAGTTGGTGCATCATTCCCTTTCTTTCTTTTTTTTTTTAAATTAAAGTTTGGGAACAAGACATGTTACTCTAAAACCGTCTTGCTTAATAGAGGGAAATTGTTAAGGATACAGGCAACTGTCATTACATTTTCCTTGTAGAATTGTATAGAGCCACTTTTTGTTCCGCAGATATAATGGGGTCATTATACTATTGGCAATCTAAGGCATAATTTAGGCTATGTTTAAATTAAATAACGGTTGTTGTAATTCATTTATTTGGGGATTGTTTTGTCTATGAATTTAGCCGACAGATAAATTGGGATACTGATATTTTATAAAATTGGAGTATGAAGATTAAGTTGGGGCAATTATTTTGGGATCTGTGGGTTGAATTAGTTTTTATTGTTTCTTGTTAGTTTGCGAAATTATGTTTTGCATATAATAATGTATCTTCTTCTTCAAAAAGAAGTTTTTTTTATACTGCTTTAAATATTATGTATTACATGGGCTAACTACTTTTGGAAGATTGAGTCCAAAACCTTAACTAATGAAGACCAAATTCATTATGTTTTTGGCTATTTACTTATTCTCTTTCTTTGTAATTTATTTTGCAAAATTTTGTGTTACAGAAAGTATGGTGCAGCTGGACTCTATAAGGGAATGGAAGCCAAACTGTTACAGACAGTTTTAACAGCTGCACTTATGTTTGCAGTTTATGAGAAAATTGCTAGATTTGTTTTTAGCCTTTTATTAGCCAACAGAAAAAGTTAAAGGATGGTAATACAAAATGGTAATGGAATACAAAATATTATCTTTGTGGAGGGAAAAAACTGTAGTGTAGGTCTAAGTTAGAATTATTCAAGTATTTTACTGATTTTCGTGTGTTTAATAACCTTTCTTTTTTTCAATAATTCATGTAATAATCCGAGAAAATCTTCTGTTGTGATTACTTTCATATTTTAATTGGTCTAAAAAATTTTGTAAAATAGGTTATTTTTCATTTAAATTTATAAACTAATGTTTTGAAAATTGAATGAATGTAAATGTGAAAAGATCTTTTTTTACCTTCCGTAATACAAATTGTATTTTCACTTCAATCATATTATTATTTACAAAGTACCTGAAGTATCATAAGTAAAATTATTAGATGGAATGTAAAAGAAAAGCTGTTTCGTGTTGCTAGAGAGAATAGTACAACAGTTTCATTATGGCCATAATAATTATGTATTTTGTTAATGAAGTTACAAAATTGGCCTTAAACAAATTAATTTATTCTGAAGGCATGGATTAATTATTTAGATACATGTCAGAAGTTTTATTAGCCTGTTTAATGTTCAACAGTTTTGTGTAGCGTTATTTAGAAATCTCAAAATGTAACCCAAAAACTGTCAGTTTAAATTTTTTATATTTCTACAAATAAAACACTTCAAAACAATCATATTTTGTATGTTTCAATGTTGTTATTATTAGCGGGATTTATCCCAAGATAACTTTTTATATGAATAAAATATACAAGTTTAACATAGGGATTTCTGGACGGCAAAGTTAAAATTATCACTAAACACTTGTAAATATTTACAAACCCACAATCTAACCAACACATTACGAAAATACAATTAAAAAATAGCTTACTCCACACACAACACTCTCAATAAACAATTTAAACCCAACAACAAAGTCAACGACATTTACAACACCACTGGAGTTTACAAACTAACTTGCAGTTCGTGCCACAGTTTTTACATAGGCTAGACAGGGAGGTCCTTCTACACACATTACCAAGAACATATAAAAGCACTAACAAACAACAACTACCAATCAAACTTCGCCGATCATCTCAACTCCATAAAACATGACTACATAACACAGAAATAACCAACTCTACACAACCGGACAATACGAAATATACAGACACTTCAAACTACACCCTACACACATACTCAATACACAATTACATTACAACTCACACACACTTTTTGACATCATAACTCGTAATACTCACAAAATACACCCACACCACCATAATATTCCACCCCCACCCTAACCTACATAAACCTTGAAATCAGTTACGGTCTGAGTTGACAATGGGACATATCTCCCGAAACGGCCGTCCTCAACAAATATAAGTAAGTGCTACTATTGGCAAGTTTGTAAATATTTACAAGTGTTTAGTAGAAACTAGTAGCTCACGTGAAGATGGAATCAACAAATATAAAATTATCAATTAAAAGAATACAATTTTATTATAACATTTACTTCTTAAACAATAATTTGTAATGATTCCAGTAACTCAATATAACATTGAAATAATATAAAAAATATGCAATTAGAATAACAAACTATCAGCAGTTCAGGTCGGTGATGCACAGTATACCACCATTTGAGCTGCGCAAACCACTAAACACACAAGGCGTTATTAAAATCTCTTTACATAATTTAGTTTTACCTTTGAAATTGCTTTCCTCCTTTTTCCCCAAAAAAATTCTTAAGTTGGCTTTTTTAAAACTACTTGCTACAATACCAACAAGGTTACAAGTGTTATCTTCTACAACACAGAGTTAGAAGGTACACAGGTACTATATTATCACACATATTTAAATATTTTTATTTACTTCTTTGAGTACTTTTATTTGATTCGATTTCATCTTATCCACATCAGAATCATCATCACTATCAGTCAGGAATGGTATTAAAACATAGCACTTTATTTCCTGGAGTTTGGCATCAACACCGACAAAATGAACGTGTTACAGAATAAACCATTCAAAATCATTCTAAACACAAGCAATGCCTTTCATAAACATAACAATAAGGTTGTATTGACTTTACATGCTCTTAACTATTGATAAACAATTATCGTCATTAGGAGCAGAAATTATTTTTGAAAAGTACATATATGTTATAATCTCAACTCAATGTAATTAATATAAAGTCAAAATATAAATAATAAAAAAATCAGAAATATTATTTACAGATATAATGCAAATATTATTTATTCTGTAGCAACTAACAATACAAGAGCAAATAAAAAGCAGTGATTACCTGTCAAGATATACAATATTTATTGTATAGAGATACATTCTAAACAGATATTTCAATAACCATAAAAAAAGATTTGTGTAAACTAAGTAACGGTCATTGATCATATTTGAGATCACAAAAGGAATTTTACAGTCTAAACGCATAATTATTTTTAGAATTGTGCAGTATAGGGTTAATATGTTTTTCACATCCTTCTTTTAAAACAGTTTTAAATGAAAATCAATGCATAGTTATGTATAACTTAAACAACTGTATATATGAAAATATTGTAAAATTCACAATTATAAAACTAGGCCTACTTAATAAAATTCACCAACATACTAATATCTGACATATATAACCTTCAGTACCTTAAAAACATGAAACGTATGTTATTATTAGGTTTATGTAAACACTGTGTATGTTTTATGCTGAAGAGTACCTTAAGACTACAATACTAGCTAAGAAGAATGGGAATGGCCTTGAACTATCCTGGTGCTTGGAGGACAGATGATTAGGAATTGTATTTAATGTGAAGAATTTTATTTATAATTCAATAATTAGTTTTTATAACATTCATTTATTATTTTCTAAAAATAAAGTTCTTGTTATAATAAAATATCAATGTTATCTTGTTTGTAACTTGTGGAAACCTCTCTTTGTACCTAAAATGTTTGTTCATTTTATACCTGTATTGTTTTTGTTATAATGTATTTGTACCTTTATCTTTTGTTTTGTATATTTATTTTGAGCAACAAAGATTATTTTAAACCTATTTTGTTACATTTTTATTCCTTTATAAAACTCTGGTATTATAAATTTGCATCAAAATACATTTTAAACAAGCAATATGTATGTAAAAGTGTTAACATATAAACAAAACTCATCAAACTACTAAAAAATAGTAACATTCTTTTATTTAACAGAAGTGCTATCTACAACTTGCCATTTCTGACTTTTAACTGTACATTTTACTCCTAAACTGTTTGATCTTGAAATAATTTTTGGTGTCTTTGACTCTTCTACTTGGAATTCAGATTTTCTTTTCTTTGTTGTTTTATTCTTTTCTTTTACTCCATCCTTTTCTTTTTTTAATTGTTGGCAACTAAAATAAAAATAACTGGATTAAAATGAGAAATAACATCAACAGGAAACACAATTTATTATTAAGTGAAATACACTATCTGGAATATTTGAAATTTTAAAAAAGATTTTCAAAACTAACAGCAAGTTAGTTCTCTGTACAATATTTAGTTTGCAAAATTCAGATATTTTTACCCCACATATATATGTTTTTCCAGGTGTATTTAAAAATCATTTAACTAGATGCAATATCAATTTTATAAAAACAACTACCAGGTTTGTAAACATAAAGATGTTCTTTTTCTTATCACCACAGGAAAGAGTCATCAAATCGCAAAACCTGTACTGCTCTATTGTGATAACTAATGTGATTAGTAAAACACAATGCTGCTATCGCCCAGTGATCCATTGTGATTAAAAATTGTATGTCATACTGAGAAAAACCTACAATCCCTCTATACAAAAAAATATAACATCTGTTGCAAAAACATCCATTTCCTGTGTAATCCCCGGAATGAAACAACTTTAAAAAAATCTTGATAAATTATTAGTTTAAACTTTAATGAATAATTGTATACATACCTTGAGGGGCGAAGTATAGTTGAGCAAGTTATTCTACAACCTGTATCTGCTGTAGCCAACAACTTGGGAAAAGTTCTATTATCATTAAAACTGTAAACTAACACCTTTCCCCCACTAGTTCCTATCACCAAGTACTCAAGGACAGTCTGCAAACTTTTGACTCTTTCAGAACCACTGATGTGCCACACTTCATTTCCATTTTCTAATTTATGACACGTAACTTTTCCACTTGCTTCTCCTATTAAAATTTCTCCTTCATCTTCTAGGTTCTAAATGAAAGAAAGTATTTTGTGAATTATTACTACCTATATCATAAAATTTGAAGCTTCTTATTTTAGGAACAAATGTTTTTATATTTTGTATAAAAAAACACAGTTTATAAATTTACGTTTCAAGTATATCAATAATATAATTATTTATGTTTTGGTCTTTTTATTTAATACACACAATCTTGTAAAACTCTAAAAAATTATAAAAATATATAGTAATTTCAACCCTAAACACAAATTCAATACCATATAACTAATAAAACTTACATACGAACATTTCTTTATATTCTTTTCAGAAGGATTTTACTGCCATTGACACTGGTTGACAATAAATTGAGAACTTTACTGGGGTTAGTTAAAGAGAAATACAGAATATATGTTTGAGTACAGTTTACTGCCATTCCTAATCATTCAATACTCTCCTTGTACTCAATTTGTACTACTATTTAAGTGTTGAAAATTGAGTTACTCAGAAACGCGTCAACAGAGGAGAGTATTGAATCGTTAGGAATTACAGAAAACTACTCAAACATATAGAAATATTCCTAACAGAAATGAAGATGAGTATATTAATAATTTCAAAAATACAGAACTTAATTTTAAGTACTTACAAAAAAAAGATTAATTTTAAAAATATATATAATAATTGAGGAATTATTAGAGTTTGCAGTATGGAGCACAGCTATTTTTATATAATAATTGAGAAATTATTAGACTTTGCAGTATGGAACAGGGCTATTTTTAAAGAAGAGAAGAAAGACAGAATAATTTTACATTCTTATTTCAAGCTAATATGAACTAATAGCTGAATTCAAATAAATAATTTACTTACCTCAGTAAAATTCAGACATGTAACTTTGCTTTCAAAGTTTAAAATGTAGGCTACTCCAGCTGTTTTTATACTAAATACTTCAACTTTGGTATCCATATTGACTGCGTAATAATTTCCTCCAGGTGACCAAATGACCCATTCCAAATTTTTACAACGGCTAGTTAAAAACAAAAAGTTGTGACAATTAAGTGCGAATTATTGAGAGACTGCTATATTTGATTTGTAATATGTTGACATGCTCATTACTGTTAATGTATCTACAAACACACACTGAAAAAAATAAATTTAGAAAAGGTGATAAAATTTTCAACTCCTTTTTTAAAATGGTTCTAACCTTGAAAGATTTGTTGTATAAGCAGGACGACCTTTCACTAAGTTCCATGTACGTAAAGTATGATCTCGTCCTACTGATAACGCCATCTTACCAGTTGGATGGATAGATATGGAACTTACAGCTAAAACATGGATAAAAATATATGAGTTTGTATTATAAGCTTAATTGTTATATTTAAGCAGAAAACTCTACTATACCTAATATGATTAGATGAAATCTACAAGTTCGACTACAAGTAATGTCTATTATTACATACAACATGTAACAATAAATATAAATAACATCAACAATTTTGTACTTATGATCAGTTATATTAACATGCAGAAGTAATTTCTTTATACAGTATGTTCAGGATTATTTTATTCTTATATAAATCAAGTACAGTAGCTTTACTATGACTCGCAAACTCATTTTCATACTCTGAGCACTATTGATATAATTAAAAAAGTGATATTTACAAACAAGAGTCTTGAAAAACAATAACGTTAACGAGCAGTTGTGAACATTTAGACAATTAACTTTATTTACATTTTTAGTACCAGAGAACTTTTGCTGTAATTCAAATTTTTACAAAAAGGCCAGTGAAATTGTCCTCTAATAAACAAATTTATTGTTAATCACTTTAACATTAGTTTATAACTATCCGAACTTTAAATTTTATAAATTTGAAAAACTTACTGAGACAGAACATGTAGTGATCTTCATCAGTGTCTTCTACTTGGAGATGTTAGGTTAAGCGTTGACAATTTTAAAGACAGGTTTTCGATAGTATTAAAGAGTATGTGTGATTTGTATTGGGTTTATTCATTTAATATGTTTGTACTTTGGGTTTTTGTGTCTGTAAATTTCATATTGTTCTAGTGTCTTGAGATGTGGTCCTTTTTTGTGTGTAAGAGTTCTAGGTTATGGTAAATGTCTGTGTATTTGTGTCCTGTTTCTTTAATGTGATTGTAAAATGCTGATTTGGTGTTCTATTTGTGTTCCTCGGCTCTTTGTTTAAAGCTGCGACCTGTTTGCCCAATGTAGAATTTGTTGCAATTTAATTTATATATGCCTCGTGCTTGTAATTTATCTTTGTAGTTGGTGTCGTGTTGTATTTTGTATTGGAAATTGTAATTAGTTTTGTATTGTTTCTTGAAATTTGCGGGCTATTTTGTTTGTATTTTTGTTTATGTATGGTAATGTGATGTATTTGTTTTCCCTGTCTGTAGTGTTAATTTTAGTGTTTTTTTGTATTTTGTGCCATAGTTTGTCTATTATTATGGTGTTGTATCCATTTGTGTATGCTAAATATTTAATTGTGTTTAGTTTGTTTATGTTTTCGGTGGTCATTGGGACTTCCTTAAGTCTATGGAGCATGGATCTAAAAGCAGCGCGTTTGTTTTGGATATAATTGTTTGAGGTATTGTGGATAAGTATGTGTGTCGTTGTGAGTTTCCTGTAAATGTTGAAGCTTTGTTTTTGTGTGTTGTTTTTTGTTATGGTGAGGTCGAGGAAGTGTAGGGATTGGTTGGTTTCAATCTCTGAGATGAAGTGGAGTTTAGGATGTATTTTATTAGTGTAGCAGTTTTTCGCATTGTCGGGCATTGCCTCTGTATAGTGTTATGATATCATCGACGTATCTGTGCCAGTAAATGTGTGCGTGTGTATTGTTTGTGAGTACCTTGGTGTTTTCTATGTTTTGTAGGAAAATTTTGCTTAGGACACTACTGATAGGACTTCCCATGGGTAGGCCATCTGGTTGTGAATAGAAGTTTGAGTTGTAAGTGAAATAGTTTTGTTTGGTGATAGTTTGGAGGATGTTTAAGATTTCGGTGTCGTGGATTTTTGGTATGTTGTTCTGTATTAATTAGGTCTGTAGGGTGTTGAGGGTTTCGGATATGTTTGTGTACATATTTCTTATGTCGAGTGATAGTAGTGTTGAATTGTGTGGTATGTTTATGTCTTTTACTTTATTTATGAGGTTTGTTCTGTTTTTTACGTGTGTTTCTGTATTCAAGTTTATTGATTGTCTGATTATTTTGTCCATGTATTTTGCTAGTTTTAATATTTATTGTAGTATAAATTTGAATTGTATTTTAAATACATTTGTATCTTTCTTTATTTTGGATGTCATATCAGGAAAATGAGCTTAGATACATTGTAACACTATTTTGTTGACCAATTTGGTTTAAAGGATTCATACAACATGTAATATCAAATAGCTGTCAAGATAAATGCTGAAATAATTTCTTATGAAGGTTTAAATTAAATTAACAATTCTGGACACAGCCATTGTAACAAACATTATGTTACCACAAGAAACAATTACCTTTAACAATATGTTACCAGTTGTCAAGATATAAAAAACTAGAGGGCTGTATACTACATTTATGAGTTGAGAGTTGTACACTGACTATATCAACTAACGTTATTATGTTATCAACTAACGCATGATTATAAACTAACATAATATACTAAATTATTTATCATAAACTATTTTTTTTCTAAAACTCTTTGGAATTAAACTGAGGGAAATAACAGAGAGAAAACTTTTGAAACATTTCTTCAAAAGGATTATGACTCTAATAAATGGATTTAAGTGAAGATTATTGCATTTCAATATCACAGTAGATATAGAAATCCATCTTTCTACTTCTCATAAACTTTACCTTTGTTTTAAAAGTTCATTTTTATTGTAAAAGTTATTGTTTCCTTTAACAGGGACTTTGCTGGATTCCTTCTGGTCTCCAAGTAGAAGAAACTATAAGCAAATGGAGCTAGTAACATTATAAATATCAGCCTGACTAGCAAAGATTTTGTTAAATCTAACATTTCATAATAATATCCAATTATAGAATTTTGTAGAAGTGCTAGTCTTAGAATCTACTTTAATTTTACTGTTACAAGTCAAAAAAATATCATGTTATTTCATATATTCCAGAGTTTTACTAGTCATTATTCACTCTTAAAACTACTATTATATTCTAAAAAAAATAATAAATAAAATTGTGTTAACTACATTTTCCCACAATGTTTTATGTACCCTCCACACTAATTAGAAGTTAAGCCTCTATAGTAAAATAAAATCTGATAATAATTTTACTATTTTAAAAATAATTATGACATTATTGTAATTGATTAAATTTATATTAATTTTATATTTTTGTTTAATTTAGAGAAGGATAAAATTTTAATGTAAATTAAGTTCTAGAGTAACAAAGTCTTCTCTTAAATGTAATAATACCATAGCAACAACACATGTACATGGACAACAACACATGTGTCTATGCACGCTTGCTTATGTTCGTGTGTGTGTGTGTGTGTGTGTGTGTGTGTGTGTACAATGTTCCAACTTTTAACTGATGTTTTTAAATATTTGATTCAACTACCTGTTCCTTTATGGGCAGCCTTAAAATCTTTCTCAATAATCCAGCTGCCCACTCTAAACAATTTAATAGATCCATCCTCACTTGATGCCACTAAATGTGATCCATCTGGAGTAAATGACAAACATGTAATGGTTCCTGAAATATCAAGAGTAAAATAATATATTTATACGAAAAATATCATCTACACACTACAAATGTCCAATTATCATGTACAGATCCAAAGAACATTAAATGCATTCTAGTCATAGAGTATGTTTTGAGACTTTTTAAATGAATGAGTATTTTAATTTTTGCTATTTATCGTAATACTTATAATAAAACCAGTAAACAACATAAAATGACAATTTATTTTTGTGCCGTGTGTAGAGTAATAGACAAATTTCCAGACAAAACTTAAAATATATAATAAACGAAGGGTGTCCAAAATGTTTCCCCAGGTTTTATATTAAATTTCGAGTTATTTATGCAATTGCTGAGTGCAGAGAATTATAATTTGGGTCTACTGAAAGCACTGTTGGCGTTTTTTGTGGTGCTGCAATCACTCCAAGGTCAATAGTGACCCTACTGCCATGGAGACACCCCTTCGTTTCGTCACCAGTTGTGACGTAAACAGTGTCGTTTTCTGTCTGCAAAAAATGGATCAGCTTTGGACATTCATCGCCAGTTATGTAGTGTGTTTGATAAAGCTGTAATCTCTATCCAAATTATTTGCCGTTAACTACAAATCTTTATTGAAGGCAGAGAAAATGTTCACGATGACAGAGTGGATAGCACTGCAACTTCCCAGTGAGCTGATATTATTGCAATTGTGCACAAGATCATTGATTTCGACAAGCACTATATGCTTGAAAACGTCAAAACTTTACTGTCACCAAATATTTAAAATTAGTCAATCCCCACAACATCATGGTTGAAGACCTTCAACTTTCCCACTGTGATGTGTATGCAAGATGGGTGCAGTGCTGACTATCGGACATCCATTAGCATTTAGTAGCAGCACAATATTTTTTAAAAGTGTTTGAAGATAAGGATGACACCATATTTTTGAGAATAGTTACTGGGGATGAAACATGTATTCATCATTCAATCTCCGAAAACAAATCTCAGAGGCCAAAACGTTCTCAAAAAGCAAAAGTGACTAAGTCTGCAAGAAAAGTTATGGCTACAGCTTTTTTGGAACTGTATTGGCGTGCTACTAACTGATTATCTGCCTAGGGGAACAACAATTAATGCAGAACATTACTGAAGCGCTGACCAATCTTCGTTTTGCTATTTAGACCAAATGGTGGGTTCTTTATTCACGCAAAGTCCAGCTAATTTACAGCAATGCCCAATCACCACATTCTGATCATGCAAAAGTTGAGCTGTTCAAGCTCTGATAGTAGATTGCTATTACATAGTAATAAAAAAAACTGTTACTAATTCCAAAAATTTGTAGAATAAAATGGAAATTATGTAGAAATATAAGTACTTGTGTATAAAGATAAAAACTAATATTTTATATTTTCAGCTAATTTTTCTAAATAAAAAAAGATCTTCCAAATTAAATTATGTAAAATCACTCTGAAACATAAACGTATAAATAAATAAACAATCCGGTACTTATAAATAATATTCGAGCTGGCTTGTGAGTGAAAGTTATAATTAAATAATAAAAATATATACAACTCACAAATATACAATTTTTTATTTTTTATTTCAAACGCGTTTCGACGACTACTTTGTCGTCATCTTCAGTGAAAATACACAAATGAAATTAACTAAAAAATATGTATATATTAAACATAACCTATAAAGTTTTAGCAAAGGTAAAAACAAAAGTGATTTTCACTTTTGTTTTTACCTTTGCTAAAACTTTATAGGTTATGTTTAATATATACATATTTTTTAGTTAATTTCATTTGTGTATTTTCACTGAAGATGACGACAAAGTAGTCGTCGAAACGCGTTTGAAATAAAAAATAAAAAATTGTATATTTGTGAGTTGTATATATTTTTATTATTTAATTATAATCCGGTACTGTCCAGTAGTCACAAGAACAAATGACATACAAACAACTATATGCACAAACAATTACTGTATATTTTATGAGACCTACAAGACATATTTGAGTAAAGTCAAACAGGATATGAATGACATATCGATAATGATTCACGTCAATGACAGAATGTGTCACCATATCGCTCAACTTATTTCTTGAAATTTTCGATATTTGTAAACATTTTTGTTTGTTCAGCTAGTGAACGCATATTTTATTGCATGACATATTAAATGATAATAAGCCAAGAGATGATTACAATAATCAACACAATTACCATTTATTTATATGATTCCGCGTCTGTATTTAAATGAAACTATAATAATAACCAAATGATAACAGTAGGCGTGATCACACTATGTGGCAGCTATTGTAGTTTATAGCTTATAAACCTACTTCTAGGAGGAGAAGAAGGGATAGTCTTTTAGAAACTTTCTTCTTAAAAAGTGCTGACTTCCCTTTCTAATTAATGCTTGTTGCCATAGTAATGCCAGACCCTACTAGTTACTGTACAAAAATATAATTCATATATTACTTTACCAGTTATCTTTCCCAACCCATTCTTGTAATGCTGACTCGACGTACTCTTTCTTCTATAATTAATACATTACTTACAATTAAATAGATAATATGCTAAATATAAATGTGAGCTAAGCTGTTTTACCCTACTTGAATTTTTTAATTCTAGAATAAGAACTAAAGCTGAATATACAACTGGTGAAATTCAAAATAACATAATGTGTTTATTTTTAAGATAGTCACTAATAAATTTTAAATTGTTTAATTTAAATTGTAAATTTTCTAAAATCAATGTTATATCAATATCAATTTTGTATTGTATTACCTTGATTTAGTCATTTTGTGTTTTTAATCATTTATAGCGATTAACAGCCTAAAAAGTTTACATAATCATAAATTGTAATAACTTGCAAGGTTAATTTGTGTGAGGGATGTTGTTGTTTTTTCATACGATTTGTTGAATAAATTTGGACCTTTACGATTTATTGAATCTTACATGGCCTTAGTTTGACAAGGTTCTAACTGCATGTGACTACATTTTGAGTAAAACGTATTTAAAGTTGTAATAACCTGTAGTACGCTCATTTATAAACCTATCATTATGATTTTTTTTATACAATTATATAGTTCCTAGGGACTTTACATTTGCATTATTTGTTTTGAGAATGGAACCTGTGTTTTAATTTCAGACAACAATTAAAATGCAGTTAGAACCCTGTCCTACTGAAATGGCCATTTTCAGCGGCACAAAGTTCTAACTGAACTTAGAACTTTGTCAAACCAAAACTATTGCTTCAACAAACAGGGCTTAGGATGACAAGAATGTAACTACAATTACGTAAGTTAATCATTCACTCTTTAATTGAATGAACTGCGTGTAAAATGCTATTACAAGGGCAACAATTTAGTAAAGAGTCCCTGTCTTGCAGTGACATGAATACAACAGATTCTTTTATGTCTTTTTTTTAGCTTCCGGAAATTCAGCAGAATACTTTTGTTGCTTTGGTTTTACATCAAAAACATTCCATCTGCAGGTCGGTGAAACTTTCTTTCCTCGTCTTGGAGTTTCCAAGAATTTTATACTTGCTGCATTAACTGGCTTATAGTCATCATGGCTTACTTTATAAAAAGCTGAGACAAATACTTGAGTAAACTTCAAGTGCGTTATTTGAGTAAAAATGTGCACATTTATAATTAAGAAGTTTGGCTCCTCCTCCAAAGTCTTTGAATACGTTTGTCTTTATTTATATTACACGTTATGGGCTGTGACGATCTACACTGTTCAGTATTTGCACAAGACCTAAAGGAGAATAGAAATCAGTCTTGTTCATCAACTTTTCAATTCAGCTTTGGACATGGTCCACTTCTGAACACAGAAATGTCCAGGAAGAGAATACTTCATTGATACAGAGGTGATGTTAGGGTTTTCCTCAAAAAGTCCAAAACTGCATAGGAAATGTGTGAATTGCGGTTTTGTGGAACACAAGAGTCAGACCAGGTAATTATTTCCGTAATCTCATTTTCTTCAACTACTGCATTCAGCATTCTTCTAAAAGCACTTGCATGTCGTTCCCTGCACATCCCGACATTGTCTCATTCCATACCTCACAGTACACTTTTTTCATTAAAGTGAAGTAGGCTGTCAAGCTATAAACATTCAACTTCCTCTTTTAAAATAAGCTGCTGATATCAGCGTGGGGACACGTTATCACATTTTCTAAATCGAATAGAAGGACTGGAAGGTCTTTATTTTCTTTTTCATGTTTTCTATGTTGTTGCATTTGGTTGTTACGAAAAATATGGTTCTCATAGCTGTCATTTTCTTCATCACTTGAGGTTTCAGTGTTTTTCTTTACCTTATAAGCTTCACACACATCGCGTCTATCGCTTTTTGGCAAGTGAAACCCTAAATTAAATTCTGTTCTGAAAATTCGGTAGTATATCAAATTTTTTAGTGGTGTTTTGTTTTCATTTTGACAATTTTCAACATAAAGATCATTGCGATGTTCAAGTGACTATCAAGGTACAACCTACTAATGTTCACTCGACAGTATTGGGAAATGAATGTATGTAAAGTCTTGCAAAATCGACATTACCCTCTGGTTTTCTACGGCTATTGCAGTTTTTTCTCTTTAGGTCTATGATAGGTGTGTTTGTACTGACATTCTTTGTTTGATGTGCAGTGTACACTGGCTTTTGGGATATGTCAAGAGTTAACAAATAAAAGGTTTTGCACACCTGAACCTTTTCCCCGTTAACGTTAAAGAAGTAAAGAAAAGAATACTTCCTTTGAGACTCAGCTTTCTTTGCATTTTGATTTTCAATATCTTCTCCTTCATCATTGCTTAGTTCCTCTTCATCATCCTCTTGAACATACTTCTTGTTAAAGAACGACTAGTCGTATTTAAGAAGAAGTGTCTTTTCCTGTTGCATTTCTAAGAGAGAGTAAAATGAGATGTGAATGTCAAACCTTTCATCAGTAGTAATTTTTTTCTCACATTTGTATCTACAATTATCCTGACAATCCTCAACTGCCTTCACTTCCTTATGACTCATCGTTTTTCCTCTCTTGCTCAAATAATCTTTGCCTGCGTTGTGAGCTCTTTTAATAATATTACACTTCTAGTTTGCCAGGTTTGGAATTTTTTTTCGGTGTATTCACAACAGGGTCATGGAAATATAATTCAAATTAAAAGCTTGTATTTTCCGTCTAAATACTTTTCCGTTAGTAATGCTGTCAGTAATGTCAAGGAATACTTGCACTACAGCTGTTATTAACAGATACCAACGTGTAACAGCTGACCTAACTGTAGTTCAAACCTGGTCAAACCGAATACTGCAATGGAGTGTTTCATAGTTAGAACCTTGTCAAATTAGTAGATTGTTTATTTTTTAAGTTATTGATGTAATAGTCATATATTTGAATAAAGCTAGTTTTATACAGCCATATACAGTACTATAAATAACTCAATTTTGGCAAATATGCTAGTTAGAACCTTGACAAACTAAAGCCACGCTTAGTAAACGTAACTGAAAGCTTACCATTATGCTCTCCCATTATGGTTCCTGCTTCTCTCCTCTGAACCATATCATATATATTTATGGATTCATCTGCCCCTCCAGATACAAGAAATTTTCCATTACTTGCTACACTTCTTATACTTGCTCGATGAGAATGTGTTGCAAAGCTCTGTATTAATTCTGGATCCTATAAAATCAAACCAGAGGTTTTCATAAAACTGTTTAAATCTTTAAATACAAATACTAAAATAAATTATCAACTGAAACTGACATCTTAGATTTTAGGAATAGGTCAAGGGTTGGGAAATTATACTAGGTGGTTCTATAATATTTTGGGGTAACTAATTAATATAGCATATGTGAATTGAAAACTTTGTATCTTGGATATAATTTGAAATATTTGTATATTTCATATTTTTTTGTTTAAGTGGGGTTTCCCTTTTTTTAGATTATGTGAAATTTGTAGATTCTTTAATATGTCTGTTTGTCGGTGAATATGAGATACTTGACTTGGTATATTTTGACTTGGTGTTATGATTTATAAATGTAATATAGTGCCTAAATAAAGATCAAGATAAGTACAAATAATTAAAAAATCTAAATGAATTTTAGGATCCTACAAAAAACAATAGTAACTATTTTGTAGTCCATTACGTTCAGTGAATCTTATTAATCACTTAAACAATAGTTTATAACTATCGGTAAGTTCAGAACTATCAATAAGTTCAGATAGTCATAAAATTAACCTTCTGTGGCAATAACAAACATTAATTATCAATAAAGCTTATTCACTATTAGCACCATGTTCGGGAGGGATTACAACTATCCAAAATTGTTAATTTTTGGGGCGTCAGCGAGTTTTCACAATATTTTTTGTATTTCTGATAACTTTCAGCATCACCCGGTATAATTTTTTTTGACTAAAATCGAACTCATGGTAACGGGAAATAAATACCGTTGTATTATAAGAAACATGCTTTTAACAAGTTTTGTGTTTACTGTAAAGTGGAATTTTACTATTTTTTCCAAAATGTTTGGGGTATCACTACCAGGTTTTATTTTATTATTTTTGTTTCCCTGTTTTTTTATTGTTGCCCGGTTTTATTTTTTTTGCAAATATCAATTACAAATAGAACTTTAATAAATGCAATTATTTTGTTATATTCCTGAGGACTTTCTACATCAATAGTTATAATTTGTTTAGCAATCTCAATGATGCCTAGAAAATGGATAGTTACCATTAAAAAAAATGCATATGACAAATATGAGAAAATGAACCACCTTAATTAACCCTTCCATAAACTTATAACAATGTTTTAAGATTAAAAAACAACACGTGCTTTTGACATATTTGGTAAAGGAATAGTATAGGTTATCAATTAGAAAAACAAGTTTAAATATTATACACCATTGGAATAAGTTTGTAAAGGTGATGTTAATATTGTATTTTATTAATAAATTTATGTTCTAACAACTAGATTCAATTGAATTTTAGTGTTCAATTTATACTAAATCAAAGTCCTCAATCTCACCTCATTATCACGTACAACAAATTTATAACCTAAAACAAACTCTTCATAAGTTCCTACAATTATTTCAAACAAACAATGATCCAAAGACATTGTCTTGCTGTTTTAAAATCACAATTGAATGACTTTCACGTAATTCTTTTTTTTATGAATTGCTATTTAAAAATATATAAATTCAACATAAAAAACCAGGAAACACAAAACTTCCTCAGCTTACTCAGCTTGTTCACAGAACACAGAATGAACTTATAGTTTTCGATGACACAGAACAGTAAGGCCCGCAGAGACATGACATGGTCAATAATATTTTAATATAGTAGAGACTCAACTATGAAAATAAATTGTGACTTGAGGGTGTTTGGATAATTAATCAATATTTACAAAAAACAATATGTATGCAAGGAGGGGAAAAATTATGCAAATTTAAATTAATTATAGTATCATTACTAATCGCAAAGTAAACAAAGTATTGAATTTAAAATGTTTTCACAAACTATTCAATTGTAGTTGCTTGATGTAATCATCTTGAATTCACTGATTAAACTAATTTTTAAAATATTTAACTAAGTAAATACGTAATTGCTTACTTGCTGATGCGTTTCAAAACATTCGTTCCTTTTACGAAGCTAACCCTTTACTCACTACTGAGTAGAGGGTTAGCTTCGTAAAAGGAACAAATGTTTTGAAACGCGTCAGCAAGTAAGCAATTACGTATTCACTTAGTTAAGTATTTTTAAAATTAGTTTATTCAGTTGTCGTAAGTGTTATTGTTATGTCTTATTTTAAAGTAAGAAAAAATAGTCATTAATGTTTTTTTAACATTTGTTGATTCTATCTTCGCGTGAGCTACTAGTAATCACTTACACTTTTAAAATGTTTTAAACCTGCCTATAGTAGCACTTACTTTGCTTGTTGAGGACGGCCGTTTCGGGAGATGTGTCTCTTTGTTACGGTCTGAGTTGACAAAGGGACACATCTCCCGAAACGGCCGTCCTCAACAAGCAAAGTAAGTGCTACTATAGGCAGGTTTAAAACATTTTAAAAGTGTAAGTAATGTTTTTTTGTTTTAAATTTGATCAATTTTTGACAGCCAATTCGTTTTATTAGTATGAGTTGCATATAATCACTCTTCTCTTACTTTTCAAACGATGATATTGCTACGTCCAAACCCTTCAGTGCATCTTCTTTAGTAACTTGATATCCACTGTATTCTCCATCTTCTTCCTATCAGCATTTTCTTGTTTTTGTAAGACAAAACGATTTCATCAACATTTAGAATTTGGATTCCTGGGTCATTGTCATTCCATAACCACTCATTCAAATTCTCTGTCATAATCAGAAAAGTCTGGCACAACTACATTTGTTTGCATGTCTTTAATGTTGATTTTCATTGTTTGGATTTCAGTTGTTTAAGGCTCCCAAATAGCAACTATCAACAGTCCATGAGATAAAAAAATTCCACAATGCTTTCTTTATTTTTTTAGACAGTAATAACAACCAAAGCAAGACGTCTTTTTGTACATTCATTTCAGTTTTTCAATCTTACTTTACTAATCCATCGGTTGGAGTGTCACATTGTGAAGTGAATAAACAACCCTCATCAAATAAATTCAGTGAGGCAGCTTCTGGGTGTCATGCATTTTCAGTAAAAAGTAAGACCCTTCCTAATTTCTTCCCCTCTTTTTGGAATTTTTTCACACTTGGAATAAATACCTGAGTACCACTTATAAAAAATTTCTGATGCCATCCATTTAATATTTTGTTTTCGGTCCATTGACATTCAGATAATCGACTGTACTGTTTCAACTATGATTGCCATAATCGTTAGTCTAATTAATTTCTATCTACACTTGAACTTTATTATCAACCAAGTTTTTTTTACTAAAACAAAGTAGAATTTTATAATATTAAGAGGACATATTAATCGTAGTTTTGAATTGAAAATGTAGAGTAGTATTTTTCTTACAAACCTCTTTTAATAATTTATTATCAACTTTATTGATTTGTGCATTTCCTGGTCAATTTGTTTTTAATGTTAATTAAAATGAATATATATTGTACCTTACAAATTATATTAGAATGATAAACTAACATAGCAGATAAAAAAGGATGAAAGATAAAACATGGCAGACATTGTTGTAGGAATGAAAAGAAATCATCAAACCTTATATTCAAACCTATTAACGTTTTCAATTTTTAAATCTAAAATCATTTAGCAAGATAAAGTTTCTTGATGTAATCATCTTGAATTCACTGATTAAACTAATTTTACACTATTTAACTAAGTGAATAAGTAATTGCTTACTTGTTGACGCGTTTCAAAACGATCGTTTCTTTTTCTCTGAGTAGAAGGTTAGCTTTGAAAAAGAAACGATCGTTTTGAAACGCGTCAGCAAGTAAGCAATTACGTATTCACTTAGTTAAGTAGTGTAAAATTAATTTAGCAAGATATTTTTCTTTTTTTTAAACACCAATAGTTTTGAGCATGTACAATATTATCTACAGCCAGCATTCAATAATTGTCCTTTATTAATAAGCATGCTTTCCTTCTCATACCAAATGCAGAGGAAACCAGGAAATCTTGTTTCGCCCCACTACCTGCTGGTAAGGTAAGGTCTTATATTTATATCTCTGTAGTAATTTATTAACAAGGACAGAGTTAAGTCTTTCCTTTGACGAAATCATGTACTGTTACTATTTTATGTATATTAATTCTTCTGCTGTGGACAACATATGGGCTAGATCGAAGTGTACTTGAATATTTCCCAGGTTTCCTTCCTGTTTTTTATCTGTTTTGAAGCTAATGATGCCTTTTTTCATGCTAGAGGTTTATTTAACCTATTCCTTATTGTTTGGATAGAATAATTGATTTCATAATAAGCATAATGGTTGTAATGACTATTACAAGTTCACAAGGAAAAGGAATGAAAATGTGTGATATTGAACGTTAACCTGCAATAGGAATTTCATAATTGGCACACTATTTGTCTTACATATGAGCTGAAATATCACCAATTTTATTTTATTCAATTTAAATTTGTCAAACTTGAATACCTGTAACACATGAAGTCACTAATTAGACATTTTTGTAGGAATGCTGACTACAACTCACCAAATTTAAATTCAATCAGATCAGTGGAATAAGAAAGAAATACAGGACAAACTAAATATTAACTTTTATATAATAGAAGTTTTATAAATTTACATGATGCTTTTCATTTGTTGATTCCATCTTCACGTGAGCTACTAGTAATCACTAAACACTTTTAAATGTTTTAAAAACTTGCCTATAGTAGCACTTACTTTGTTTGTTGAGGACGGCCGTTTCTGGAGATGTGTCCCATTGTCAACTCAGACCGTAACTGATCTCAAGGCTTATGTAGGTTAGGGTGTTAGGGTGGGGGTAGAATATTATAAGGGTGTGGGTGTATTTTGTGTGTATTAGGAGTTATGATGTCAAAAAGTGCGTGTGAGTTGTAATGTAATTGTGTATTGAGTATGTGTGTAGGATGTAGTTTGAAGTGTCTGTATATTTTGTATTGTTCGGTTGTGTAGCATTGGTTATTTCTGTGTTGTTTATGAAGAATTTGTAGGTTATTTTAGGCACTGTATATTGAAGGAGATATGAAGGGAAAGTTTTGTTACCTTGAGATGTATATTGTGGTATCGATGGATGGTTCATGCTCGGCTTGCATAATTAACGTTTGTTGATTCCATCTTCACGTGAGCTACTAGTAATCGCTAAACACTTTTAAATGTTTTAAAATCTTGCCTATAGTAGCACTTACTTTGTTTGTTGAGGATGGCCGTTTCGGGAGATGTCCCATTGTCAACTCAGACCGTAATACACAATTACATTACAACTCACACGCACTTTTTGAAATCATAATCCTAATACACACAAAATACACCCACACCCCCATAATATCCCACCCCCACCCTAACCTACGTAAACCTTGAGATCAGTTACGGTCTGAGTTGACAATGGGACACATCTCCCGAAACGGCCGTCCTCAACAAACAAAGTAAGTGCTACTATAGGCAAGTTTTTAAAACATTTAAAAGTGTTTAGTGATTACTAGTAGCTCATGTGAAGATGGAATCAACAAATGTTGATATTGGGAGCCGAGCATCAACCCTCCATCAATACCGCAACATACATCTCAAGGTAACAAAACTTTCCCTTCATATCTCCTTCAATATACAGTGCCTAAAATAACCTACAAATTCATCATAAACAACACAGAAATAACCAACGCTACACAACCGAACAAAACGAAATATACAGACACTTCAAACTACACCCTACACACATACTCAATACACAATTACATTACAACTCACACGCACTTTTTGACATCATAACTCCTAATACACACAAAATACACCCACACCCCCATAATATCCCACCTCCGCCCTAACCTACGTAAACCTTCAGATCAGTTACGGTCTGAGTTGACAATGGAACACATCTCCCGAAACGGCCGTCCTTAACAAAGTAAGTGCTACTATAGGCAAGTTTTTAAAACATTTAAAAGTGTTTAGTGATGATGCTTTTATTATTGTATATTTTCTATTGTCTTTTAGGAAAACATTAAATGAAAGAAAACATTTAAGTGGCCCATAGTAAAAAATTAAGGCAAGAAAAGTAGGCTGATAAACATTTTGGTGTAAATAAGGCCTTAAAAATTAACATACTTTAAGCCTTAAAAATGTGAAAAATACAAGGTAATAAACAGTAAACTAATAGCTTGTCAAATAAATGAAAAGATAAAACCAATAATAAGGGGCTTCCTTTTTAAATAAGGAATGCCAATAGTAACGGTGTTGCCATATAAAAGTGAAGCAATATCAGAGATGCATAAAAAACCTTTCATAATCTTAACCAGATTATTTTACCCAAGGTGAAGACTGGTGTAAATCAGTTGGTGACAAAATACCTTTGGGTTTTTTATATCCACTTTAAATTTGGTAGTAGAATTAAAATTTATTAGGTGTGATTCTGTTAATTGGTCAGTGAGTAAAAAACCCTCATAATTATATATATATATATATATATATATATATATATATATATAAAATTGGTCTTTATCAAAATATGATTTGAGTAATCAATGAGACAATATAATTATGGCAAACTGAAGTAACTTACAGATATGTTTTAGAATATGATTGATCATGAAAGTAAGGTATGCAAAAGTAAATGATATTTGTACCTAACATGGTATGAACATGTTCCACGAGTATCGACTTTCTAAACAAATCTTATTGTGGGCCTTTCCAGTATAAAAAATGCTGTTTTTGTGTTGTTCATGTTGGTATCACTTGGCAAAATTACTACTTACTGATATTTTTCAGCTGACCCGTTTCTCTCTAGATCTGTACATTGTTCAATGCTGTGAGTCTTGTCCGTGACTCACAGAATTGTACAATGCACTGATCTATTGCAAATATCAGTAACAAATGATTTTTTGCCAAGTGATACCAATAGTAGTAAAAAAGGGCCTCATCTTAGTTGGAGAGAAGTTATCAATCGAGAAATAAAAGATAGATAATTGGATAAAAATCTATATATGGATTGAGAGAAGTGGAGACTGGGTATCAGAAAATGTTTTAAACTGATCAAACAAATAAATGAAAGTCCTGTTATGAAAGTCTTTGAATACAATGGTTTGGACATAGTAATTGTTGGGGCCAATCTTACGACATATTTTGGTTGTATTCATGACT
Source organism: Prosapia bicincta (assembly GCA_036971475.1). Taxonomy (NCBI): domain Eukaryota; kingdom Metazoa; phylum Arthropoda; class Insecta; order Hemiptera; family Cercopidae; genus Prosapia; species Prosapia bicincta. Next base: position 2,592,474 of record JBAIZL010000376.1, on the reverse strand, counting down.
CCAAGCTTGAATCAGAGAACTCAAGTCCAGCTGATTTTATCTTATGATCTGTTTATTTTTTAAATCTCATTGGAACCAATGTAGGTAAGCGTTGTACATAGGTTATTACGGGTTTCTCCTTTTTTCAAAAACTTTATTTCATCAACTAATAGGTGGGATTTACTTAAAAGATCAATGCCGAATAATTATTCTAAAGAGATAAATAATAAAACATGTTAGTCGGGTTGTATTGATACCTTCAAGGCTTTGATAAATAACTAGCAATCAAATTAGCTGAATATTTTCAGAGATCCAGCACAAAAGACTAACTGAAACAACAGGTTTAGTTTAAAAAATTGACCTGTTAGAGAACCATTTATGCTTGAATTTTACATATATTAAAGATTTCGACTCCAAAGTTGAATAAGAAATTGCAAAGCATGGACATTGACATTAAATCAGTAGTCCCACTACCTGACCCATTAATACAGAATGACCTATGCAGATCTATTAAATCCGATGCATCAGCGTTCTAGTGCCAGGAGTGTATGCACTGCTCTCATTCCATAGTGTGATAAAAACCATAACATTCAGTACAAGCCTAGCTTCTGTGAATGGTTTGTATTTATCATCATTTATAGTGGTAGTTTTTTGTTTATGAGTGTCATTTTTTGCTATTGCCATTTTTGTGAACTATGAAAGACTTTTTATTTTATTATTTTACTACTGTTCTTTTTTTTTGTTACATATTTTTGTCTTATATTTACAAACGTAAAACAACACAAACTAAATCAGCAAGCCCACATAATAATTTTAACTACCGTGAGTAGTGTTTAACACGTATCAGAAAGAGGTGTAAATGTGTCAGAAGTGAGTAAACGATAAGCAGGTTTGTAAATATTGTGTATACAGAATTAAAGTTTAAACATATACTAGGGGTAAATCCCCCTATTTATATTGAAACAAATTTTAACCTTTTGTATCGTAATTTTATGTTTTAATATAAATTAAATTTATTATAATTCAAGTATTTAATCTATTACAAATGAAATTTAATATAATTTTGTTTTTCATAACATTTCCTTATATACTATATTTTTTGTGAAGATGTTTTCAATTTGATTTTTTTTACCAATTATATTTTCAATATGTATCTCTAATCTATCTTGATATTTTACTCGACTTGGCGCAAAATAAAGTTGACCATGTGTAAAAACAGGTTTGGTCAATTGAAGCCATGCTCTTAAGAATAATTGACCCAGAGCCTTATTTATAGTTATTGAAAATGCAAGTCTTACAGGAAATTGGTTCTTTTTCATTTGATACGAATATTATTCTTAGTAAAAATATGTTTTCTTTTTCATAAACAGTGATTATTTCTAATTTAATACACTTGTCAAACTTATCTGGTACGATAAGACGTACTCCATTAACTAAACCTGATCCCAAGTTCATATTTCTAATTAACCTTTAATACTGTTAAAATATTTGTACTCAGCTGTTTATAATATAATATTTGTACAGCTGTTTCTCTGCTGAAATATTTGAAAATCATACTCAGACATTTTTCATTGCAATGTATTTCTTATGAAGACTTTTGGTAACTTCAAGTTCCTTAAAACCCATTAAACCTATAATTTTCCCCGCTCCTTCGTGTCAATACCTTTAATTTGAGCTATCTCCCAGCTCTGTACAACCTTCCAAGCTCATACAATTTTTCTCTCAATATTCGGCTTACAAAATTATGTATATGGATATCTGATACACCAATACTTAGCGAGGAATCAACAACCAACCTAGAAGCTGTCAAGATCATTAAAGGACAATTTGAGAACACCATGGAAGTCTATACAACAGATCAACATTTTTATGTTGAGATTGAGCTAAATTTTACAATGTTGCCTACAGTAAACTTTGCTGGTAGAAGTGAAAAATAGCATATAGTGTAAACAGAGGGTAACTGAGATTACAAGCAGTAATGCTTGAGTTACACAACGGTTGATTGATATTTGCAACTAATGGTTGTCAGAAGTGAGTAAAACCAAAAGCACTACAAACATTGCTCTTAATTAAATTCTACACGATAGTGTAAGTCTAAAGAATGCATTATGTCTACAAACAGTATAGAGACGTTGTGAAACACAAAAATTTTACACAAAAAGCGATATTAGGTTGATAATGCAATTTCGCAACCATGAATTTCAATGATAATGAGTTTTTCGTTGAATTATTATCCTGAATGTCACCAGGTTAATAAAGCTGCTGGAGCAAATGTTTTACCTGTTTGAAAAGAAATTATTATAGGTTGTTATTAATGCTTCTTCTAATAACAGCAATAAATTGGAAATTTCAGAATTTTTAAAACAAATCAACTTCAAACATGTTGTTTACTGGTGTGCTCAAATACTGATGAAAATGCAAAACCTGTTTAAATTTTATCCACCATTCTTTCCTAAACTATCAAGTCAGACGGTGATACATATACATAAGGCTCCGTCTCAGCAAGCATGGTTCACTATACAGATAGTGTAAATTTTATTTTAGAATTTGTGCACAAATTAGGTTTAAAAGGACCATATATATATATATATATATATATATATATATATATGTGTGTGTAAACTCATTTTATTTTTCAAAGCTACAAAAACGTTCTCTGAAAAATTGTCAGTATATTAGTTAACACGTTTGCTACCGAGCGGGGCATATAGCGCTTGACAGACTGGCAGTAAGAATTCAATCTTTCCACATAGACCATGTTAATGTGGGTTCGACCTTGGTTATAAACCAAAAGTGGAATGTTGTTGCAATAAGTTATTAAACTACATAAAAACCCTAGAAGTATGTTTGTTGAATGTATATTTTTGTTGTTTTTTGGGATGGTACATACATGAGCCGGTTGGTCTATAGCACGAAAATCGTATTGTAGACCGAGCGTCCCACGTAAGAGCCACTAGAAAGGCTTATATCAACAAACACCCAACTAACTCATCTTGGCTAGTCATTCTAGACTGATTGCTTACATATAAAAAAAGTACTGACAATATAAATTTTATTGTAACAGAGGCATAATACGTTTATATTACATACACAGTACAGAATATTTAAAAACACACCCTTACTTGTGACACGTTTACATCTTTTGTGATAAATGTCATTTAGAGTAAACCTAGTAAAACGTGATCATTCAAAACAAAAACTGTCTCAGTGGCATGAAGGAATAAACAAGGATGTCACTTTGATTGACTTTGGTAACTGAGAGATCAAATGTCCCACATCAACATGAGGCATGTCTACAAACAGATACGAATATAGCAAGCCGTTAAAGTAAACCGTAACACGAAAACAGTGTCCCAAATATGAGACATCAGTCCATTTTAAATACCCAGAGCACTCATACGTGGGAAGTTGGTCCAGGAAGAAACAGTTTGGTGCATATGTGAGTCAGTTGGTCTATATCAATAGTTATTTTGTTATTATTGCGGTAGCAAACTTGTTAAAATCAGAAATCTTTCCTATTTATTTATAATAACTTGAGTTAAAAAATATTTTTTAAATGTTAATGAAATTAAATATAAAAGTAACCTAAATTGGAATGTTAGACATGGTATTACTGAGAATTATTTTGGCTCTATGAATAATTGTCTAAGAAAATGTGAAGAATCATTGCCTTAATACATTGACTGCTGCACTCTGGAAATGCAACATTTATCAGGGGCTGGCATTACTTATTGGAAAATTAAAAATTTACCCTTACAAATGAAAAATATTAAGTTCAAAAACAGTTCAGAGACTAAATTATATATTTAACACTGTCACACAGTGCTACAAATGCACGTTGTTCTCAAAAGCAATGCTAGCAACTGAATGGCACAATAACTTAGGTGGGAGAAAAGCGCAGGATATCCCGCATGCAGCACCTCTGGGTCGTCTGTGAGCATTGGCAGTCCTGCATGCAGCACCGCTGGATCGTCTGGATATCCCACGCGCCACACTAATGTGTCAAAAGTAAACTGTACATATTGCCACATAAGACTTTACACCTTCGATAAAAAAAAATTGTATAAGTTCTGCTGAATATATATGTTATCCATAGAAAAGGAGTTAAATCAAACAAAAATTATAATTTAGGAAAATTTATTCAGATTATTTACGTGAGTTTTGACCCGCATTTCTTAAACCTATTGCAGTAACCAAGTGCAAAATATGTACTGTATGTTGAAAATACCAGTAGATATGGTTTTTATACAATTAAACACACTGTGATATAAAAAACCTCAAGATAAATAACAGAAACAGTTTCAAATTATCTAAACTGAAAATGAAACCAATATGAACAAATTTACTTTTAAATTAACTTAATATTCAATTAAACATTTATTTACAAAAAGTAAAACATATAAAGCAATTTTATTAAATATTCAAGTATTATTCAACTTAGGTATATTATTTGAAATTAGAAAAAAACCCAATGAAAAGGATTTGAAAGTGTTTTGGACTCAAAGTAAGAGCTTGTGTCTGTTACAGAAACAAGAGCGAGTCAAGAAATTAAGTATCACATATGAGATGAAAAAGGATCCAAACAAAAACTGAGTGACTAGATACAAGAACCACTTGGTTTTATCACATGCATAATCTTAATTTGTTTTTTTGAAAAATACTGGTTAGAAGAAAACACTTCATAGCATATACAACTCTCAGTAACATAAGCATTCATTCTTAAAAAATAAAATAAAACAAGAGTTGTCCTTTATGCTTAGATATAAAGAATAATCAATTAAAGGGATATAACTATTAAACATTAAAACATTTATATTTAATAATTATTTACTTATTAACCTTTTTATTTATCAATGTTAAGCGCTCTATTAAACATGAACTGTATACAAATCTATGTATAAAATAATGAATCTCTGTAATGCTTATCACATTTCCTACATATTGCAAGTTATTGTTATATTATTGCTGATCTATTTGTCATCTAGTGCCTTATCTATGAATTTACGCAATTTGTCAGTATCTTGTAACCCAACGATGCGATCTTCTACTTTTCCATTACGCATGACAAGCAAAACAGGAACTGAGCTTACCTGTAATACAGACAAGAGACATTTATTCAATAATACTCTGTGATACATTAAACATGATTTATTGGCCTTACATTCTAATTTACAAAGGAGGCGCTTTAAGAATGCTATGAAAATAGTATATACTGGTAGAAATAGTATAAACTGATCACCATTATACTTAAAGCTTATAAGACAATAAAAGCTTTATATAAACCTTTTTTTATTTATACCTTTTAACCCTTAGCGCTCGAATTTTTCTAACATGCTTTGCTTCACCACTTGTAATTAAATTGAGACAAATTCCTCACCTGCAAGTTTCATTATTGTTTATGGAAAACTTTGTTTTTTCTTATATGATTTTAGTAAACTAAGCTATTTTTATTCACTAATACTGTATATACATGATTTTATTATCTTATTTGTAGTTTTGCAGAGTATGATATCTTTGAAAACAGTCTTTCGGATGAAGTTCTGGTTTTCTGCTACATGTTTTGTAGTGAAAAAATGTTTCCCTTCTACCTCCTTTTATCTTCCTGTTACTGCAAACTACACAATCCTTACAACTACTTTTATCATTGGAAGAGATTCAATGTAATTTCCCATTCAGTCTTTCTTCTTTGTCAGTAGTTGATGGCCGACCTCTCTCACTATATGGGTTATTCCTGATATCAGTAATGCGTTCCCTCACCAAGTTTTGACGAAATTATGTTTGTTTAACAGGATTTTCTCTCATTTCCTTTTTTTTTGTTATTATAGATAGTAAAACTGTTTACTACAACTACATCTAATAGCCAGAAAAACATTTTCCTCCACCATTTATTTGTTCGTCTCGTAAAACTGCACGGTTCATTATATTGAACAGCTAAATCTATACCACCCATAAACTGGTTATATTTACAAATTCCTGTCGGTTTAATTATTTTGTTTATGAAACTGAACTACATTCTAATAAATCAGGATCAAGTAAAAGATCAGGAATTTCAGAATCACTAATTGCATGTGAAGTCACGGTAAACAACGAGTAAACAAATAACCTGCTAAACTGTAACCTACATGCAGCTTACAACGTAGCGGCAAACTAGATTTTGTGATGACTCACATATATTCCTAACATTTTCAACTTGGTTCGAATTATTGTCAATAGAGTGTAGCACCAAACGGTAAAAGATTGAATGTCGTGGGCTTCGCCGCAGACGAGTTATAGGCATTTGAAAATCGTGTCGGGTGACCCCCGACATACGAGTAAACTGCAATATATGCTTGGCGGGGCTGCCCCGACAGTTGAGTGCTAAGGGTTAATAAAGGTTCTTTACATAACCTTTAATTTTAAAAAAATGTGTAAGCACACTCACATTGTAATCATCAGCTAATGCAGAATTTTCATCAATATCAACTTTGGCCAGAACAACTTTTCCTTCTTTTTCTGCTACAACAGTCTCGATTCTCGGAGTTAAGGCTTTACATGGATTACACCATCTGAAATTTAAAAAAATATTATAAATATCAATTTAAATGAACCTCTCTATATAAAATGAAATGTCTTAATTGCTTGAGTGATCAACAAATAGTCTAAACTTAAAATTTTGATAACTATATGAAGCAACTGTGGCGTAATGTTTATTTTTAAATAAATAAAACCTCTAAACCACAAATAACATTTTATTTAAACCTTATGTACATTTTGATTGTCCAGCAATCATCTTCAGAGGTATTTAAAAAATACAACTAACTTTAAACAACATAATACAACAAATATATAGGCTTAAACCGGCAACTACTTCGCCACACCCCTTATTTAAAAAACTAGTACGACCAATCATGTTGCAGTAAATTCCCCCTCTACAACTTGGTCCGGTCTTCCCCCTCTCATGGTGAAGAGTTACCGTTACAACTATTTCAATTTTACTAAAAAACTATAATATTCCTTATTAACAAAGTTATAACTATCTCCTAATTAATGAATATAACTGAGATTTAGGGATAGGCCCTTTATCACAATTTAATAAATTATTTTCGTCATATTTGTGAATGTACAAACTTTCAAAACTATTCAAAAGACCTTTTGAATTAACATTTTTCAATAATTTTAGATCATTTAATTCTAAAGTGTGTTTAGTGTTTAGAATATGTTCTGCAACACTAGATTTTTCAGGTCTTTGAAATTTTATATGGCTAATATGTTCATTAAATCTGGTTAATATTTTCCTTTTCGTTTGGCCAATATAAATTTTACTACATGAATTACAATTTATTTTATAAATCCCAGATTTATCTATCATCTTAATTTTATCTTTAGGGTTACCTAATACATTTTTTAAGCTATTTAAGCTTTTGTAAGCTACTTTTAAATTTACCTGTTTAAAAACTTTATCTAGACCTTTTGTTAAATCCATATCAAATGGTAGGCTAATGAATTTATTTTTAACATTTTCTTTTTGTGTTATTAAGGTAGTAGAATCGTTTCTAAACTTTTTTAATTTTTGTTTCCTCAATATATTATCTATTATTTTAGGATCATATCCATTGAATTTAGCGATCTCTTTAATTCTGGCCAACTCACATTTAAATCTATTTTTATGCAATGGAATAGTAATTAATCTATTAACCATAGTGTTAAAAGCTGCTAGTTTATGGGATTTGCAATGGTTAGAATCTACCGGGATATATCTATCATTATTTGTATGTTTCCTATATATATCAAATTCAATTTTATTACTATTTCTAAAACATAATACATCAAGAAACGGTAAACATTTATTATGCTCTATTTCAAAAGTAAATTTAATGTTTTTATGTTCATTGTTAATTAATGATAAGAAATGTTCTATGTTAAACTCTTTGGTATTAAAAATTGCAAAAACATCATCTACATATCTAATCCATACTCTAGGAAAATACGGGAGTTTGTTTCTTAATTCCTTTTCAAAATTTTTCCTAAAAAGTTCGGCTATGAAAGGTGATAAACTATTCCCCATAGGTTTAAATAAAATGTTATTTGTGGTTTAGAGGTTTTATTTATTTAAAAATTAAAATTTTGAGGTTATATATATATATATATATATATATATATATATATATATATATATATATATATATATATATATTTGTATCATAATAAAGGGAGACACTAAAAAACAATTTTGTAAAATTAAAAAAAAAAACAAAGTTTTCAGAAAATAGATTATCAGAAATAGAAATCTAAATTTCATTTATACATAAAGTTTTTCTTGTTAAATAATTATTTATTAATGTACATATTATAAAATAATATGTGCAAACCTTTTCAGAAATTAATACAATAGTCTTGATGATTCGATGTAGATAGGACCGAGACCCCCTGGGATTACACGGATATACGTTCTTGTGCATTAGAAAAACCAGGAGTTTTAATGAACTCTAATTATAGCCCTGTAATTAAAATGCACTAAATAAGTCTATAGAATTTTATATGAACATTTCTTGGTAACCCGACTCATTTACTATCAATAATGTAATGATATAAACATTTTTCAAATGCCCGACTCATTTCCTTTGCATACTGTATTGATATAAACATTTCTTGAAAGCCCAACTCTGTTTCTTTGCATACCTTATTGATATGAATATTTCTTGGAAGCCTGACTCATTTCTCTTGCATACCATATGACTATTAATATTTCTTGGGAGCCTGATTCATAATTTTCATTCAAATAGATAAAATAGGCTCAAACAGAAATAAGCTCGAATTTAAACACATCACAAACTCCCATCATTTATTAAAAAAAGAAAACAATGCCAAAAAGTACAATTTTTATAAAAACAGTTTTTCATTTTATGTCAGAAAGTTTAAACTTTACATTTTTTTATAGCCAACCCTACCTTAACCATATACTTTATAGCTATATTTTGATAGAGGGCATATCATAACATAGTGCAGTTATTGAAAGAATTCTTTCTTACAAGATTATGTTTATACAATTCTTGAAGAGTTTTGAAGAGGTAAATATGTTTTGTGGTGACACACTTTCTATTTGAATCAATTGTAGATTACTAATTTTCGAGAGGGCGCATGCGGAGTTTTTCTCCGCACCTATCATTTTTTGTTAAGAAAACGTCTTTCCAGTTGTCAGAAGTTTATTTACAGCTCGTTACTCCACAACCTCCATTCTAGGAAACGGCCCAACCTCTTTTTGTTAATTGTTTCTTCATAGTGTTAGTGCGAATTTAATCTTTGTTACTCGTGGTTAGGTTGCAGACGTTTTGTCCGGAAACCTCCTTTTACGTAACTTATTTGTGCGGAGTTCCTCATGCGCGGCTATTTATATTACAAAAGGCTTTGTGGAGTTAAATCATCACTGTTTTTGTTATTATTATTTTAGTGTTGTATGTCTTTTTAGTGTCTAAGTTTCACATTTTACTGTTGTTCCTTTCGAAGAGGAGTGAATTCGTAAAATGCCGGGTAGTGACGAAAAAGAGGAAATTTAAGAAATATGACCTACCAGGAACTTTGTTAGACAGCTCTTTGATAATTCTGATGACAATGAGTCTCTGACGAATAATCCAATGAAATTGAAACAAATGAAGACATAATAAGTGAATCTGAAAATGACGAAAGTGACCAATATGTTGAAAATCTGTCAGATTTTGATGTTATAGAGAAAATTCAGCTAAAAATCCAGGAGAAAGCGATTACAGTGCAGTTTAACTATGAGAAAACAGCATTTTTTATTCTTGGGTTTTGTAGTCCATTATGTTCGGTGAATCTTATTAATCACTTGAAGCAATAGTTTATGACTATCCGAACTTTAAATTTAGTAAATTTGTTCGTAATATAGTAACATAGTAATCAATAATTTGTACATATGACATCTGTCACATTAAATGACATTCTAATTTGATAGTTATTTATAATTTGATGTGTCAAGGTGGCAGTGTTTCATCTGATACTGTATACAAACATATATTGTTCTGTGTTTTAATCACAACACGATTTTAATGTTATTTTTTTTACTTATTACACTTTTGCTATTACTTGCGACCAGACTTTTTGTTAACTAAAGGTTAAATTGTTGACTTACACTTAGAGGAAACGTTTTCGTCCTACGACTTCTTCAACCTCGTCTGGTCGCAAGTAATAGCAAAAGTGTAATAAGTAATTAATAAGCAGCTCGTCATAAACAGCAACAAGATTTCGTTATTTTTTAATAACCGAATCTATTTTAACCTAGCATTTTGTACATAAATTGAAATATACATGTGTATTAACATAGTAATATAAAAATACATTTTTTTTCTAGAGCTTAGTGTGTAATTCTATATTAAGGTTGTTTCAGATTTTAAGGGGCCTTTAAAATGTGCAGTGATTGATATCACCTGTTTCTTGTTCAGAATGTATTTTGGAGTAACATTTAAAACAAAATTATTAAGGTGACAACCTTTTGGTCGGTTTATAAAAATTTCCATATAAATGAAATTATTAGATTAATAAAACAAATAAAAGACACACAAATTAATCATTTATTAACTCAAATGTGTTTCAATGACAAAGTCATCATTAGTGAGTGTTGCTAATACAAACTCTAACTTACAACTTAAAAGTTTGTGAGTTAGAGTTTATAGTAGCAACACTCACTGACGATGATGACTTTGTCATTGAAACATATACGAGTCAATAAATGATTAACTTGTGAGTTTTGTGTAAGTCTTTTAACATAACCTGACAAGCTAAGCTCAAAGAATAGTTGTAGGCTATATTAGCTTAATGTTTGACATTTAGATCATCTACAGTAATTAGCTCACGTGTGTTGTTCAGTTGTTACAATTTCAATATTTATTGAAAATTTACCTTTTCAAATTTGGTAAATGTTTACCTCAAATTTATAAACAAAAAATAATTCTACAACAATTTCTTTTAAATTGCCAACTCAAACTAAAGGTTTTTTATTTGGTTCAACCTAACCTTAAACATTTAACCACAATATGTAAAGACTGAACCAATTTACTCCTATCACAATATTTTGATTCTTTGAAAATGTTTTACTTCTTCAATAAATACAAAACCAAATTTTCCCTGATGTTTTTGCTTTATTTAAAATATATTTTGTCATTGTGATTAGTTGCACAATTTTAAAATCGGATTGCATAACCTTTTTAATTACAATTGATGAATCCGTATCATCAAATTCAAAACTTAAATATAATGCAAGAAATGTATTTGATAAATTAATCTTACGTAGCAAAAAAATCGACAATTACTGGAGTTTTACTCTTCTTAACCCTTTCATCAAAGTCTTCTGGATCTTGAACTTTAAAAGATTTTAAGCTACAGTTGGATGTTGAAATACATCTTGTAGAATTTATGGATAATTTACAAAATTTGTGTAAATGTTTGGCGCTCGATATTAATTTAGTAGTTTGCATTTTGATACAAAAAAAATTAATAAGTAAATAAATAAATCACTAAATTATTGTCCTTGTACTTGAAACTTGAATTTATCACACAGACCTTCAAACCCAGGTGTTAACTGTATTATTATAATATTAATTGTCAAAGGCAATTTGATACTGAATAATAAGTATCCTCATTACAAGTATGTACAAAGTGTGATGTAATTTAATTTAATTATGTAAATTAAAATCAAATACTAATGAAATATTCCTGTCATATTTTGACAAAGTTGATTAAGTAGTTGAACATCAATAATTAGATACCTGACGATATAAAAATTTGGTGTTTTTAAATATAAATTTTATAAAACTTAAACGCTACATCAAGCAATTAAAAAACATTATTTAGCTTAAATATAATAATTTTATCGGTTTTTTGAAAGATATTCTAAATAATATCGAGAATAATGTTTGATGTAACTAGCACTGTAATTTTTTTGTCTATCAAGTTTTAGTTATATTTTGTATGAAACATATAAAAACATGTTTTTAGACAAATAGATTTATTATTAATATTATATAGCTTTTGTTAACAATTACATTCTAGTAGATTTTGGAAAGAGGTAACCTTTTAGTAAACGCAAAATATGTTAAGAATACATAATTATAGTATTTTACATTAAAAGAACAAAACAGCTGATGCTTTTTAACACAAGGCTGAATATCGCCTGATGTGATGCCTATCAGATGATTTGAACCAGTTCGCGATTTTGTACATACACTTCCTCAATTCAGTTGTTAATTCTGTCAGTGATTATTGGATAGACAAGCATTGAGGAGGGTTTTGTTTGGATTTTACAACTATAATTTTGCTCTATTATTAAGATGTCAGTAAATGGAAATAAGGATGTTATCCGTGTTTGGTGTGATGGCTGGTGAGTATATCATTTATAACTGAAGAATAATTCGGTACATAATTAATGATTGTCTATTACATTTTTTTATAAAGATATACCGCTTTCTTCCTACTGTTTTTTTAGAGGATTCTTTCAAAACAAGCATGTGTGATTCATTGTGTAAGCATAGTTTAAGAAAAGTTAGAGGCATAAAAAAACTGGCAGAGTAGACCGTAATGCATATTATTACTGACAGCTTAATTTTATGGTTTGACAACAAACTAGGATAAATTAAATTGATGAAAGCATTTTAACAGTCCTCAAGCTATTAACTATATAGAGATGAATAACAAACTTATACTTGTGAATGCAAGTCTGTGTGACTTACTAGTTCATTTATTTAAAATTTTGAATATTACTAAACCAGTGAGTTCTAAGTGTCAGTTAGTTTAAACAGTCAAGGTCTTTTTTGATTACAAAGATATATAATTATTTTTACCACATTTATAAAGTTTATAATTAGTTACTCTCAAGGTAGCTCCAACAGTTTAAGTTGAAGAAAATATCTTGTTTTAAGTAACTTATGAAAATAATTTTGAAAACATTAATACTAATTTACACTTGCACACGATTTAGTTATTTAATTAAATGTTTCAAATCTGGTGATTTGAAATCCACATTGGTAATGTACAATTTGACTAAATTCTTACTATTTTGAATTGAAAAATATAAAATTTGAGAATAAAATCTTTTTCAATATGTCATTTTATAAAAATCTTTTTTTCTCTACACACATTAATTTACGTAATTTATTAAGAGATATTCAAACCCTATTAGCCTCATTACTGCAAATACAGGTCAAATTGAAAGAACAACCTTAGTTCTTTAAATAATATTATAAATAATATAATTGAAAATTAAGACAAATCTATAATCAAGTAACATTGAACCCCTTCATTTCTTAATTCTTTGAGTTGAAAATTCATTTGTTATAAACTGAAGATACTCTCAGGGAAATTTCTAAATTTTTGATATAAGCAAAATACCATTAATATCTCGTTTCATTTGCTATTGAATTACAGAAGTCGAGGTAAGGTTTAGCTGCATTTATTAGGAGGGATCTGGCAACTTTTGTAGTACTCCAGCCAAACACAAAATACTAATAACACCTCACTTTCCTCACATATTTATAGTTACAACACTACATCCATTTTGCAACTCATCAAAACACAAGCTCTTTGCAAACTCTGATACTATAAAGTTGCTCTGCCGATGATATATGAAGAACACATATGCTAAAGGCGGTAAACATGACGTGTCTGGAGTGCATGAGTGCCAGAGCCTCTGCACAGTTTACAATTTCTCAATTTACAGTTATCAAGTCGAATTAAGGAGGAACATTATGGGTGCCAGAGTACTGGGCATTGAAAGTGATCATAGGATGTATTTATCCCATAGGCCTGCCTGTAATTTCTGAATAAGTTTGACTTCTTTTAAACAAAATGGTTGGAAAAGTCACATTTAGTTGGCATTGGGACCTGAATAGCCACCAGCAAAGTTTCTGATTTTTACATGTACAAAGGAAGGTAAAGTATACATCTGAAAAAGTTTTCTTTCTTTGTGTTTCACAAACTCATTCATTACTGGAAGTGTAAGGAACGTTCAAAAGCTCCAGACTATTATATTACTGGTGGAAGCAAGAAATGGAGCAGTAAATACATTAAAACAAATAAAAACATACACAAAGTTGCTTGATGTAATCATCTTGAATTCACTGATTAAACTAATTTTAAAAATACTTAACTAAGTGAATACGTAATTGCTTACTTGCTGACGCGTTTCAAAACATTCATTCCTTTTACGAAGCTAACCCTCTACTAGCGGCATCGGTTGTGTAAAGGCTCTAACGGGAATGGATTTATGACTGTGGAATGGGGTGGGTTGTTTGAGTTGTGTGTCATATAGTGGAAAAGTAATAATGCCATATTACATAAAGTAATAATTTTTTGACTCATACACGTGTCAATGACAAAGTCATCATGATCTGATAGTGTTATTACTACAAACTCTTAACTTACAACTCAGTTGTAAGTTAACTACTAACATAACTAATTAATGGAGTTGTAAGTAAGAGTTTGTAGTAGTAACACTCACTGATGATGATGACGTCATTGAAACGCGTATGAGTGAATAAATTATTAATTTGTGAGTTTTGTGTATGTTTTTATTTGTTTCAACATAACCTCACAAGCTAAGCTCAAAGAATAGTTGTACATTTATTAGTTATTGTGAATTTTACCACAATTATAAAAGTAAGTACTACTATAGCCAATTGCAACATTTTTACAAGTGTTTTTAGTCATTTTATAAAATTTAAGAGAATGGTTTTATATTTCAAATCAGTTAAATTAATGTTAGCTACATAACTACATTAGATGTTACTTGATTTTTTATTTCCTAAGAAAACTCTAAAGCCGGAATCTCCAAATTTTCTAGTCTTAGGGCTTTACTGATTACATGAGTAAGTTGCACAAGTCGAAACTATTTTAATTTTCTAGTCATTATCTATAATTAGTTAAGTACTATATACTTGTGTGAAAAAACATTCTTAATAATTAAGGATGCAAAAAATGTTTGCGGATCTAATTTACCTGATGAAGATAAATTCACATGAAGAAATGGAGTAGTAAATACATTGTCTACTAGAGATGACGATTCTTTCTTTTGTTTGGCTCAAAGTTGGTTTGGCTTCTCTCATATATTTGAATTTTTTAAAGCATTCTTTACTTATAGAGGTTTGGTATGCATCACAATTTAGGAAATCAAGTCAAAGCTAGTATTTAAGTATAGGATCAAAGTAACTCAAATAATAAAAGTAGAACAAGGACAAAAGTTACCAACAGCTTCTTTTAACTTAACATTCTGAAAATAATCAATCCCTGAACTAATTCAGGTTACCAATGGCTTTATTTAGGAAATGTTTGTCAAAACCTCAGTATTATTAGCAATTTGAACACATTGGTTTTCCATGTACTAAGTCGGAGGAGATGCATTGAAAGCCATTATAAAAACATTGTTCCTAAATGCACTAACTTTACTATCGCACTCCTTCATCTGTTCAGTGTTCAAAAATGAGAAAGCAGTTGTAACCATTGTGGCAAAAGACAAAGTATCATTTTCTGAGGCTGAAAAAATATTTAAGGCTTTACAAACTAAAAATGAAGGAGATGTGTCCGACTGCTATTGTCATAGGTACGTCCCCTTCCAACTGAGTAAAAATAAATAGGAAAATAGAAGTTCTAACAGGTCAATCCACTACTAATTCTTGTCTTCGAAGGAATAATTATAGCCTATGATGAAACTAGTAATGATAAAGCAAGTTTTATTCATCCATTTTGCACATATGCTTCATGAAAATTTGTTACACAAAGTAAGTCACTAAGAATATCATGAAGAATAAAAAAAGTTTATCAAATCTGTAAAGAAAAGTAATAAGTCTGTTTAAATAGGTTCACCATTTGTTGTCTTCACTTTCCATCAAGTGACAATGTGCAACATAACGATTATTAGATATGATGAATCACTTAAAAACTTAGTCCATAATGTTGTGCGATTTCAACATTCACTTTATTTCTTGGGATTCAATCATTTGTAATATCGAAGAGCATTTTGTTGAGAGTGTTGGATTGAAACTGGATTTTTAGCTCCTAAATTACCATTAGTAAGGGCATAAATAATTATCTAATGGTTCTAATTTTAGTTTTAGATGTCTGTAAAAACATAATCTACAGTAATCTACATAGTCTTGCAGAGCTGATGCTATGTATTAAAAGTGTAATAACATATGTAATAACAAGTGTATTAAATTAGAAATTATCACTGGTTCTGGAAAAGGAAAATCATATTTCTACCAATAATTAAATTAATATCAACAGATCTTAACATGCCATTTCAAACAAAAAGGAACAAATTTCCTTTAAGACTTAACATTTTCAATAACTAGACTATAAGTAAGGCTTCAATCAACTAAAACAGTTTTTACACATGTTCAACTTCATGTTGCACTAAGTCAAGTAAAATCTCAGAATGGATTAAAGATACATATTGGTAATACGTCAAAAAAATCAAATTGAAACACATTCACAAAAATATATAGTTTATGAGGAAATTTTGTTATAAAAAATTTGAATTATATTAAATTAATTTCTATTAAAAAATAAAATTACTGTACAAGAGTGTAAAATTTGTTTCAATATGAATTTGCCCCTACAAGCCCCTAGTTATATTATAAAATGTTATCCAATACTAAAAATAGTATTGTGTTAAAACACTCAGTTGCAAGTGACGCTCATTGCATATTCCTTTTATATTTGGTAAAACATTTTTATATTTATGATTGTATTTCCTGATAGCTCCATCATCTGAGATTTATCACTCTTGATAACCCAGTCAACCAACTCAACAGATGTACAACTCAGTAAAAAAGCTGGTCTACGCCATGCAATCCAAGGGGGTTATTATATTTCATCCTTGATTAGAACCTTAATATTAATAATTGTTCATCTATTTTCCTACAATATGGTGTAAACATGCTAACATTTCTCTGATTGAGATTAGGTCTAACTATAGGACCCAGGTCACTTAAACCATAATCCTCTCCTTTATCCCTGACCTGGAAGTTTTATAATAAACATTCATATCACTATTTCTATTCTCCCTTTTATTATCTCTAGTTTGTTAGTTTCATTGGTCCATACTTCTGAATATTTCTATGATGTAATTCTCTCATTTAGGTACGAGATATTGTTACATTAACATAAAGATTTGGTTTCTTTGTTTTGCCATTATTTTCACGTTTTTAAGGTTCAGTTTTAGACTTTAATTATTATAACTGCATTTACATTTTCAAATAAGTACTGCAAGTTCTAAAATTATATATAATTAATTAGTGATGGGCCAATACCTAAAATTTTTTATTCCGATTTTCAAATTTTTCTTTCTATTAAATCGATTCTCGATTCTTTCAAGTTATATAGGCTTATATGATATTTTATTTTCAGTTTTTATAAAGGAAGAAATTGGAACTACCTTTTCTTTGTGTTTTGTTTCGACATGTATGAAATGATGACGGTGTAGTGGCGGCCAGAGACGAAGTGGGAAAGAGAGAGAGAGAGTGTCGAGCCTCCCTAGTGAGAGTGAGACAGCGAAGTGAGAAGAGCGGTGACAAACGGACCAGAAATGCTTGCGATCATTTTTGTTGTCATAAATAATTATAATATTTTTGTGATTTCAAATAGACATTTGCTTTATCATTTATTTAAGTCAAAGTAACTAGTACTTAGATAAGACATAGTAAATAATTAATTATATTTCCTATAAATTACACCGTACACATATTTTAACAATAAAAAAAAAGAATCAGAATCGGCACTTTAATCAATGGAGAATCGAGTATCGATGATTCCTTAATACTATTAGGATTGAGAATCGGAATCGGCCCATCCCTATAAATAATAGTATGTCATTTTGTATTATTATTAATAATTTCTGTGTTTATAGTCATTCCAGCAGCCTGTACCAGTAAAGTTTCATGTCACATGGTTTCCTTTTTCTGTATTAAATTAATACAGACATAACACAACATTATCAAATGCCCTGACATTAATTTAGATCATTGTCAATCTGTATTTTTATAGTTTGGTTTTATAAAATATTGTTATTTTAATGTCTTTACTGTCAATGTTTATGGTCATGCAATTTTTTTTGATCTGTTTGATGTTTTTTATTCAACAGTTTTTAAAAGCCTATAAAACGTACATAAAGATCTTGTTTGATGTCTAGGAACCTTTGCATCAATATATTCACACCAAAAAAACTCTGAAATTATGAATTCTCTGATGTTTCCTCAAGTTTTATATCAATGGTTTAGCAGTGAATTTACAATGAATTCCCATGAGATCATTTTAATATTGTTTATTTGTCACCAACTTTAACTACATTGTAATTTTATAGTGTCATATGTTTAATTAAACCAGATATTGTATGTCACTTAAAAATTCTCCTGTAATTATCTGTTTCATTAGTACTTGAATTTTAAGTTATAAAATTGTTTTTACAATTTCATTTATCATCTGTGTTAATTTTCTGTTCTACCACTTCATAATGTAGAAATTCCTCTCCCCCTCCAATTCTCCAATCTTGCCACAATAAGTAGCTTAAAGTAAGACAACATACTTGTTTGGATACACAGGTATTGATTAAATACTAACAAACACCAGCTCAAAATCATTAATTTATTCCTCAGATGTATTTCTCTGACAAGTTATTATCATCACTGAGTATAAATAATGTAACATTTAAACTACAACTAAAATGGCAGGTTACATTCGTATTTATACTGTAAGAATAAACACCCACCAGCCATCACAACTACTAAGATAACCATGACAAAATAAAGAGTGTTGAATAGAACTAACTCATTATTAACAATTACATTTTAATATTCCTTAATTTATAATGTTTTCCTATGCCAGTAGTTTATTTAATTTATTGACATAATTAATATTATGGAAAGAAACATTAATATTCATTATTGAATAAAACATCTACTACTACTTTAAAACCCTGTTTCTCATCCAAACAGTGTTTTGCTATAGCTGATTTTCCTGGTGTATTATATTTTACATGGTAAAAGTGTTTTTTATCCCTAATATTGATATTGGTTTTTGTTTCACCCATATTTTGTAATGGGCATCTATCACAGTATATTCTAGATTTATTTTGTTCCATTGATATCATACTGGATTACCTAGCTTATTTATAAATATTTGTTTTGTTTTAGATATCTTATGGTTGTTTAATCAGTTAAATCAAGATGGTTGCAACAACCAATTTTAAGTTCTACAAATTTTTATTTAAAAAATTATGCTTAATACATTTTATGGTTTGGAACTTTCACAGTCATGTCAGCTGAAACTAATCTATTTCCCTGTCAATCCTTCATTCTTTAATCTTTATGTCACTACTTTCTTGCTCCTCTCTTGACAATGTTTTCTTTCATTTTAAAATATATAGTGAAAATTTATATACTCCTTGTAGAAAAAACTCTTCATACACTTATTTCATATATAGTTTTCCATTTGTATTTCATAATATGGTGTAGTGTAATAAGGTGTACTATAACTTAAGATTTGTTGTTACCTAACTCTCAATTAGTATTGTGTGTATAATAGCTTAATCACGCTATGACAATTACTCTGTCCAAACAACAATTAAAAAAACATTTCAAGGTCGTCCAATAGTTTGGTGGTTTAAGAATGTTGTTATGTTTTGTTATTATTCATTAAATGAAGAGAATATTAAAAACAGATTTAAAAGTAATCATCTGTAATCTGAGGCCCATTTTAGGTTAGTAAAATGGGTGGCTGGTCATTATAATAGTGTAAATGTAGAAAATTTCTTTAATATCACACACATTGTCTTCTAATTAACAGTGTCTGCACTTCAGTTTTCAATAGGGTTTTCTCATTTTTTTTTGTAATACAATGTCTTCTAAGTAACAGACTATATTGTAGTTGTTAATTATAACAAAATTTTTTTCAATAATTCTCTACCGTAATCCAATAACATATACAATTGCTAGAGATGTTTTCAAAGTTTCGCATGCAATTTTTTAAAAACCAAAACTATTTTTGTGTATTAAATGTTAAGTGATTATATGTTTTTTCTAAAAAAAACTTTAAGAACGCAGTAATATAAATATCAACAAGTTGATGGTTTTAAGCAATAACCATGCTTATTCACAAAAATTTGCATATTCACAAAAATTAAAGAAATTATTACCAACTTTAAACATTAAAAATAAAATTTATAAAACTCATATTGAAAAATCCTGTACAGATAAATTTTTAGCAATTTGTTTTAGAGTAAAAATTAACAGTTACATGTATGCAATATGGGTAAATTTATTTTACATGTCTATTATTTATTTACAAGTTTTTACTCCCAAAGAAATATTTTCTGTATTCACTATTTATGGAATCTAAGAAAGTTCTGACTTTATACATTACATGTCTTATCTTGGTTGTCTATAAGGAATGTTATGAACTATGGTAGAAGAAATATGAAATATAGAAGAAAGAATCTAAAATGTAAAAAAAAAATGGAATTTAGATTGTAGTTAATACCAATAAGGTTTATGCCTGAATATAAATTTGGTTCATTCAGACTGGAAAGACTGAGTTTAAAGATAAACAATTATTCACATTTTAAATTATTTAGACACATCTAGTTCTGCGCATATGAGATACAAAACTAAGTAATCAATATTAATTATACGATGTTTTTATGTTTAGAAACAAATCAAACATCCATAAAAAAGAGGGTTGACTTCCTTTAGTCATGATTTCCCAGCTGTTGGCAACAATTCTAGGAAACAAAATTCAGACCTCATTTAGTAAAAGCAAAGATCAATCTTAACCTAGTGAGTCTTGTTAGGAATTTCTACAACAGTATTTATCTGTAATACTTGGAAAAACAGTTGGGTATCTTGGTGAAAAATGTTTTGATTTAAATGTTAGGCAACCATCAGCTGCTTATACTGGTCATGACTCAAGCTTGTCACAGTCACTGTGGTAATGAATTCAGAGGGAGAATAGAACTGTGAAGTTTACAAAATTATTTGTAAAGATAATAAAATATTTTATGCAATGTTATGTGTATATAATGCCATATATATATTACTTTTGTTAGTTGTATGAATTATTTCAGTTATGATATGGTTCATTTTGGACATGCCAATTCTTTGCGACAAGCAAAAGCTCTAGGAGACTACTTAATTGTAGGAATTCATACAGATGAAGAAATTACAAAACATAAAGGACCGCCAGTCTTTACTGAAGAAGAAAGGTATGTTTTAAATATTCAACACACAGATTTAATATGTGATCATATTAAATATTCAAGTACTGTATTCATTAAATAAATACGATACAAAATTATTACAGCTATTTCAACTTATTTGCATATTGTGTCAATTGTATATTGGTGTATTAGTATTTTAAAATAGATTAAACTATAACACAGTCTTTTCGTTATTTCAAGTTGAAGAGTTTACCCTGTACTTATTTGACAAATCAATAAAACATCACTAAAATATTCAAGATTGGCTTCGTTTCAACCAGTAATCACCTTTAGCTTTTTATTACAATTTTTTATTCATAAATCTTATATAATAAATTTGTAAATTACATTAAAATCTTGATAATATTTTTAAAATTAAAATAAACATGATATTTACCTATTTTATATATAGCTACTGAAGAACATTTACTTTTTGTGGCAAGTATGAGTTTTCGTTATGCTTCAGTGCAAAAGAAATTTGCAGTGCATATAAATTTTTGAATTACATTAAAATCTTAAAAAATATTTTAAAAATTAAAAATTTCAATACAGATGGTATTTATTTTATATAAATAGCTACTGTAGATTATATACTTTTTGTGAAAAGTATGAGTTTTCATTATGTTTTAGTTTAGTAATAGGACAAAATAAAAGATTATTTGATGGAATTATTTATTGGGCTATTAGAAAATACAACAAATTAATAACAAAAGTTATTTATTTTTTTTGACAAATAGATTTAAAAAATTATATTGACTTTGAAATTTCCTCTACTTCTTTTTATTATTTTGTTGTTTCTTCTTCTGTCAAGGTTGAAAGGAGATACAACAAATATATATAGGTGACTTGACTTTAGTATAAGATATCCTTTAACTTTTGAAAAACTTATGTGAAGGAGCTGCACTAACTTCATGATGTTCATTGCAGTGTCCAAGCAATCATCACAACACATATAACTCTCAATAGAGTAGATAACCTGTCTTTGATCCTAGTAGAGATCCTGATGTTCTATATCTAGTCAATAGATATACTTTTATCTATCTGAGACGGGATTTAGGTTTCTGTGATGGGAAGATATCTCCCTTTAACCCTGATAGTGAGGAGGCCTACTTTGTGTACACAATGGTTTGTTTTTTGAGCCACAAGACTGCCCTATATACCAGATATGCAAGTTTTATGTTGTTACCTTAAACCATATATGTTACATTTATAGGCTTTAGTCACATTGATAAATTAATGTTAGAAATAATTTAATTAATTGTTAAATATATTTGTTTCCACGTTTTATTGGACTGGGTTTTAATGTCACACTGTCTTAAATTTGTGATATTTTTTAACAGTCAAAATTTATTTCTAGTAAACCCTGTTAAGGTACACTATAATTTTATCAACATTTGTTGATTCCATCTTCGCGTGAGCTACTAGTAATCACTTACACTTTTAAAAAAATGTTTTAACTTGCCTATAGTAGCATTTACTTTGCTTGTTGAGGACGGCCGTTTCGGGAGATGTGTCCCTTTGTCAACTCAGACCGTAACTCATAGGTCCGACTGTTACGGTCTGAGTTGACAAAGGGACACATCTCCCGAAACGGCCGTCCTCAACAAGCAAAGTAAGTGCTACTATAGGCAAGTTAAAACATTTTTTAAAAAGTGTAAGTTATAATTTTATATTCAATGTCATACAAATATTAGTAAGAGATGAGTTTTATAAGACGTTGATAAGAGTGTAAACATCCAAAATAAGCTTGAATAATACTGAATTGTATAATCTTAAAGTTGGTAAATATATTGACAAATTTTCTTATCTTTTTATGGCGTTCTTATTACTAAACTGGGAATTTTTACTACATCACTCTTTTTGAACAAGCTTTTGACAGCCTCACAATATCTGTTAAATTTTTAGGGCTAAGAAATTATATTTTTGCACCAATAAACAATGAAATAAAGAAACAATTGTTTTTAACATTTGTATACAGCCAGTTTTATAGTGATTAGTGGGATCAAAGTTCATTAGTAAAGATTTGTTTTCAGGCTAAGAGGACATGGCATTTGGGTTGTGCCTAATCTGTTTTGACCTTTGATAAGATAAAAAAAGAGTTGGAAGTTTCCTGCTTTGTAATGGAAAACATGCATCTTGAGAATAATGCTTAAAAGTTTTGTTTAAGTAGTGTTAAAAAATCATTACATATTGTTAATTAAAACAATAAATTATAACAAACAAAACTGGTGGTAACAAATTAGTTTCTGTTGAGTGCTTGACAAGAAACACACCATAAAGTGTTATTAAACATGGAAATTAAATGTGGGAAGAAATTTAAAACGGTATTTGTTTGTGTAACGAGTACACAGATGTAATGCAAGTCACTTCCGCTATTATTTAAATAGGTGATCTAGAAAAATTTTATTTTGTTACTCATAAAAAGAAACACATACAACATAAAATTTTTGCTGTGCTTCAAAACATTGCCCCCTTGAAGCCTTAAACATTAGGACCTTCCAAACTTTCAGATTAGTTTTTGGTATTCATTAAGAGCAGTCAAAATTTGTCATAACATGCAATGAAAGTAAGTCTACTTATGAGAATTTCATTTAATGAATACTAACTGATTTAAGTTTATTGTATGTCTTAATAATGTCAGCTAATGGTTACAAACAACCAGTTTATAAATGCCTTAATAATGTCAGCTAATGGTTATAAGCAACCAGTTTATAAATGCCTTAATAATGTCAGCTAATGGTTATAAACAACCAGTTTATATCCAGTTTATAAATGCCTTAATAATGTCAGCTTATGGTTATAAACAACCAGTTTATAAATGGCCTTGGTAATGTCAGCTAATGGCTATAAATAACCAGTTTATAAATGGCCTTGATAATGTCAGCTAATGGTTATAAACAACCAGTTTATAAATGGTCTTGATAATGTCAGCAAATTTTATTAACAAAATGGATTGTGATAATTACATCATGATAGTGAAAGGGAGGAATCATAAGTTAGAAAACTATCAGAACTGAGAATTTAACAAACAATTGAGGAAAGATAATTCAAAAATTATTATTATATATATATATATATATATATATATATATATATATATATATATATATATATATTGTAACATTTATAGAATGGGCTATATAATATTATTTAAGAATTGGAAGAATATATTAGAAATAACTCACACAAAATTTAAAAAAATAAATTCATTAAAAGATTGGTTAGATTAAATTGAAACGAAATTTAGGTAAAAGCCTAGAAAGGTTATAAAACGGTTGTAACATATAAATAAGATATTTGAACTGTAAATACATAAAGAAATTTGTTGTATCAAATAAAATTTAAAACAAGATAATCTAATAATAGTTATATGTCAAACAAAATTCTAAATACTAGTAACATAGGGCATAAGTAATTACTTGAAGGAAAAAGTGAAAAACGATTGTAAACAATGAAAGGTTATGTTTGGAAAAGTCCAGTCAAAACACACACAATTCAAAATATTACAAAAGTAAAACACAAAGACACTTCACACACTAATAATAGTAATTAAATAAACACTGGAAGGTTGGTTAAGGATCGGAAAATTGAAACAGTATGTTAACAAAATTAAAACTGGTGAAAATAGTTCGTTGACATTAACAGATGTGAAAGTAAAGAAATAGGTCAAGTTGCAGTCGACTCTAGTGGGAAGGAACGGAACTTCGTTCAATTAGAGCATATGTTTTTTTTAAGAAGGAGAAGCCGCCATATTAAAAAAAACAAACAATTGTTTAAAATCTAAGGACGCGTAGTTAGAGTCTGGCGTGGTGACGCCGAGGAAGCAGACCTTTCTTAGCAGTCAAAATTTTACATTGGAAAGGAATTCGTCAAAATTATACAGTTTTGTGAGGAAAATTGGCCAGATTAAACAGGAATAAGAAAATTTAAAGATATAGTACAGTGAAAATATAATTTGAAAGAACTAAAACGAATTTAAGTGTGTAAAAAAGTGAAATTTAAAGACAACGGAATTCTACGTGTGAGCAAGCAGCCATTCGCCGTTATTTGATAAGTTAAGTACCTAGCGCTATATAAAAAAATAAACTTTAGTGGACTCTTAGGATAATAGGGAAGTTTAAAATTGTACATTAGAATATCTTGTGATTAATAGTAATAAGATCATAATCCAGTTCAAATAGTTTCGCTTTTTTGCTTATTCCAAATTAAAGTTTTTCCATCAGGAAAATATTTATTAAAACTAATTTCAAAATTTAGTATTGTTTGTCAAAATTTATTTAATTAACCTAAGAATTAAAAAAATATAGCCCATGCTATAAACCCCGAGATTGTAAGAGATTGTAAAATTAGCCAAGGGTATTAAAATTGTGTAACTATAAAATCAAAAGAAATTAGAGTTAAACCGAGTTTGTTAAAACTTGTTAAGTTATAAATTTTTGTTTTGTGTTTATTGTTTAAATGTTGAGATGAAATGGTGATAATAAAGAATTATGAATTGTTCCTGAGTAAGTTTTTGTGTTTTAACAAGAAATAGATATCACCATTCAAATAAATATTTAATAATAAAAATAATAATAATAAACATTATTGTAAAGCGTTTTATAAATACTTTACAATATATATATATATATATATATATATATATATATATATATATATATATATATATATATATATATATATATGAAATAGTATATTTTTTATAGAAAATAATTAAAACTAATTATCATGTTGCATTTTTAGTAAACAGAACATGAAAATAATTTTCCTTAAGAGAGACAAATAAAAGTTTTGAAAGTATATGAGGAATGTTAGGCTAGACAACAAAGTATTAATTCTATCTACAAAAATAGACTCTCAAGTTGAAAACTTAAAACTATATTTTTGAACCAATTGGATTAAGAATATGATTTGCCACTTGCAGTTTTTGTGTTGCACACCTTGAGGTTTTAAAATTACTTTTTTGTATCTCTTGTCACGGAAAAGACTCAGGATTGAACAATGCACTGACCTAGTGCAAAACGCATCTGATGAAAGATATCAGTGAGTAGTTTTTTTTTTTGCCAAATGATACCAAAATAGAAGTGATGATTTCTCAGTTTTAATAATAAATTACTACTTTGTGGTATTACTTGGCAAAAAACCATTACTTACTGATATTTTTCACCAGATGCGTTTTGCACTAGGTCAAAATTAATACAAAAAGTAGTAATTTATAAAAAAAACCTCAAGATGTGCAACACAAAAACTGCAAGTTTTAATAATAAATTGTTGCTTATTTTAGATTAAAAATGGCGAGTCAGAATTGAAAACTACATTTTTTTTTTATCAAGTTGGCTTCAGAATATGACTCTCTGGTATTATAATGACTATAAATTTTTGTTCATTTAAGGTATAAAATAGTGAGAGGCATAAAATGGGTTGATGAGGTGGTTGAAGGAGCACCCTATATTACAACACTGGAAACACTTGATAAGTATGGGTGTGCATTCTGTGTTCATGGAGGTGAGTCCTAAGACAGGTTGTAAATCTTTAGGTTATTTAAAATAAACATTTATTTATCATTCTTATTATACTCATTTTCATTTCTGTTAGGAATATTTCTATATATTTGAGCACATTTTTCTGCCTTTCTTAACTTTACAATATATTCTTCTGTTAACCAGTTTTGGAATGACTCCACTTTCAAAACATAAATCGTACTGTTTGCCCAAATCTTGAGTCTATCTTTATATACTATTAGCCATGCCCCCACCACTTGCAGACCTCGCTTCCTATTGCTACACCCCTAATCTCAATTCCTCGTGTTTATCTACTTAATAATTTCAAGCTTTTAAAAACAACGCCCAACTAAGTTTTTATTTGTTCGTTTATTATCGAGGAATCAAGAATAGGTGTGTATCAATAAGATGGGAATCTACAAAAGTTGGGGGTGTGGCTAACAGTGTATAAAGACAAACTCGAGATTGGGGTGAACAGTACGATTTCAGTTTTGAAAATAGAGTCATTCCGAAACGCGTCAACAGAGTAAAATTTTGTAAAGTTAGGAAAGGGAAAAAATGTGCTCAAATATATACTTATTTATCAATTAACCAAAAACAATTACCTACTGTTACGTCTTATCAGACTTATTTTTCACTTGGCCATAAAGTGTTGGATCACAGTCTAGGCTACCTGCTGTGGTGTTAGGGATCAGGTGTATTTTATTGTGTTGTGGTTGTAAACCAAAGAGTTAATATACCCATAAACATCAAAAACAAATAAACTTAACACAATTAAATCTTACAAACATATTACACTAAAAATGGTTACAGAGACACCATGATAGGGAACATATTCTAAATCGACATAACATACACTACAAAAACAACAATAATAAGTCAAACAAAAATACGTAACCTCAATATATCACAACACATTATAAAAATTAGCTTCATCCCTCCAGAAACTGAAATACAAATTCTTTAAAACAACCAAGACAACCAAAATTATCTACCTAGCACAAATACATTGCAGACCAGCAACAGAGCAGGAATATACAAAATTACAAGTACCGAATGGCAAACCAATCGTATACATAGGACAAACAGGAAGAAATTTCATCACAAGATACAAAGTACACATAAAATACATCAAAAACACACAACCTAAATTAAATTTCAACATACATATATAAGGCATAGTACACACATCACCAACATTGACACTACCTAGAGATTCTACATTTTATCGGTGAAAGCAATATATTGAACAACAGAAAATATAAAATGTTTGAACACCAAAGAAACCAACCACAACACATTCTAAATGAAACATACAATTGAAATTCCACAATGTATTCCAAATACATAATAAAGAAACACTCAGATCAACAACACATTATAAAAATTAAAACATCACAAAATATTCACAATAACTCAACACATGAGTTATTCCTCAATAACTCAACACATGTGTTCTTGTCTGTGACTTGCGGAACAGACAATGCACTGACCAAGAGCAAAAAGTATCTGCTGAGAAATATCAGTATTGGGTTTTGCCAAGGTTAATTGATAAATAAGGGTTTAAAATATATATTTTAATATTAGCTAGGATGTTTATGTTTAAAAAAGTGTGAATAATATTTTGAGTAGTAATGTATAACATTTCATAAATGTAGATTTAACTTATAACTGAGTGAAAATATTGTGATAGTACTTATTTCATGTTTTAGCATTTTACAGTGAGCTGGAAATCAAGGTATAGTAATTTCCTAACCCTCTCATTAGTATCCCCGAACCATATGCAAGAACAGTATTTGTGCCACTCAAGTTTTTTCGTATCTTAGCAGAAGTAAGTTGTTTGTTTGCTAATATTTTAGTAGATTTTATGCTCTTTTTAAACTTTCTTGTAATAAATTCTTTTATTAAATAAAGACTGGAAAAAATATTATACTCTGGAGTTTAGGTTGAATTTAGATCAACTACTTCATCATTTTTTTTTTCTTCCAGGCGAAAAACCAAACAAGGTTATCATTGCCTAACTAATATTAATAACTAAAACTAAACAAATTAAATTGGGTTTCAACTAATTTCAGTTATCTAAACAATACAATTAAAATTTTACAATTAAGTTAGACTAATTCTAAGTTAAACTAAATAAAAATTTAAAAATTTACATGGCATACCAGAATGTGCTTGATTGTGATGGTACTTCCACAAAATTGACATAGTTGTGGATCCTCATGTCGCATCAACCATCCATGTGTTAAGAAAGAGTGGCCGAAGACGAGTAACCACCACTTCCTCCCTACGATTCAAACTAACAGATGACTTCCATGGTCAGATGGTATTTTCGATGTCCCTCAGCTTGTTTCTATTTACACCTTGCCATTCTTCATTCTAAACAGAGAATAGTGTAGTTTTAACATTGCATACAAAATCTGATGCCATCACACGTTCTGTCGATGGCACCATACTTGTAGCTAATTTTGCACCTTCATGTAATTAATTGTTTCTGAATATTCGGCAGTGACCAGGCACCCAGAAAAATGACACCTCGTACTTGAAGCCTGTGTATTGAGCACAGCATGTCTCCAACTAATGGGTTCTTAGTGTACATTTCCTGAATAGCCTGGAGAGCACTTTTGGAATCAGAACACACAACATAATTAGATGTTGCAGACGGTGTAGATCTTAAAGCTTGAAAAATGGTGTAAGGTTCTGCTGTAAAAACGCTAAGGCTGAGGGCAATCCGTAGGAGTAGGTTTGCCCTTCCATATAAAATGCACATCCTATCCCATTGTCCAGTTTTGAACCGTCTGTGAATTGGTGAGTTCGTTGAATCTGCAAAAACTCCTGACCTACTTCATCCTTAGCACCACACGACCAACATATATAGTATGCCTGCTGTGAATAAAGCTAAATATTAAACACTTACCAAACTTCATCCCGTCTCTAAAAAAATCCAATAAAATTTGATATTTTAAAATTGTAAAACACTTAATTTTATTTTTAAAAAAATTCTGATATACGTATTTTAAAAATATTAGTAATTATAAGCAACAAAATAAAAAAAACTATAAAAATTTTGAAACATACTCAAAAGTTTATTAATGAATTAAAAAATTCTTTGACGATTTACCTTTTAAATATTCCTAGATTTAGATACTAGAGATAGAAATTCTTAAACTAGACATAGACAGTTATGAGACCAAGAAAAAATAGCATGTTAAATTATGTCAAAGTAATATTTAGTGAAATATTAAATTGTAATAACCAGCGGTATTTTGTTATGTAATATATATTCCTATATATTGTTATGTGATTTTGCTTATCCACTAGCAAATTTTTGATGGTTAAAAAAGTTAGTTTTGTCTCGCTATTTTTTTATATTTTAGATTTGTTCAATTATTACAAAACAAATATATTTTAGTTATAATAAGTTGAGTTTTTCAATAATAATAATAATTAATAATTTTGAAAGTATACTTTTTTATTATTTGATTTCATGTTCCACTTGAGCTACTAATTTTACATTAGTAGTTACAAGTTACAAGTAGTTTTATAGGCCACTTGTAGTTTTACTCCAAGTTACAGACATAATTTATGTTACAGTCTGATTAGACAACATAAATAAATAACATGCATATCCCAAAACGGCAAAAAATAGTAAGTGTTACAATAGGCATTTATGTTAAAGTGTTCTAGTATATATTATTCTTGAATTTTATAGTCCATTATGTTCGGTGAAACTTAATTAATCATTTTATGTAAGTTTATGACTATCCGAAATTTAAATTTTGTAAATTTGTGAAAACTTACTGAGACAGAACATTTTCAATTGTTATGTGGCGATCTTCATCAGTGTCTTCTCTGTATATATTATTATTCAACTACGTAGGGTTAAACAATTGACATGACAGGTAAAAATGAAAAATCAAAGTGAAGAAATCAAATAAAAGATTTAGTCTACACATTTTAATGTCTTAGAATATCCTGTAACACACAGAAGCATTTTGTATTTAGTGCACAGTTATATAGCGCTTCTTTTCCTGTAAAGGAATATAACAATATCAAAATCTTGTTGCTGTTCATGGCGAGCTGTTGTCAATTACTTTTTACTTGAGACCAGACTTTTTGTTAACTAAAGGTTGTTAAATTGTTAACTTACATTTGGAGAAAGCAAGACGAAAATGTTTTCTCCAAGTGTAAGTTAACAATTTAACAACTTTTAGTTAACAAAAAGTCTGGCCGCAAGTAAAATCAAAGTGTAATAAGGAGTATAACATATAGACATTACAGTTTTTGTTGGCTTTGACTTTCTCTGTATCTGTAATAAGGTCTAGAAAATGCTTTACAATTAGTAATATTTTGTAAACCTGTAGAGCAATATACAGGCGAAGATGTGTTACTAAATTAATCTTGAAATTGTTGAATCAAATTCAACTTAAACTGTCACAGTATAACCATTTTCCAGTCTTCATTTCATATAAAATAAAAGCAATCTTGATATCAAATTTGCCAACTAGCCTATATTATTGTTATAATCCACCATACTCACAGGCTTCATCACTGACCTATCTGTTAAATGGTGCAGACAATTTCATGTGCAAAAGAGATATTACCATTTCTTAAACCTCCTACACCATTATCTACAATACTAGCAAACAAACAATGCATTACTGATACAGTTACCGGAAAATTTTTGTAAGGTGTATAATTCTTTTGGTTATGATTTGGGAATGCTAAATGAAAGGGTTAATCTTTTAGTATTTGTTCAGTTTAGTATTTGTTTTTAACTGAATTTTATTTAATATACTCTTTATTAATTTTAATACCCTCAGCATTTGAAATTCATATTTTAAATGTTTAAAATTCTTTCCTTCATGCAAATAAATTACCTAGGTTTCAGTATGA
Organism: Prosapia bicincta; assembly: GCA_036971475.1. Taxonomy (NCBI): domain Eukaryota; kingdom Metazoa; phylum Arthropoda; class Insecta; order Hemiptera; family Cercopidae; genus Prosapia; species Prosapia bicincta. The sequence continues at coordinate 2,560,866 of JBAIZL010000376.1, read as the reverse complement.
TAGAATGCTACTTTTGGTGTAAAACCCTTTAATAGTGTCTTCCTTATACAAAAATGTTATTTGTGTATCATGTACTTAACATACAAAGGATCGGAGACATGTGCACTGTTAAATATGTATTTATCTTTTTGAGAATGAATTTTCAGACGTATCTATCTTAAGTTATGCTTCCAAAAATCTCTGAAATTTTCTCTTTTTTTATTAACACTTGAGGGCCATAGCATTTATACGGTCAATTATATAAAGTTTGCACAAATTCCCTCATAGAACCCAGCAGATGATCTGTAAATTATTATTATTTCATGTTACATTATTAAATTCATTCTATTAGCTCACACTCTTCTGATATATATCTTGTACAAATTTTCAGTCATTATTAAAATAGGTTGTTATTAATCCAATCAAGCTCAATAACATATTTTCTAGCCTATAGTGGATGACAATTGATGTTAATACTGTTTTTTCCCAATACTTTTTTAATAATTAAATTATAAAATTTGTGGGGTCCAGTTGGATTCAAACTGAGAATCATCATGTTCGGAATCTAGCGAGCCTTGGCACTGCACCAACTTTCGAATACCTAGAAAAATATATTTCTCAAAGATGTATATGAAATTTTTCCCCCCTCTGGTTGTCGTTGTAACCCTCTATTGTACAACCTTAAACTGATGTCATGGTTACCACACAATATCATAAATAGTGATCTAGTCTAACTAAAATAAAATTTTTCATTGTACTTCTGTAGGAATTTTTTTTACATGACTTGTTTTTAAAAATCAATTCTTTGGTTCATTGCCACCTCCATGTTTCAGACTTCAGTCTTGGTTTTGTATTTTTTCCTGCAATCTCTCCTTCAAATAAGACAATAGTTTGACAGAAAACTTTTGGTATTTAGAAGTTTTGGTATTATACCGATCACACCCCTATAGGAAATGTAAGACATGACAGAATGAAAATATACGTAAATGTACCTTTATATTAAACTTTTACATTTCTAACAACCAAATCATCCTAACTGGATAGTTCATAGGTATATAGGTATGCTTATATATTTAATACAGGTATGTAGTAATGTTGTATAAAATAGTGCAACAATTCCTAAATAATTAATTTATAAATAAGCATTTAAAAAAAATAAGGTTATATTTGTACGCTATATATCTTCAATGTAAATTTTAATTGCTTCATGATTTGACATTCAAAATAACGGTTTTGTTCAGCAAATAGTTTTGGGTAGTTTTATAAAAGTTTAACGTAGTTTATTTATGTATATTTTCATTATGTCCTACATTTCCTATAGGTTTGTGGTTGGTATAATACCAAAGTACTGATTTTTTTTACTTAGTTTAAAAAAATTAGTTATATCTATGTTTGTAAAGTCTTTGTATTGTTTTTTAGATGACATCACAATGACAGCTGATGGAGTAGACACATATCACCTAGTCAAAGCTGCTGGCAGATATAAGTAAGTCTACTAAACTACATTTTGTTAAATAAATTTTAACACAAAATTGTAGTATTCATTCTCACTTGAAGGTTATAATTATGGAATAAAAAAAGTTGTGTTACACTTGCTTATAGTAACACTTAATTTTTATGATTGTTAAAGATGACTGTTTCGAGAAATGTGTCCAATTGTCAACTCAGACCGTAACTGACCTCATTGTTACTATACGTTAGGGTGAGGGGGTGTCATATTAGGGTAGGGATGTTGGAATATTTTGGAGAGTATTGGGGGTTATAATGTCAAAAAGTGTATGTGAGTTATAGTGTAATTGGGTATTGAGAATGTGTGTGGGGTGTAGTTTGAAATGTTTGTATATTATTGTTTGTATTTGTATTGTTAACAGTACAAAAATACCCAGTGATACACAACTGACCAATACGAGATATACAAACATTTCAAACTACACCATACACACATACTTAACACACAATTATACTTTAACTCACATACACGTTTTGACATTATAAACCCCAGTACTCTTCAAAATGCAGGTGTATTTTTAAGAGTATTGAGGTTTATAATTGCCTAATACTTTTCCTATTATTGGGAGTATTACCCATTAGGGTAAAATGTTGGGGGACATCCCTACCCTAATGACCCACGCCTACCCTAACTTATATTAACCATGAGATTAGTTACGGTCTGAGTTGACAACGGGACACATCTCCCGAAACAGGTCATCCTCAACAATCATAAAAGTAAGTGCTACTATTGCAAGTGTAACATATCTACAATAGTTTTTAGTTAAAAACTAGTAGCTCATATGAAGATGGAACCAACTAATATTATATTATTAAAACTTATTATCTGTTAATTCTTAGTTCTTTAATATTTGTTTATAATTCTAGAATTCTTCCTATTTTTCATGAACTCTTTGTTTTCTGCCCATGGCAGTTTCTTTTCACTCTAAATCCAACATCATCATTTTCTCTTATATGTTTTTCTTTGTACCAGAGTTAATTAAATTAATAATAAACAATTTTTTCGTAATTTCCACATTTTTGTTTTCTCTATAGTTAAAGTATTTATCAGTTTATTATTGTTTGCCCTATTAAATTAATCTTTATGTTTGTTTCTTACACACTCTCACTAACAAAATATAAGTTTATATTTTACCTCTCCAATAAATAAGTATGTTCCATTTTCTTATAAATATGTATTTTAATTGGATTTAGATGTTTTCTGCTCTATCATCATGTTTTTATATCAGAAAAAAGCTTAAAAGGATTTTTATCTTGGTTATTTCCCCACTTAGTTTTCAGACAGTAATTACTTTATTATTAAAGATTTATTTTGTTTATTTTACAATTTCTGTTTATGATATCAGTTTTGTGTTGCTACACATAGTTTAGCTGAGGTATAGGGAATCTTATCTCGTGTTCAACCATTATATCCCTAATCTGCATATCTGTATTAATTGCTTTCCTTCCAATTATCATAGTCTTGAAATTAATTAAAATGTATTGTTATAACATTCACATATGTTATAATTAAAGAATAAAAATGTTACAACTCACAAATATAAAAACAATTTGTCGTCATCCTCAGTGATGCTACACAAATCAAATTAAGCTTAACTAAAAAAAAAAACACTAAACATAACCTATAAAGTTTTAACAAAAGTCAGGTTTTAACTTTTGTTAAGACTTTATAGGTTATGTTTAGTGTTTTTTTTTTTTTTTTAGTTAAGCTTAATTTGATTTGTGTAGGATCACTGAGGATCAATTGTCATTGAAACGACGTATGAAAATAAAGTTTTTTTATTTGTGAGTTGTAGCATTTTTATTCTTTAATTATAACTTTCACTCACAAGCCAGCTCGAATATTATTTATTCACATATGTTATTTATTTATTGTGAGCCATCTATAAATGTCTTTTTGTGTTGAATTTTATAATCTGATTATATAGCTTGTCAAGCTAGATACAAAATTGAATATGCGTTGAAAACCTTTTTAAATTGAAGACATTTGCCAAGTAGATTTTCTTAATCATAATTTTGAACAGTGTATATGATAATCTGATCACAGTAATTATTGAACAAATTTTTGTTATAAATTTTTTTGTGGTTCTTTAAATTACAGCTAGAAAAGCTAGTTAATTATAGAAAGAAACATTCTTTCATAATTCATTTAATTTTGATTTAGGTAGCATTTTTTTGATGTAATTAAAAGCACTATGAAAATATTCCTAGTCAAATGTGTTGACAAATCTCAAATACCAAAATGAAATATATTAAGTAGGTTTTTAAGGTTTTCATCGTAATGGATTAGGATAAGATGAAAAAAGAATATACCAACATGTTAGTGTAACAATTTTCAAGATTTTATAAGTGGTAATATTTCCTTGAGCAGCATGTATACCGTGTATTGTTTGTTGAATTATGTTTAAAACTCTGAATTGGTTGTAAAACATTTAATGATCATCATTACAGATATTTTTAATGGTTTTTATTTGTTGATTTACAGTTTTTTTAAGTATACTACTTTCCCCTAAAATCCAATCCTTGTTTCATATTATTATAAAATAATGTTACAACTAAAACACTTGGATTTAGTTTAATATGTCACACCTGCCTATAGTCGGACTTACTTTCTCTGTTTAATGAGAACAGCTGTTTTGGGAGATGTATTTTATTGTCTGAGTTAGCAATGGGATAATAATCTAAAATGGCCATTCTTATTTAACAAAAAAAGTAAGTGCTATTATAGGCAAGTGTGGCATATTTATAAATATCCCAAGTGTTTTAGTGTAAACCTTGAGCTCAAGTTGAAGATGGAATCAATTAATATAACATTGAAATTATTTGTTATTAATAATAGAAAATAGTAACTATATGAAGCAACTGTGGCGTAATGTTTATTTATTTAAAAATAGAAAATAGTGTTTATGGTAATAGAACAAAATTTAAAATCAGTCCCATAGGTGATATTTACTTTCAGAGATCATAGTAAATAACTTTTTTTTTAAATTTTAAGGATTTTGGATTGTAGTTATAAATTCAAATATTTTCCTGCTACACATTTAAAGTGTAGATTATTAGTTTTGAAAAATAATAAAACTTGAGAAATGTAGAAGTACTCAATTTTCCAAGTAGAAGCCAGTGGTTTTTAGGAACCAATATTTTTCAACACTTTGCTTATGGGTTAATCTAAAAATTGTATATTCAATACTTCTGTGTTAAAAATATATTTCTTCTAATCATATTAGCGTTGGTTTTAGAGAAGTAAAAAGAACAGCGGGTGTGTCGACTACTGATGTTGTTGGAAGGATGTTACTAATGACTAGACAACACTTTCACCGTGGCCATCTGGAATATGAAATAGGGAAGGACAGTTCCTCAGCTCTTGGTCTAGATGCTACTGCAAGATCGCCTTGGACAGGCTGCTCTCAGTTCCTGCCAACAACACAAAAAATTATCCAATTTAGTGAAGGAAAAGAACCAAAGGTAAAACAGCGTCATCATTCAAAAACTTGTTAACAAACGTTTGATGGATACAATATTAGTCACTAGTGTATAAACAGAATATCTTTTTTACAAATTTACAGAACTCAATAATATTTTTATATTGGATCCTCTTATATTGGGAGATGGAAAATTCATAACTAATAAATATGTGAACTCTAAAAACAATATTGGAAAATATTGACATCTCTAAATAATTTCCAGCTTCTTTACTTAATCAATCGCTTTTACATTAGTTTGTGACTATCCGAACTTTAAATTTATAAATTTGTAAAACCTTACTGAGATAGAACGTTTTCGATCGCTCCGTGGCGATCTTCATCAGTGTCTTCTGCTTGGAGTTGTTGTTAGGTTAAGTGTTAATGGTTTTAAAGGAAGGTTTTAAAACCTTCAATGCTTAACCTAACAACAACTCCAAGCAAAAGACACTGATAAAGATCGCCATGGAGCGATCAAAAATGTTCTGTCTCAATAAGTTTTTACAAAATTTAAAGTTCGGATAGTCATAAATGGTAATTAAGTTTCACCTTGAAGAAGAACGTAAGGACTACAAAATTCAAGAGTTCTTTACTTATTTGTATAGTTTTATTTATATACATTCGTAACATTACATTCTTCTTAGCAGAAGGGCATCTTTGCCGTGGTGTGTAATTCAGTATAGCATGCAGTGTGCAGTTTCAAAGGCAGGCTTTCCTTCTCTAGGACTAATTTTCACTTCTTGTACTGTCTCGTAAAACCTTCATTTTGATTCTCGTAATCACTGCCTACAGTAGTTTCTTGTACCATTTCAATGTTTGTAACATCTGTTATCATTACTTCCTTACATTCGTCCTTACTCATTCACTGACATATGTCCATATCATCGACCTTTTCACAATCTGGAAATTTCTTGATAAGAAATGTCATCGGTTTCTTCTTGTGGATCAATGACACAGTCAACAGTTTTATCATAACTCAGGAATTTTTTCATGACTTACTTGATGTTTCTTCTTTTATTTCATTCCATAATTTGGCTCTACAACACACAACTTCCTTATTATATTTTTTTTTAGACAGCCTACATTGTTTTCTTCCCTTTCAGTCGCTTCAAAGAGAGATTGTAAAATGTAACGTTTGTATTTTTTTCATTCAAGAACACCTTGATACATTGGCTGGATTAAGCTTGTAAAATTTGTGGGTAGGAATAAAGCACGGATATCATCAGACCGCAGTTCAGCAGGATGCGACGGCGCATTGTTAATAGTTTGAATTTCCTTTCAAATAAATAAAATAGCATGAAATAGAAATGGGCTTGATTTAACGGAACCTCGAACACTCTGGGTTTTCGAGACTTTACTGTATGTGTATTTGCAGGAAAATTTAAAGTAGGTTTTTATTTTTTCAAATGTAAACGGCTGTTCCAATAAACCGTTGGTCTAACGGAATCCACAGTATTAGTTAATTTTTTAAAATATGAATACACCAATAATGAATCGTATTATTTATTTAAAGTGCCCAGTAAGGATTGAGGTTTTAATTATAGTTAAACAAAACCTAATTAAATACCAATTAATTTATTCTCTTTTATCAAGTTTTTACTTTTGAGGTTTTTTCTGTTTAGTCTAAATCTTTTTCTGAATTGTTCTGGAATTTCTTTATACTTCTTACTAATTTAAATATTTTTTTTCAGATTGGCGATAAAATAGTGTATGTGGCAGGTGCATTTGACTTGTTTCATGTCGGTCATTTAGATTTTTTGGAACAAGCACGTGCTCAAGGAGATTTCCTCATTGTAGGCCTGCACACTGATCCTGTTGTAAATAGATATAAAGGCAGTAACTATCCAATAATGAATTTACACGAAAGAGTACTTAGTGTTCTAGCCTGCAAGGTAATTTTTATAATATTATCATAATGTTTAATAAATGGATATGCCATAATTTACAAAATAAAAAGACAAGGTATAAAATATACCAGACTTCAGAACAAATATTTTCATTTGCTTATTATTTTATTGTAATTTTTTTGTATCACAAGCCTGAAACAGCTTCTCTCTGTAGTGTTTCTAGCTGAATCGGGGGCAAAAACTTGTAAGGCTAAATATTCTTCTACATCATAGGTTCCTGATCTGGGGGGCTTGAAGGCAAATTAGAGGGGCGAGATCAGTTGGAATAGTAAAATAAACCAAAGTTACACCTCTGATTTTTTTTTACATCGGTAATTTTTTTTACCATGATTTTCAGAAAATTTAAATGAAAGATATGCATTTATAAAAGAAATATTAAAGGCTCTGCACCTTGTTTGCCGTTAAATGTGGCAACAGCTACAATGGACAAATCTTCATTTTGGATAAAACACATAAAAGTGTATCATAGGCAGCTCTTCGATTATACCTGCCTTTTTCAAGCACCTACTTGTATGAACAAGTATTTTCAACACTGGCTGCAATAAAAACAAAATATAGGAACAAACTTGATATTGCTAATGACTTGGGTTGTGCCCTTACTAAAATACAACCTTAAATAAGTATGCTAGTGTAAAAAAATCAAGCTCATCCATCTCACTAACGCATTTTCCTCATCAGTTAAAATTTACCTTATAAATTAAAACTTGAAATGTTATATCATGTTTCTTGTGAAAGTATATATAAATAAAGTTGAGGGGGGATGGGAGGCTTTTATTTCAAGAAGAGGGGGTGTAGTTCCAAAACGTTTGGGCTAGATCCTTTATGGTCTGAGCATTATATCTATTACAAAAGGTGTTTTGATTAACTAAAGATATTCATGTTTCCAGAGTTTTTTTTTGTCAAGATGGTTCTCACTATAAACAGTCATTACTCATTGGTTTTTAAGGTAAAAAAAACCAACTGTCTATGAGCTAAAAATCTCAGTTAAATACATCTGGAATATATATTAGATATTCATCATATACAGTCAACTCCCGATTATCCGGGATCGCATCAACCGGGTTGCGGATCAACCGGGATCGTCAGCTCCACTTGAAGCAGTGGGGCGGGAGGAGTCAAATGTGAACGCGGCGGACGGATGCGAGCGCGGGCGGTCGTTGGGGCGTAGAGTAACCTTTACGGAATAATTTATAGACTGTCAACTCGCCCGCAGTCGCCACCCCGTGTCCTAAATCCTTCCTACCTGTTTCCCCGCGATGCGCACTCGCGGGCAGAGTTTCGGTCAGCATGTCTGAGTTTACGTTATATTTCTTGTTGTCCTTTTATAAATTCACGCGGTTCTATGAAGCGCGAATCCCTAATTATGCGTTGATCTCCAACGTCCAATCAGATCAGAGCACATCGAAACATCGAACGTAATGCATGGAGGTGCGATAACCCCGAGCGCGAGCGGGCGTTTTTCGGAGAATAAATCCGAACGCCGAATTCGCGTAATTACGCGATCGTTCGAGTCGAACGTAAACACTACCCTTCCTCAGTGGTCAGTCTATGCGTTGCTTCTGATCAAAACGAACCGTATAGTAGTGACGGGACAACAGGAGGCGATACTATTTATCAGCTGTTTTTACAGTCATTGGGTAGAAGTAGGGCTGTGGATATTATGGTATTTGTTTTAACCGTGATTTCGCATTATCTGTGACGGTCCTGCCGGTAATTATCCCGGATAATCGGGAGTTGACTGTATACAGTAAAAACCTCGATATATATGTTATGGTAATTATTAATATTACCCTTCGTTTACCATAATTATTACTTATTATGCTTAAGGTCAGTTTACTTTATATTTTTAATAAACACACACAAAATATAATTCGGAGATACTTCTAACTAGGTGATAAAAAATAATATACTGTTTGGTGACAAACTCTGGTTTAATTTTCCCTCTTAATTTATAACACTACAGAAATGATTAAAAAAAAAAATCTCTCCTACACAATAGTTAACCTAGTTCAATTCAAGCCTTATTTGTCTTAGTACCTTTAACATAAATAAATGAAACCTCTATACCACAAATGACTTTTTTCTTTTATTTAAAACCTTATGTACATTTCGATTGGATAGCAATCATCCTTAGAGGTAATTTACAATAAAAATACTATTTATTATAATGGTATTTTTATTGTAAATTACCTCTGAGGATGATTGCTATGCAATCGAAATATACATAAGGTTTTAAATTTAAAAAAAAGTCATTTGTGATATAGAGGTTTCATTTATTTATGTTAAACATTACACCACAGTTGTTTTATACACTTATATCTTAGTACCTTATTTAATTTAGTTGTTAATATTCTGGGTTGAGGTTACTGTAATCTGGATGATGCATAAATGAAAATTTAACAATGATTTATTTATAACAAATAATTATATTATAGATATTTAATATTTTGAAGAAATGTGTTTCAGGTTGGATGGAATGTTATTATTTATTACAGTAAAAAAATGTATTTAATTTATATATGTGACTCACTGAACATGTATATTTATCCTTGGGATCTCCATCTTGATCTCTGCACCTTGAACATTGGCCAATAGTTCCCCGACTTTCTTCTCTTCACTCCACTTTCCTTACACTTAACAACTACTTATGTCACTTCTCTCTTCAACTAATTTATCCCTTAACCCTTTTTTTTAACTTCTACTTTATTATTATAAAATCCCTATTTACCAAGAATTGTATCCCTATTACTCTAACATGTCTTACCATTGTTGTTTTCTTGAGCTCCACCGTACTCATGTTTTATTAATCCTTCGCATTAGTGGCCTATTCCCCTATCTGGCATTGCTCAACCAATCACAAACACTTTGTCAAGCACAACCAATAGAATCTCAGCTATAACCTCTGATTTAAAATTTGTATCGTTACTTGTTGGTTAATTTATATGGTTTTTGCTAATTTAATAAGTCATTGCCCTAACTTTCTCTAACGGTTTTTTAGCAACCCTCTAGCATCTGGTTTTCTTAACAATACATAACAAAAAATATTTAGTAAATTCTATAGCCTTGAAAAAAGCCTTAGATTTATTATTTTACGTTTAGAACTACCTTTGTACTGTGCCACCTCTTTTCAACATTTTAAGACTTGAGTTCAGTATTCTCTAAGTAAGCAATAATTTTATGCTACAATATAGAGATCTCATATTAGAAAACTATTTTATGGAAAAATTTTCAATTCCTAGTCATGTGTCATGGATTGTTTAATAAATCTCTTAATAACAAAAACTCCTAAATATGGTACTACGTTTACTATTTTCAATTATAAAATTAAAATATATTTCTTGAATGTGTATATAAAATTTGATGTAGAAAATGAAAAATAAAATTGTTTCTAAACAGAAATGTTATTCTAACAGTAAGAATGTTTCTATTTCTCCTTCTATGTTTGTTATGTAGAAACTGTCTCTTGTTTAAGCATTCATTGTGTTATAACCAATGACTTAGAATCTTAAGAGCCTTAGAACACTTTCTATATTTTGTTTTCAACCTATGATATCTATTAAGACAGTTATAACAAGTGATAGAAGTGATGAATTTAGTGATAGTGAGATGTGTATCATTAACAAACCTGAAGCTTTGTGGTTCTATTAAAAGAATCAGTGATGTAATAGATTTCACAGTTACTGACAATTTAATTCAAAATTTGCAAAAAAGGTTACATCAATAAAAGAAGATGTCAATAAAAGAAGGTTACATCAACAAATAAGTCATTTTAAAATTTAAAAAATTTCTCAACTACTTGAATTTAAAAATTTGGAATTGATAAATTTTTCAAGTATTTACTCCACAATATGTGTCTCTGAATTTTCACAAAAATAAATAAGAATCACATTCATTGCCTCTTACAGTTTTAACAGGGAATTAAAATCTGTGTTTATTGATCATTAAATCAACCTCACTGAATAGAGGACAGCTCCTAATAACAGACATTTAGTTCATTGGTTAGAGGTCTTGCTATATAAATATTGTGGCCAAAAAGGGGAATAATAGCTGCACAGTATGTGCATATATTTACACACAGAATAGTGTGTGTGTGTGTGTGTGTGTATATATATATATATATATATATATATATATATATATATATTCTTGATATTTTACGTTATCCATTGTTTTTCTGTTGCACTGACTTTATGAAGTTAATATATTACTATTGTAAGTAATTTTATCCTCCATTAAGTGCAATGATTTTACCTTGTGTGATGAGGCACCTTTCGATCACTTGACCATTGTCGAATCACTGGAGTTTGATTTTGAGGTTAAGATATCTCCGGTATAGTTGTTTACCTCGGTAGGTGTTAAATGCTTGATATTTTATGTTATCCATTGTTTTTCCATTGCACTGACTTTATGAAGTTAATATATTACTATTGTAAGTAATTTTATCCACCATTAAGTGCAATGATTTTACCTTGTGTGATGAGGCACCTTTCGGTCACTTGACCATTGTTGAATCACTGTGATTCGACAATGGTCAAGTGACCGAAAGGTGCTTCATCACACAAGGTAAAATCATTGCACTTAATGGTGGATAAAATTACTTACAATAGTAATATATTAACTTCATATATATATATATATATATATATATATATATATATATATATATATATATATACATACAGTAAACTCCCGATTATCCGTGGACGGATTAACCGGTTTGCGGATTATCCGGGGTCTGCCATTGTTTTACAAATATCCAATTTTTATTCCAATCAGATTCTTGTGTTTAAATTTCCAAACGGTGAATTACGACGTAAATACATATATGGCTTAATAGAATTTAAGATGAAGGGAATAGATATGTAAATATGTACGTACTAATTATTACATTGAAAGGGAAGCATCCCGACTCGGGCCAGCGAAATAAAAGGGGTGAGCAGACTACTGTATATAAGTGACAATGACAAAATGCTTGGATGCCCGAAAACTTAATGTGTATTATAAGATTGTAAACAAATGTCAGCTAATCTCGACTATAAATAGTCTGGGACACGACATATGCATTATCTATGTCTGTCATTTACATTATCGATCTTTATGGCTTTGTGACACACGTGGCTCAAGTAGACACTGTGTGACAAAATGGTTCTCAAGAAACTTAGATCGCACATTAAAGCTAAATCAATGCTCACAAAAAAACAGACAAAAGTGACCGATTTTTTTGTTAAAAAGTGAAAGTATTATGTGTAAGGGAAATTACATATGTACATACATACTTACTTTTGACATATTCTTATGTACGTATTGTAAATAGTTAGACACATAAATGAACATGTTATAATCCGTCAAATACATCGACATTTTAAATTATTTTCTGTATTTATTTTGTCCTCTTAAGATTATTTGTGAATTGCATTAACCGGGGTCATTATTTGTGTAACTTATGGTATAATAATCGATTCACGATCGTTTTGCGTATTCTTTGTTCATAGTGGATTATCCGGGAAATTCGTTATCCAGCGTTGCCGGGCCACCCTATTCCACGGATAATCGGGAGTTTACTGTATATATATATATACACCCACGAGGTTATGTTTCTACCTTCCACAGAATAGTTCTCAAAATTCTTACACCAGCCTTAAAGAAACCTAATTTTATTGTTTTAGCAAAATATTGAAATTCTGTTAATAAATTTATATTACATATCTGTGTTGATTTTAATATGTACTTTTGTATAGCCTACTGCATTTTACTTCTCCAAATGAAGTACAGTATTTTGCACACAGTATGTTTCAGAAGTGGTTATAGGAGCCCCCTACATGGTAACAGAGGACCTAATGAACCATTTTAAGGTAGATGTTGTTTGTCATGGTAAAACTCCAATCATGGCTGATGGAGATGGGTTTGACCCTTATGCAGTTCCTAAAAGACAAGGCAAATTCCTTTCTGTAAACTCTCATAACAAGATGACTACAGAAAAAATTGTCAGCAGGATTATTCACCATCGGTAATGATTTATTAAATATCAGTTTTAGTGTTTAATTTTTTTGTAATTAAACATTTTACTTATTAGTGATGTAGTGTTTAAAGTTATATTTTACTTTATAGTTAAATTGTGACAAATATTGGATTTTAAGAAACAATTTCCCACAAAGTTAACAAATAATTTTCAATTAGGTTTGATTTTCAACTAAGCAACTAAACAAATTATTATGTAAAAATGTTATCTTATACCATAATATATTTCAAGAATCAAATTAATTTAATTTTAAAAAAATTAATCGGTATATATTATACCAGTAATTGGTATATACATATCACTAAATAATATATCATTTACAGGCAATAAGGTTGGTCTTGACATATAGTCATGAGATAACTGGAGACAATTATAGCTAAACCTTGTTTCAAATAATAAAAATATGTTGAGTACATTCGAAAATATTTAGATTGAACTATAGGAATATGTGTAATAATATGGAATTTTTATGTTAAAACTCTGTATATTATATTTAACCCATTCATACTTTTTTTGAGCATACCTGTACCAACACATAACCATACACTGCCTCTGTATGTGTTCCTGCAGCTTGGCATTCAGAAATTTTTTTTTACAAGAATATAATTATGGGGAAATTAGAAGTTCAGTATTAGAAGGAAATAGTTTTTATTTACACTTTATTGAACTACATTACGTTTTAGAATAGTGTTATTACCATTGACGTGATCCTAAAAAATAATTCACGTAAAAAAACTAAACAATTCAAAAATTAAAAACGTAATTAAAAAAGGAAAAAATTTTGTTGTTGTTAATGACAAGCTGGTTGTTAATCACTTATTACACTTTGAAATTACTTGCGACCAGACATTCTATTTATATTAGTTGTTAAATTGTAAACTTACACTTGGAGGAAACGTTTTTGTCCGACGACTTCAATTTCAAAGTGTAATAAGTAAAAATTTTAATTTAAAACATCTTCCTCCAATTCATAACATCATATAAAATTTGTAAAAATTACTTGATATAAAACATATTTGTATTGAAACAATGTAAACATAAATGTAAGAATAATGTTCAGATTACATTTATGTTCTAATTATTCGAGAAAAAATATTTTGAAACAAAAATACAGTTAGGCTAAAAATTTAAAAAATACATGAGACAAATCTAGCGGCTATATTTATTATTTCAAAATATCTATAATTTTGTAAAAATACATCATCGTATATATTTATAATGAAAAATACAATAAAAATGTCAACATTTTACATTCATTTGGAAGATTGGCCTTGAAAGGGGAATGCTTAGTAAGTCCGACAACGTAATCGGTGCATCGTAGCATAAGTATTTATGTCGGACCATGACAGTCATCGGTGTTCAACGACATTGTAAAATAAACAAGTTTAAATGAATAAACCCACTAGAAGACAAAATATTATTAGGTTTTGTCATTATTTGAACAAAAAGTACAAAGAAAATTGTCTTTAAACTTTATCGAAAAACTGGTTAGCAGTCATTGTGTTAGGAGGATGTAGGTTTTAATCAGTTAAGTTTTACCTCCAAGTAATTTCACTATTGTAGTTCCTAGTGCTTGTCTTATTATAGGCTCTCAATATGTCTTTACATATTTTTACACATGCTTCCAACGTTAAATACATTATATACACCCAACAGTAAATTTATTATGATGAGCCTTTATTCTTCTCTCAAAAAACCACAAAAACATTTATGGCACCTACTTATTGGGAATAATGAACTATTACAGTGTATGAGTGATAGACTATTTTAGCCTATGATTGTTGTTTATTGACATTGACTGTTGATTTCTTAAGAGTTTATAAAAAATTGGACCTATTCAATGTGTCTTGATTAAGTAATTTTCTTTTTAAATCTGATTTAAACCTGTTTTATTAATAAAACCTAATTTGTTAATAGGCTGGAATTTGAAGAACGTAATTTGAAGAAAGAAGCAAAAGAAAATGCATTGATTGAAGCAATGAACAAAATGAAGCTAGCTGCTAAAACATAGTAATCCTAAGATATTTCTAGTCACCAAAGAGTTCATTCCAGACCATCAGCGAAGAAAATTTACCAAACGTTCAATGCTGATCTCTTAAGTTATCGTTTTTTTCACAGAACAGATTTACATTAAGTACTAATGTTTTATATATAGTATTGTTATTTACATATTTACCATTTGTTGTTATATTTATATATGTTATATGTTTATTATAATTTTTTTGATGTATATATTATTTAGTTGCTTGTTTTTTAAAATAATCTATTACCTATGTAACATATAAATATAGTAAATATGAATGGGTTAATTTTGTTTTATTTATTGATTTTAGCTAATTTGTTCATCTATTTTAAAAGTAAACTATCCAGGCTGTAAATCTCCTAAAAAGATTATCATAACAATTTTAATCAACAGTATTGTAAAAAGAAATTTAGCTCACTTTAAAAAAGCCCACTTTGTATTATGTTGGTCTGGTTTTGAAATAAAAGCTCAAATCTTTGCAGTAGCTATAGAATTTTTATATTGAAAATTGCTTATATGTTATTGTTTCACGACTAATGTTGAACGGTTTTTTAACTGTTGTTTCAACGTTTTTTGAAATTTAAAGCATAATTCTCTGTGGTATTTGGGCTTACACTATATGTGTTTATATAATATGACTGAATAAATAATCCTGAAATGTTATTATGGCTATTGAACATAAATTGTATTAATTTTTTTAGTGTATAGCTTGTGTTACATTTTAAACAGTTTTTTTAAAAATACAGTTCAAAGCTTTGCATAAGTGCCTTAAGTTATACTTCTGGTTACTACCTGATATTATAATAGTTAATTTACTTTTATTTTAATAGAACATTTATAAAATTGAAGTTGTAAAATTAATGAAAAAAAGTATGTAGTCTATATTTTAATCATGGTTGAAGTATATTCTTTAATTTTTGATGATTTTAATTTGTGCAACAAATTTTTTTGTGCAATGTACCATTTCCCAATTAGGTACCTAACATAAAATTGATATTTAATGTAGTGTATAAAAGTTAGATTAAGTAATAAATTAGATATTCTTAGTAATATATATCTAAAAGGTCTATTAAAAATTATATTTAAAAGCTCCATCATTTGAAATTATGTTCTATTTGTGATCAGTTTCAATTCATATGCCATGCTACAACTTTTGGCATTCTCTTGAAACTAAACAAGATGCCATATTGGACAATATGACTAGATTGTGAACAGAGCCAGTTAAATGAAGACTCACAGTTGGTGCTCTACTAATTGTTAAGGAAGTGAAAATGTAGGACTTTGTGGAGCAATATCATAACATTAAATTTTGTTTTAACATATTTATTGCTTCAGCAGGCTCACAAGAATATCTGTAGTAGCCATAAACAAAGTTACAAGCGGTTTATATGTTTTAATTAGGCTGTACATCGATGGTGAAAATTTGTTATCAGAAAGTCCCTTGATGTTAACAAAAGATGAATATGTTGAAACTGTTTGATCTGTGATTTGTGCAAATAGTCATTTAACTGTGTAGAATGTTATAGATGAAATTGGGACTTGCATTTAGCTATGTTATTGCAATTTTGACATAAACTTGACATGTATTGTGTTTTAGAAAAAATTCTGTCACTAAGGCAGGGCGTAAGCTGAGACGCATGCGGCGCAGCACACGCAACACAACATACGGAAGAAAACTGTGCTCCCATATTTCCTAACAGATCCGCGTAAGCTGAGACGCATGCATGTTTGTCTGGCACACGCGTGGGCCAGTATGTCACAGTTTGTAGCACTGACACAGATTTGACGACACACACCATGTAACTAGGGATCCAAGATGTCGTTAAATGACAGTTTGATTCACCTGGTAATGGAAAAACACTCAACAGTAGTTTACATATTGTACCTAAATCTTGTATTTTAAAAATCTTTAATGCCACACATGTTTTGACAATTAAGTTGTCTTATTCAGTAATGGACAAACACTCAACAGTAGTTTACATATTTTACTTCACTCTCATATTTTTAAAATCTCTAATGCCACACATGTTTCAACATATATGGTCGATATAGATTGATATAGTCAGTAATAGACAAACACTGAACCATAGTTTACATATTGTACTTAGCTCTTATATTTTTAAAATCTCTAATAACTCTGTGTGAGTTACCTGTGCTATACGATATGAATTATGAAGGTTATAGCAAAAAAATGTATACAGATTTTTTGTGGGCCAACATAGTTATGTGTGTGTTTTGTTTTTTCATAAATTCACTTTGCCACAGAACCTAATTCCTCAATTTCCATATCGAATTCAAATGAGTTGGTATTGGTATCTTCCATTTTCAAGGCAAAAATGGCATGTGTGTGCTACGTCTCAGCATTCGCTGGTAAAAAAACGTGTGTTGCGTGTGCTGCGCCGTAAAACGTGACTTGCGTGTGCTGCGCCGCATGCGTCTCAGCTCACGCCCTGCCTAAAGCTCACTAGAAAACAAAAAGAACATCATGTAATCACTAGCCAAGAATTGTTTTATTGGGCTAACAGTGATGAAAACAGATCCTCATGTTTCAAAAAAAGATTATCATTGTTGAAGGACAATTTTAAGGATCTTGAAGTCTATTTAAATTTAAACTAAAATTTTTTTAATAAATTTTTAATAAAAATAGTTTTTGAAAATTACCTATTGTAATCAAAAGACTAAATTTATCCAATTTTATTTGTCTAAACTTGCTTTTAAAATTTGATATATCAGAAACAAATTCCTAATATAAAATTTAAATACTAAAATCATATAAAGTTGTGTAATAAAATTAGTGTATAAAATTAAATTTTCAAGTAATACGTCTAAACTGATGATAGTAAAATCTTTTATTACCTTTTATGTAGAAAAATAATTCATTAAAATGTATGAAATTCAACATCATAAGTGTCTTCATACTCATAAGATATGAAGTTTTGTTCAGGGAGTCTACTGTGAAATTAATTTTACATTTGTCATTTTTAAAAAGTGTATTAATAATTATCTTTTTAAAAACTATGAAATTTCATAATGTTGCAAAAGTAACCTTATCTAACTAAATAACACTAGACTTGTTGAGTATCATGTAGGTTTCTTGAGTAAAGTGCCTGACATTTCTAGTATTGTCTTTTAAATTTCTAAGTACTGCTTGTCCCCCGGCATGTAAATCATCTTTATATACCTTTTCTAGTCATGCTTTTATTGGATGGATTGAGCGCAGCTTTTTTTTAATAGTTCTACTAGTTTTTGTGTTATTTTATTTTGTAATCATTTTAAATTATTGAAATATTTATTTCTAGAAATTGATTAATTCTGTAATTTTTAAGTTTGCTTCGCGTATTATAAATTTTCAACTATATTAACGATTAATAGTAATTATTTGAGTAACTAAGTGAAAACTGTCAACTTAAATTTATTGATGAAGCTACTGGGATTGCTCATGGTTGCAAGTGTATGATTTACGGCTGTGGGACAGGTGGTTTAGGCATTATGTAATGGAGAAGGGAGATTCGAAGTAATAGGGGATTTGCAAGTAAGTTAATAGTTTTCGCTTAGTTACTCAAATAATTGCTGATGATTTATTCAGTGAATTGAAGATGGTTATAATGAGCAACATTTATGTTAAGGAGTTTTCTTTATTAATGTAAAATACTATTCCAATTCCCTCAGGATGTATCTTTCTTCTACGAGCTATGCCACAAAGTTTGCATTATACTTTTTATATTTTTAGAACCTGTTTCGTTATTTATAACTTGTTTAAAAATGTCTGCCTAATCTTACTCTTCACCATTTTGAATATATCATTTTTTAGTATAATTGAAATTACCTCAATCAATTTTCTTCCGGATTTACAGTTTATTGCTAATAGTGCTAAAATTTATAGACTTGGTTTAAAACAAAAAATTTAAATTGTTTAAAGAAAGTATATAGTAATAATATTATTTTATGCTCTAATAAATTTTTAAGAATAAGACTGCATGAATAACAGCATGTATGGTGAAAGCTAAGGCATGTGGTGGGAAACAATGATTTCTTTAACCAAGCAATTCAAGTTGGAATGGTTTTGAGAAAAATGTATTCTTTGTCTCTTTGTATAATAAAATATGTTATAATTTAAACATACAGTTAAATAGAAAATTCAATATCAACTAATAAAATATTGGGGATTATAGAATAAGAAGAAAAACTAAACTGTAGAATGGTAAAAACATAAATGGAAAGCAGAGGTTTTTAACAGTGAAGGACAGGGTCGCATGTTCCAGTCTACTATAGATTAGAATATTGCAAGAAAGCTTAAAATGTAACTAACTGTGTCTGTGAGATATTGAGAATTTTTTCTAAAATAAATTATATTCTTTAATAAAAACAAATGTTTTGAATTTGAAAAACTAAACATGTTTTAGGGGAACAAGAGTAAAAGGGAATTTAATATTTGTTGAATTTAATTTTTTTAATATGATTTATTAAATTATTAGGGGTCAAATTTTTAGTACTACAAAATTATAACATTGATCTTATTCATGTGTAAAACTATGTATGCTATGATTGTAGAGAATTTTTTGTCTGATAAACTTAAGTGTGGAAGACTGACCCAGATGTCTTCAATTTTTAATTACACTCTATTGGAATCTGTTACTGAAACCTCATTCATTTGAAACCTTAATTTTGCATCATGAATTCGATACGTGGGCCATCACACATGGAATATCTGTCCTTAATTCCAGTACAGAACAAAGTTTATTAATTAAAATTTGTATCAAACACACAAAAAGTTACATTTGCAGAGAACTGAAATGTGACCATCTAAATAGAGAAATTTAATGTTCCTAAAACACCAACCTTAACAGATTTTACAGATTTTTTTATGAAATCCTGCTTTTTGGATAATTACTCCATTCTGTTAGGACACAGTTCCGCTAGATTTATACACTGTGTCAAGTTTTGTAACAAAGGAATTCTATAGAGCATGTATTCTGTAATTTTGCATTTATCATGACTGGTTATTCCCTTAAAAATATATAACTGGTGGTTTCAATATTTACCTCCTATATTAGACCGTGATTCCATTTGTATTTTATTGACATTTAAAAAAATTTATATCAAATTCCACAAATTTTGTTCACTAATACAAGTGGGAATTCATATCAAATAGACCTCAACTTTACTGATAGTTATAATTTTTGGTTTCTCTCTTAAAAATTCTTCACAAATAAAACGGATTGTGGTTAATGAAATTGAAACTATGTATTTTATGTGATACTAGAATATCTAGTAAATGTTTTTTGATGCTTTAGTTTAGGTGTACCTTGAAAAAATTCTTTTTAGAGTACAAGTTTTTTTCTATTATATTTATATTTTAGTTGTATCGAAAATGTCTTATTTTTTGTTATATAAATGTAAAGCGTTGCACTTTGTTTTATATATTTTCTATTCTATTCTAAAGTTAATACTAAAAATAAGGTATACAATATCAATAGCACAGTGATACAATTTATTGCAATAAAAATATTGGAAAAACCCCAATACCACAAAAATAACTAATATTACAAGTTACAAGGCTAAAAACTTATATATATTTCGATGACCAAGTCTTCATCACCAGAGGATCTTTATTACAAAATTACAATCTAGAATACAATAATTTACAAAGAAGAATGACTAGTTCAATTTGGTGTGTAAATTATTGTAGATGATGGATGATGATCTAAATATACATAAGGACTTAATTTCATATAACTTGTAATATTAGTTATTTTTGTGGTATTGGGGTTTTCCAATTTTTAATGTAATAAAAATAAGGTTAAATCTAAAAATAATTGCTTGTTCCTTATATTCATATTAATGTTCTATAATTAACATCATTGTTAAAAAGCATTCAATTAATGCTTAAACCTAAATTAACCCTTTTACTGCAGGATTGGGGAAACAGGCGACTGCCAGTGTTATTGGATAGTGAGATTCCATTGGCTACGAAGGCTATAATATAATGAGCATAGTTGAACAGACAGTTCTTTGACATTTTTTGTAGGTTTACAAATAAACCAGTTTTATTTCACTACTTTTAAGTGTTATAACCATTGAATATACTTAACATTACTTACAAGAAAATGCTTTTTACATTTTTACCTTATATAATATCAATTTTGTTAATGAAAAAAAAATATCTATAGAACCCTATAAGTATTTTATAAAAAAAGATATTTTTTGTTCACACATAAAAATATGATTATAATTAATTATATTTAAGTTTTATAACAAAGTAACAATGTGATAAATTTTTATCTATTTAATAGCAATTGTTACACTTAATTGGAATCACCAATCGCAGGGAACAAGTCTATAAAATTCTTATTTAAGAACCTTAAAAATATTTAAGAAATAGTTTTGTAGCTGCTAAATTGTACATCAAACTACAATAATATTTTAAAAAATTGTAAAATACTGTAATAGTTTTTAAAAAAAAATAATAATTTGTTTATTTATTACCTTACTGCTATCACATTCCAAAAAAGGTATTTTTTCGAAAATACGAGGTCTGTTCAAAAAATACGCGGACTGATTGAATTTCGCGGCTCAAGTTAGTTTTAGGAGAATCCGTTTGGTGTCTCCTTCAAAGTACTCTCCTCTCCAACGCACACACTTATCCCAACGGTGTTTCCACTTGTTAAAACAGTCCTGGTACGCTTGTTTTGTGATGGCATTCAGCTCCGAAATCGTTTCAAATCTTCTTCCTTTGAGGGGTTTTTTGAGTTTTGGGAATAAGAAAAAGTCACAAGGAGCAAGGTCAGGTGAGTAGGGGGGTGGGAAAGAACAGCGATCGAGTGTTTGGCCAAAAACTCACGAGTTCTGAGTGCTGAGTGAGCTGGAGCGTTGTCGTGATGGAAAAACCAGTTATCGCTTCTCCACGGTTCTGGCCTTTTGCGTCGGACGGCGTCCCTCAGACATTTCGGTAGTTCAATGTAGGTAATATGGTTTGACTGTAGAGCCTTCAGGGAGGTACTCGTAGTGAACAACACCCTTAGCATAAAAAAAAACTGTCAGCATCACCTTCATATTCGACCGAACTTGGCGAGCTTTTTTGGGTCTTTGGGACATTTGACTCACCCATTGGAATGATTGGACCTTCATTTCAATGTCATAACCATACACCCATGATTCATCACCGGTTATAATTCTTGACAAGAAGTTCTCATCTTCATTTGAACGATCAAGCAGTTCCCGACAAACCCGGACACGATTGGCTTTTTAGTCGTCGGTCCGACGAGGCGTGGCACAAATTTCGCAACGACGTGGCGCATCTCCAATTTTTGGTTAAAATCTCATAAAAAGATCCAAAAAATATCCCACACTCTTCGGAAAGCTCCCTAATGGTCAGATGTCGATTTTCGCCCACCAGGGTGTTGATTTTGTCAATATGTGGGTCGTCAGTTGATGTTGAAGGACGTCCAGGACACTCATAGTCATCAATCAACTGTCGGCTACTCTTGAAACGTTCATGCCACTTGAAACATGCAGTACGCTTCATGGCAACATCCCCGTAGGCCGTGTTAAGTATGGCAAATGTTTCTGTTGCAGATTTCCCTAGTTTTAGACAAAATTTCACAGCAATTCGTTGCTCCTTCAGGCTGTCCATTTTAAAATCCGACAAATGAAGAAAACACTCTTTACTAAACTGAGTGTAACTCATCAACAAATGAAGATATCTGCGACTGAAATACCGCGTTTTACTCAGCTGATTTATATGAACCTAGCGACACCAAGCAGATTCTCCTGAAACTAAATTGAGTAGCGAAATTCAAACAGTCCGCGTATTTTTTGAACAGACCTTGTATTCTAACCTTTTATTGTAGCATGTATAAAATTCAAAATTAGTCATATTAATTTTTAATTATTAATATATTTTTAATACCAATACAAACAGCATTGGTATTACATAATGATTTGAGTGTGTGAATATATACATACACACTGAAACAAAGCTGTAATATTATAGCTTAAATTATTCCACATAAATTAGTGTTAATTTTATAAAATTTTCTTTGAAAATAATTATGTTAAAGTGAAAATTCTGAAGGCAGTTGAAGGTTAGTATGGATGGTCTATGTATAGGCTCATGTAGTTTTTTAAAATTACTTTTTTAATCTGCATAATATATGGTTTTGGTAGTAAAAGGATTAAATCTAATTTGTTGCCAATGAATATGAAAAGAAGTGTATAATTAAATAGCTATGGCACTAATTTTGCTGCATTGCATTTTGTGACTTCATTCTGTTTGTAAAACAAAATTCATATATCTTACCAAATGTTTTTTTCTGTTAATGAATAATAATTGTTTTTGTAAAATAATTTTATATATATATATATATATATATATATATATATATATATATATATATATATATAAATTACGTCTTTTTGTTTAATAATTTAAAACAACACAGTTTATTCAAATACAAGAATATTTATTATTTTATATCCAAAGCTTTTCGTTGGCAAACAGTACCAACATCATCAGGAATGAAAATTACAAGGATATAAAATAATAAATATTCTTGTATTTGAATAACCTATGTTGTTTTAAAATATATATATATATATATATATATATATATATATATTTTTTTTTTTTTTTTGGTCTAAAATAGTATATATTTTGTTGTTCGAATGGGGGGGGGGGGCTGAATTAAGAGATTTTTCTCACTATCAATTTGAACTAACACAAAATGAATGCAACTTTTATGAAAGTATACATATTTTTAAAAGTGTATAATTTGTAGTTGTAGTTTAATATGGTTACAAATAATCTATAATTATATTTACTTAATTATAAACAAACATGTGATTCATTTATGTGACTGTTAATTGATCTAGTTCATATCTCACACTGTACATAGCTTAATTTAGATATGTATTCTAAAAGAATTATCTTATAAATTATGTTATTATAAGAAATACAGCATGAGTCATAAATATTAAGAAATACTCATCATTTTAATTAACTATAGTAGGTTGACAATTGAAAGTAGAGAGGTAAAGTGCTATGCAAATTTTTAAAGTTTGGAAAAAATTAGGAAAGTTTTGTTGTTATTGAAATTTGTAGTTCCTTTAACCCATGTGTATAAAGTGAGTAAAATTTAATCTACCTGCTACCCTAACTAACTTTACTGATTTTTATAATATTGTTATCAAAGTAGAATAAATTTGTATGTTATAATTGTTCAAATTGTTGGAATTTTTAATATTTCTAAGAAAAATATTAATTATAACTTTTAAACCAAGTATAAAGATTTTATTGATATTGTTTACTTTAAAAATTTTTGAAAGGTTTTAATACAGTTAGTGACAGAAATGTAGTAATTATACTTTAAAAATATGCCCAAGGTAAATACATCAAAATTATGACTTATACTTCATCCAATTTATTTTTTTGAAAATAATTTTTTATATTAGGCCTATGTATTTCCTTGAAATATTTGAGTATTTAGAATTTTAATCTTTGTAATTTATTTTTATAAATTTAAATTATGCTAAATGCCAATGAAAAGATTCAAATAAAAAAAAACCTTTAATTATTAAACCTTAAAGTTATTTCTATATGCAGCAGTCTTTTTATAATCTGTCCCTTCGTCACTCCACCCAGGTATACTGGCAACTACACTTCCCTAGTTGAGGAATGTATTTATGTCCAGATGATTTTTTCCAACTACCAAATTAGATTCTCCAACCTTTGAACACTTCCAGTACCAACAGCCTTTAATAATGTTTACTTTGTAATAAACAAACCCATCAAGAAATAGTTAGTTACCAACAACTTTGCCTTCAGATCCATTTGTAAAAACACTTACATGTAGATTTAGAAATTTGATAATAAATTTAAATCAAAATAAATTTATTGCGTTTTGTTACATTTATCCAATGTTTACAATGAATTTGTTTCTATATTCTATAGCAATCACTTTTTGAAAATGCATTAGAAAAAATTAATATTTAGAAAAATGCAGTATTAGAAATTTATAATTAGAAAAATTGTTTGGGAATTTATTGGAATTTATTAGCCTGTAGACCTCTTTTGCTTATCTTATTTGTGGTAATCACGTGTAAGGCAAATAAATCACTATAACATAATCAGCCTTATGAAAAAAAATTAAAATGTTTATAAAATAATGTTTTACAAATGCCTTATAAAAAAAATGTTTTTATCATCTAAACAAAAATATCTTTTCTATAATACCATCAATGAATCTAATATCCTTGTCAAATATCATCAGTCATTTTTATCATGATGATGACTTTGTTTTTTATCATCAGTTCGAAAAAAGGTTACCCATTTTAGGTTAGTAGGCTATCACAACACACCTGTGAATAAAACACAACTTTTTCTGTAAACGGATATGTAAATGAGTTGTATTTTGCAACTAATATTCTTAGGCAACCCTCTCAGCAATTCAACATAATTCCATATCTGCTGGATTATTGAGAGGCTGCTGTAGTTTTAAAGTTTTAAATCATTATACCAGTAATGAAATCAATGTATAATGTTCATAAAGAGGAGCAATGCTCACAAAAATATTCAATGAAAGGTAATTAGAGCAATACTCTTTAACATAGTATAACCTAAATAATTTCTTTTCCCATGCCTGAATAATTTCTTTTTTCACTTGATGATCCCTATATGTGAACTCTGTAAGTTTGATAATCTGGTTGTAGATGTCTAATTTATTCTGCATTTACTTACTTAAGTCATGTGCAATTCAATGTCTTTTTAGTTTGTTGAAATTGGTTCTGGATTCTGAAAACGTGTTTTATTTTTTTTAATTTTATGTTTTTTTGTTAACTTACACTCATGGTTTAACCAAAATCTATTTCTTACTAAGTTTTTTGCTTCCAAAACTGTTATTTGCTTTTAAACTGCTAAATTTCCAATTTCTTTGATTTTAATTGAATGTGATTAACTTGCTCTTCAATATTATAACTTAACTCTTTCTCTTCTGTTAATGCTTTGTAAATAATGGTTTCAGCTGTATATTCAATCTCTCCCCTAAACTTTGAGTGATGTATTGTTCATATTTGTAGTTTACAAAGTTTTATTTTCAAAGATCTGTCAAATATTATGAACAGCAAAATCATTGCATTTAACTTGGCAAGCCAAGCTGCTATTCACTTTTATAATAAAACTGTTTTAAAGTTAACAAAAAATCCATTCATACATCAATTCAGATAAACATGTTTATAAATGTGTATAAACATGTTTTATACACAATCTCACATTTATAAATGCAAAAGAGATGTTAATGATGATTGACTAGTCTAGTTGAAATGTTTTGACTATAAACATCTTTAAGGTTTACTTGATTATAAGTTCATGGAAGTTATTAAATTATAAAATTTAAATTAAAAAGGTACAAAGAAAGTCATTGAGAGAAAATTCTTATAGGCCATTTAAATTTATTGTTTAGAAAGGATAATTACTAGAAAGTGTTATAAAATTGAAATTTTGATGATAAACATTGATATTTCAATGACAATATGAACTGTAAAATTATATAGATATTTAAAGATGTTAATGTATATTTTTTCGACAATGTAAAACGATTTGTTACAATTGTAGTGACATTATTTATTTTGCTCCTTATTTATTGCTGTGTCTAAATAATATATGTTTATTAATACCTTTCTAAATTAACAATAAGAAAGGGATAAAATGTGTGCATAAACTTTACAAATGATATTATTTCAGAAATTTTTCTGTATCTTTTAAGTACTTAATACATTTGTAATTTATTCTATATCTAAGCTTTATACTTTTAACGTACAATTATATGTTTTGTAATTATAAAAATTATGAACTTTTGAATCTCTGTTTTACATAGAAAAATAAAGTGAATGATAGAAAACATTGTTGGTCAGCTTTTTCTACTATTAAATTTTTACAAATTCTAAACAAATACTTTTAGTTTGTATTACTCAATATATGAAAATATAAATGGATTGTGTAAAAATAAGTGAAACACTGGTGGACATTTTTGTTGCTAAACACAATTAAAATAATATCATAAGTAATTATTTCTGACGTACTAGGCTTCATTAACGAAGTTTAACCTACTACTCAATTAATTACTTATGAATTGATCAACGATATCAAGATGATTACAACAACCAACAACAATAATAATAAAACATTGGATACAAATGGCTAATTTATTAGTCACAACTGTTCCTAGATGCATGTTGCCAGTATATTGATCATGTTGCTAACCTTTTACATGGCCAGTTTAAGCTTAGTTTCTGTGGGAAGCATTTTGTACTACTGCGGTCATCTACTTATGCAGACATGTTGTTTTTATAAGTTTTTAGTAACTGTTTCATTGTGGTACAGATTCTTGGGGTCTATACTAATAACTATTATTGTTTTTTTTCAGTTTATTTTCTTAAATGTTTCATTTTATATATTCTGACTCTTATTAATGACTTCAGAACCAAATGCTATGTATTTTCCATCAAGTGAAAATACTTACGAAGGAAGATATAATGTTGTCACTACTACCAAACAAGTGGCTATCGGTCTGATGAGGACATAGATTACCTATTATCATTGCACTACTTAGAAATGACTTTTACGTAACATGACTACAGAAAATAAGATCACATTTGCTGCAGTAGGCCCATGACAAGAACTTACCCAATGAACTGTGTCCCTTAACTGTTGTAATTCTACTACACTTGACATCATTGTTTATGCAAAAACTTATGTTTTTGAGCATTATGGTCTTTATTTTATTTTATAAAAACTAAGATCATAAAATAATACTCTACACCAAATCAGTACACTAAAAATTAATATTGAAAAGTTGTAGTAGTAATCATATTACTTGGGAATGCCTAATGGTTTTCAAGTATCTCGAGAGGTGAGTAAAGTCAAACTATGCAGTATCTACATTTTAACATTAATTCCGACTATCGACATTCAGGAAAAGATGCTCCAAATTGACTGGAAACTTTAAACTCATGGTACCCACAGGACTCATGTGTGAGAATCTACACAGATTGGTCTAGAATGCATGGTGAGACAGAAGCGGGAATATACAGTGATTACTTCACACATTATTTTGCACTGAGCAATAACTCTACTGTTTTTGAGGCAGAACTGTTTGCCATCAACAAGGCTCTTCAACAGCTGATTATAAGATCATGGCTTAGTACCAATATTGTTTTATTGGTTGACTCTAAATCCTCATTACAAGCAATGGCTAATAATGATAATACAGGTAGTACAGTTGTATAGAATACAAAACAGAATTATAAAAAACAATGTAATAACATTGTAATGCAGTGGATCCCATCTCATATGGGAATACAGAGGAATGAGGCCGCAGATGAACTTTCAAATTGTTCAAAAACCATCAAAAGTTCTATCACTGCAAGCAAGAATAAAAAGCATTAAAACATCTTACCAACAAGGTTTTAGCAATATGATGAAGGCAAGATTAAAGGACAAGTCCTATAATGTGTTTGAGGCAAATAGAACACTCCCGAGAAAAACATCTGTTGTTAACTTCAGACTGGTCACACTTACCTGGATTGTATTGGGTTGGCAAGATCTCGAATGGCGTAAGCCAAGTGAGAGTCATTGGAAGAAAAGAAGACATTTTAACATGGAAATCAATGAGTTATCCCTAGAATCAACCACTAGTAACCAAATTTCAGTAAATGAGCATTTATTACCCATAGAGCTTCATGACTCTTAAAATAAAAATAAGTATTCTTGAGATTAAATCAAACAATAAATTTTACTTATATTTTAAACTAAGTTATCAAAGAAAACATAAAAAGATTGCATTTGTAGCACCGGATATATACCCACAACTTTAGCTTGTCTCTGTTTAATACCAGTGCTTCAGCTGCAGCAAATATGTTAGCCAGTACCAGGTAACACATTTTTTATATACCTCAGATGTTCTGTTTTTAAGATTGATTATTAATGAAACAAATATTTTGCACAAGAGGTACTTTAAATAAAGCTATACTTCTCAGTCTGAATAGAAAGATCTGAATTTTTCATAATTGAAGATTTTACAATTTAAAATACTAAAACCAATGTTCTATAGCATTGAAAAAATGCGTAAACTAGTGTAAACACTGTCTGAGAAATTCCAGCCAGTTATTGGTTTTTGACAAATATTTAATCAAAACAAATAAATTTTAAAATCTTTGAGGTGATAAAGAAGTAATATAAACAAACAAATTTTAAAGTCAATTCCTACTTAGGTCAACAAAGAAAATTTTTATTTTAGTTACTTTTTGTTGAATAATTACAATTAATATAAATATGGTTTATTACACTTTTGCTATTACTTGTGACCAAACTTTTTATTAACTAAAAGGTTGTTGAATTGTTAACTTACATTTGGAGGAAACGTTTTCGTCTTACAACTTCTTCAACTTTGTCTTACACTTAAAGTCGTAAGATGAAAACGTTTCCTCCAAGTGTAAGTTAACAATTTAACAACCTTTAGTTAACAAAAAGTCTGGTAGCAAGTAATATCAAAGTGTAATAAGTAATTAACAACCAGCTCGTTATGAACAGCAACAAGTTTTTGATATAAATATGGCATCATAACTTATGTTACTACAGCTGTGTTAAAACAGCTGTTCTACCACATAACCTATAACATAAAATCAGCTGTTTTAGATGTAAAATAATATGTTATCACTTGTTTTTAACCCAAATGAAATGAAATAACTATATTGCATACCTTGTCGCTTTTGGAAAAATGTTTCTTTAATACAAAACCAAAATTGATTCATTAAATTTAATTAATGAATTAATATTTTCAAAAAAACTGTATTAACATCAATTATCATCTACTACAAGTTTTCAAAAATATATTTGAACTTGAATGGATGAATTAAAAGTATCTTATTAGCGATTGAAAATTTGAACAAGATACATATACAGTAAACTCTCACTAATCCAGGAGATATGGGGCTGGGATATAGCCAGATTACTGAAAACACTGGATTACTGGAGGGTTCATTAAAAGCACAATGTACATTGTGCAATATTTATGAGCATCAAAGACTTAGTGCCTTCCTTGATAATCACCGCACCATAGACCCAGCCCAAGCTGGTTTCCGCAGAAATATGTGCACAATAGACCACGTTAAATTCACCCAACTCATTAAAGACGGGTTCCACCATAAAATGTCTATACTGGCAGTTTGGGTAGACTTCAAAGCAGCATATAACCGAGTCTCGAAAAAAATGCTCATGCACAAACTGATAAACTGCAAGGTGAGTGGAAACCTGTTTCGATGGATAAAAAGTTTCCTTTTTCAGAGACTCATCAGAGTAAACTATAACAACACAAAATCCAGAGACAAGGCCTCCCACAAGGAGCTGTAACTAGCTGCCTACTTTTCAACATTATGATTAATAATGTCATAGCAACCACCCATTCTCTCCCAGGCGTGGAAGCCCTCTTGTATGCAGACAATCTGCTGATTTTGGCAACAAGCAGTAATATTGGAAACCTAGAAACTGCTATCAATCTAGCCCTCCAAAGCCTTGCTAACTGGGCTCACCAAAACTCTATGTTAGTAAACAACTCCAAAACTGTTTATCAACTGTTCACTATGACAAACAGGCCATGCAAGGTCAACCTAAACTTTTTGAACAAAGAGCTGAAAAAGCAGAACATAGCCAAATACCTCGGAATTAATCTGGATAGAAGACTCAATTGGAACGCCCACACGGAATCACTCAAAGAGAAAGGCTTGAAAAGATGTAGATTACTGAAACGCCTGTCCGCTACTGAATGGGGCGCCACTCAGGACGTCCTAGAAACAGCTTACAAAACTTACATCAGACCAGTTATGGAGTACGGAAATGAAGTGCTCATCACACTACCAGCGCAAGTAATACTACCAAACTTGACTGGGTCCAAAACACTGCCTTGAGAGTCATAACGGGTGGCACGAAATCCTGTCCGATCATGGCAATGGAAGCACAAGCCGGGACTGAACCCCTTGATGACAGAAAAGTAAAGACATCACTCAAATCCTGGAAAAGAATCAAACGAGTGCATCATTTCTGGAACACTTACAAAACTACTACGTCGAGATTAAAAACTCAAACTACGCCTCTCAAGGAGGCTGAAGAACTCCTTAAAGAACTGAACATCCCCCCAGGCACCTCAGAGCCAATTTTCTCCGTGACCAGCCACCTTCCCCGGCAAAGTCTGTATTTTTCCGGCCACACATCCCCAAAACACTCATCCCTTGAAGTCGAACTCAGATTGGCAGGTCTTGAAACCATCAACATGCATTACCCACCCTCTGACTGGCTGCACATTCACACTGACAGATTCTGTGATTCTACCACTGGCCGTACAGGAGCGCGCTACCACTCCCCACTCTTTACAGGGTGTGCCACAGTGGGTTTTCTCCTGAGCAGCTATGACAGGGAAATAGCGGCTGTATATGAAGCTGCTCGAAAACTAACTTCATTGAGAGATTACCGAAAAGCTGTGTTCCTTGTTGACTCTCAATCTGCAGTCACCACCCTCTCCACCAACACTGACACCAATTGCAAGCAAACTTTCAACTGTCGCACTCTCTTAAGTGATCTCTCTGAAAGGGGTTGGGAACTTACTCTGCAGTGAATTCCAAGCCAAGTTGGAATTCCAAGGAATGAAAAGGTGGACAAATTAGCGAAATCAGGCCTATCCCTTACTCAGCCAATGATGCCTCTGTCCCTGACCTCCTCCAAGACAATAATTGATCAAGTGGTGAGGGCAAGAACATCTGCCAGACACAGGTATGCCGAAGAGAAGGGAAGAGCTGGGAATCTATCGTCAAGGACAACCGACTTAACCGAATGCTGTCACGTCCAGTTGGTGTGGCAGCCTTTTGACCCATCTGACCAGAATAGGAGTACTCTCCTCCACAGACTGCCCACTCTGCACAGCCCCTAAAGCAATTTTGAACGCCCAACATCTGTTCGAATGCCAAGGACTGTGGGACATCGCGATGAAGGATATGGCTCCGACTTTGAGCATCTCGCCTCCCTCTACTGGACTGTGCGGCACCGAATGGCTGAAATGCCAAGAGTGGGCTTGGATAAAGTAAGTATATTTATGAGCATTACCCAAAAATAAAGAAAACATAAATTTCTATTTTTTTCTGCTTTTTGGCTGGATATGACACTTTTAAAACTTTGTCTTGCAGTTGTTTCAACACTAAGATGTTCCTCGCTTAAACACTGTTTTCTTCTGCTCATGTAATAGATATTGTGTATGAACCGATGGCAGTGGTATGAGGATACTGTCTAAAGAGGCATAGACACTATTTCTTCTTCTTCTTATTTTCTCTTCCTTCTCCCTAGCAAACTCTTTAATGATTTCTTCATCTGTCAAAAGCAGTACATTTTATTCTTCTCCGGCCAGCCAACCACTTATGTTATCCATGGTCATATCATCTCCTGCAAGCTTTTGGATAATCTTGTCTAAACCAAAGTAGCTTGTTGTGATCATCTTGAACTTACTGATTAAACTATAATTAAATCATACTTAACCAAGTGAATATGTAAGAGCTAACTTGCTGACTTGTTTCGAAACAAAGACCTTGCTTTGTAAAAGGAATGATTGTTTCAAAACGCTTCAGCAAGTAAGCCTTTACGTATTCACTTAGTTAAGTATCATTTAATTATAGTTGTCTAAACTGTGATCTGTTGTGTTTCATTGGTTGTTCCCTTCTTTTCCTTCTTATAAATTTCTAATAGTGCCAGGTTAAACCCCAAGTTTATTCCATAAACAAACAATAACTTTCATTCTGAGATTTTTCCAAGCACTTGCATGTGAAAAAAACCACCTTCAGATTTGTTTTTTTTAAATGATTCTTTAACACTACCATCCTTAGATAAAACGTTGTACAACAGGTTCTTTTTATATTGCATTTTAACAGTTGTAATAACATTTTGGTCTGTAGGTTATATTAGAGGTGTCACATTTGGAAGCAAAACATTAAACGGATGAAGGGTAGTGCTGCCAAACCCATATTCTTTAGCAAGTATAACCAATCTCTTTAACTTTATTCAGTCTGTCTAAATTCCCCTTTTTTTCAACTAAAGTTAAAGTCTTATGTTTCCATTTACACTGCAATGTTATTGTTCACTTGGACTTCAGTAACAGTCGTACATAACTACTGCAACAACATACTGCTTGAAATTGTTTGTATATCACGAACTACACAGCTAGAACTGCTGACACGATTGGTACCAAACGGACCAGTTGGTGTGAAGGTCACTACGTTCTCTACATGTAGTGAGAAATATACAAGTTATTTTTACATCCTCTGTTCTTGAGGAAAACTGATTACTTTAGGGACCGGCTTATAGAGAGTTTACTGTAAGGAGAGTGTGAAGTAAAAGATGGAATTGAAAAACAATAGAAAGAATTAAGAGTACCATTGGAAATTTGTTGAAAAATTTATCACAATTTTTAAAAAATATTAATTTATTAAATGTCAAACTGAAATTTTTTGGAGACAACTTTTTTTTATTAAGGTTTTATTGTTCTCTGAAAACTCAAACCAAAAAATAATCATTTAAAACTTGAAATTGTTAGGTTGTACAACTTGAGGTTTTAAATAATAATTATTTAGCAAAGTAACAAGGCACTGAACAGATGCAAAACGTGTCTCCTGAGAAATATCTTTAAGTAGTGGTTTTTTGCGAGATAAATCAATAAATAAGTGGTTAATCTGTTGATAATCAGCCATTAGCATTGTCTACATTTTCAAGTATCTTTTCAGATAAATACAAGTTGCAATCAAGAGGAAATTTTCAATTCTGGTACAAAATATAGAACCCCAATAATAAGATAAGTTACACTTTTTGATGACATTATAGAAAACTTGTCCGTACAATCATTGCTTGATTCCCAGCAGCCAACTTGGACACTGATGAAGATTGCCAAGTACAATTTAAAATGTTATGTTTTCATAAATTTATGTAAATTATAAGTTTGATAAATCTAATTTTAAATATAAAAATATATTACAATTTGCCTAATAAAAATACTAAAATATTTTAACAATTTGCATGGGCTCATGTATCTGTATAGATCTAGGAAAAATTATTGCATAACTTTCAAGTTTTTAAAAACATCTCTAAGAATTTTTTTAAAATATATAATTATTCAGTCCTTTTTAGCCTTACAGGATTAGTTTCCAAAACATAATTTGTAAATAATTTAGCTTTAAAATGATGTGATTACTATCTTTTTTAAATACTAATTAACAAATAAGCTCAATAAAAAATATAACATATATTTTACTATGTTAATAATTATTTATTTGAATTAATATTTCTGAATTTAATGATTTTTTGTGTGGTCAGGTTGAATATTGAAAATGTCATTATTTGAACTGAAAACTCTTATGTTATGAATTCAGATAAGTTAAAGTATATTTTCTTAGCAGTTAAAATTAATAATTAACAAATATTTTGTATTGTATATAAGTAGAATTTGATAAAAAAATGTAAAAATCCCAAAAGAAAATTGAATTAAGATTGTTTCACACGAAAAAAAATTATGTGGTCACAAAGTTGCATACATTATTGTAAACAATTGTAAACTAAGAACAAAAAATATTAAATTGTAACTATAAATCAGTTAAATGAGTGGATTTCCTACATTGTAAGTAATATGAATGAAAATATTATTGCATCTGTAACACAGTGTATTAAAATTATGCATACAATCTTTTCTTGATTGTGTTAATATATTTACTTTGTTATTTCAAATGTAAATTATAGAATAAATAATAAATGACCTTTATTTATTTAGATACTGCTATCACGAGATAAGAATTGACTTGTGTACCATTAAAATTATGGACTTCAGTAGCAAGAAGATCTATTTGCCACTTACACCATTTACTACTTAAAAATGAAGGTATATTTCTTAAAAAATATTTTTATTATTACAATAAAACATTTCAATAAAAATAATAATTTATTAGGTAAACATTTATTAAACAAAGCATGTAAACTAAAGTTATATTCAAGAATTAGTTTGGAATAGATTAAACCAATAATATATTAAGGCTTTGATTAATTTTATTTATTTCGAAAGATTTTGTCTAAGAACTACTATATACAGAACTAATACGTTTCATATAAAAGCAAACATATAAAAAATATTATAGACACCTTATGTATTTATAAATGAACTTTCTTATAATTATCATGACTTATTTTGGTAATTTTAAGGTTTAGAAAATAAATTGTAGACTTTAAAAAAACTAAAAACTTGTCTAAAAAGTATTAATTTGTAATTTAGTCCAAACATCTTGAGGTACATATTTACAAAAAAAATACTTTCTCTTATATATTGGGATATAATTAGGGGAACAAATAAAATTTAGCAAAATTAGTTTAAAGGGTCGAGATGTTATTGAAGTGATACCAATCGTTCTCTAAGGTCGCTATATATAGGTGTGAGCTCCACCCCCTCTCCGCTCTCGATCAACAAATAACAATCGGCCATCTAGAACCAAATGGGCTATGTCAAAAAAGTACACTATAATAATACATGTGTACCGGTAACACAAACTACAGTTTTAAACAACAAATAAAATTAAAACCAATTGAGATAATGCGTCCTATTTAAAAAAAAGTCTATTTAAGTAAAGAATATAGAGGTGAGTTAGGGATAGGCCCTTTATCTGCATTCATTAATTTACTATTTGATTTGATTATAAAAATACTTTCATAACGATTAAGTAACTTTTTCATAAAAATATTTATTAAAGTATTTTTATAGTCAAATTAAATAGTAAATCAATGAATGCAGATAAAGGGCCTATCCCTAACTCACCTCTATATTCTTTACTTAAGTAGCCTCTTTTTAAATACGACGCATTATTTTATTTTATTTATTGTTATTAGCTGTAGTTTATATTACACATGCATTATTATAGTGTACTTTTTGACATAGCCTATTTGGTTCAAGATGGCTGATCGTTATTTGTTGGTCGAGAGCGGAGAGGGGCAGAGCTTACCACACGCCTGTATATAGCGACCTCGGAGAACGATTGGTATCACTCTAGTTTGTAACTTCTTGTTTGGTAGATTGTAATTTTGTAATAAGACCCTCTGATGATGATGACATGGTTATCAAAATGTACATAAGTGTTTAATCTTAAGTAACTGGTTTTATTTGTTATTTTTGTAGTATTGGGGCTCTTTTCAATATTTTCATTGTAATATATTGTATCATTGTGCTCTTGATATTGTATTATCATGTATTCAATGTAACGGTAATAAATTATTTTTATATTTGTTGGTTCCATCTTCACGTGAGCTACTAGTTTTCACTAAACACTTGTAAATATTTATAAACTTGCCCATACTTTAAACTAGCATTTACTTATATTTGTTGAAGACGGCTGTTTTGGGAGATGTGTCAACTCACGGTCTGAGTTGACAATGGGACACATCCCACGAAACAGCCGCCCTCAATAAATATAAGTAAGTGCTACTATAGGCAAGTTTATATTCACAAGATTTTAGTGAAATTATTTTTATTTCAATTTTTTTAATTTTTAATACATTATCCTTTTTACCAAATTCTATACAAATTCTGAATAAAGCAGTTTTGACCTGCTGTTCGAATGTATTTTTTAATATTATTAGTAATAATTGACTGATTTTGACACTGTTAAAAAGAAATATACTTCATTATTTATTAACTAATATATTTGACTAAAACTTATAAATTACTGATATTTTTATAAGGTAGGTTTGAGACTGGATTTGTGTTATGACTATAACACACAGTTTAACACAGTATAACACAGTTTTTTCACACTATCTAATATAAATTTATTCAAATTTGGTTCGAATGGCCTTCCAATTTAGCAATAAGCATATTAGTATATACTAAAATACTAATAAAAAAAACAGCTCATCCATTGCTTTTCCCCTTACAATAGATGTAAGATAACACCAATACCCCTCCTAACAAATTGTTTCATAGGCCTAACAATCAATATGGATTTCAGTATTCAGGTTTATCATACTTGCTTATCAAACAATTGATGTAAAAAAATTTGTTTAAGTATTCTTCTAAAGTCAACAAATACAAATTTTATTTTAGTTTTTTTAATTTTAGAATTACAATTAATATAAATATGTATATCTATATCTCAGAATGGCAATATTAAGTGGCAAAATAGAAAGCGTATTTCCTTGCAATTTTCCATTTTCCTTTTTATGTATGGTGTTGGATTATTATTTTTGTTTGTTATATTTATACACTTTCTTTTTTTTTGTCGCTTGCATCGTGTTGTAGTTTTTTTTTGCTTTTTCTTTGCATTGTCCGTTTGTGAAGCAAGGTTTGATACTGTTAATCCATATTGTTTGTTTATTTTATTCTTTACATTCATTTTTAATCCTAGAGCAATATTTATGATATTGTGTCGTAGCCATGGCAACAATTTAAGGTTTTTGCAATGAGGGTTTCTACGACAACCAGATGGGGGCAAAAAAAAATTTATAAATATCTTTGAAAAGTACATTTATAGCTCTGGGAAAGTTGCCTAAGACCCAAAGAGCTGGACTTCGAACATAATGATACTCAATTCGAATCCGAACTAGACCCCCAAATTTTTATAATTTAATTATTGAAAAAATATTTTAAAGACTGTATTAACATTGTCACCCACTATAGGTTAAAAGAAATGTATTTAAACTTGATTGGATGACTAAAAACGTATTTTATTAACGACTGAAAATATGTACAAGATATATACCAGAAGAGTATGGGTTAATATAAGGAATTGAAAAAAAAAGCTCAACCATTGCTTTTCCCTTACAATAGATGTAAGATAAGACCAATACCCCTCCCAACAAATTGTTTCATTAGCCTAACAACCAACATGGATTTCAGGATTCAGGTTTATCACACTTGAATATCAAACAATTAATTAATTTTATTTTAAAGTCCATTTCTACTGAGGTCAACAAAGAAAAATATCATTTCAGTTACTTTTCATTTTACAATCACAGTATTAAATCGAAAAATGGACAGAATTTCTTTGCAATTTTTCATTTTTCTCTCTATGCAATTGGACTATTAGTTTTGTTTGTTACTATTTATTCGCTTTTTTTCGTTTCTGATTTATGAAGCTGATGGTTATCTATAATTTCTCCACATATCCATTTCTTGTAATGCTTGATTATTGGAAAGAATCTTTCTCTAATAGTTTTGTACGAATCTTTAAGTAATAGGTTTCTAGCTATTGAAAATTTGGCTCATTGCCAAAGTACTGGATGTAATCATTCAGTTTGAATCCTACCAAGACATCAACTTTTTAAAATTTATTTAATGAATAAATATTTGGAAAAACTGTGTTAACATCAATTGTCATTCCCTACAGGGTAAGAAAATATGTATTTGAACTTGATTGGATGAATAAAAATGTATTTTATTAATGATCGAAAATTTGTACAAGATATATAAGGAGAGTGTGCACTTTCTAAAAGAGAGAATTGAAAAAAATGTCTTATAAAAGCTAAAATTTAAGTGTTGCCCAGCAAATACTTTCAGATAGTCTAAATATTAGAATATATTACTACAGACATGATGTTAGAGCAATGAATACAGATCAAAGTGCAATGTGAACAGCGTCACAATTACATTTTAATGACTGCAAGCCACAAAAATAATTAAACACCCCCTTTATAGATTAAAACTTATCAGAATTTAGAAGATTAGGATTGTCATACCAGTGGTAAACCAATTCAAGAGAACCCTCTGATCTCAACATCAGATTACCTCTTTACCATCCTTTTTTCAGATTTGATTAAATTTCTTCTATTAGCACACACTCTCCTGATGTATATCTGGTACAAATTTTCAATCATTAATAAAGTATGTTTTTTTCATCCAATCAAGTTCAAATACATTTTTTTTAACCTATCGTGAATAACAATTGATGTTAATAAAGTTTTTTCGAATACTTATTCATAATTTAAATTTTAAAATTTGATGTCCTGGTCGGATTCAAACTGTAGATCTACATGTTTGAAAACCAGCACTTTTAGCACTGAGCTAACTTTCCCAGAGCTAAAAATTGGGTAAAGATGTATTATACGAAATTATAAGAAAAGGGTTCTTATACTCTTGCAATAGTGAAGTAATAGTCTTGTAATGACAAGAGGTGGATAGAATGAGAACTTATGGATCAGCTTATTAATTAATCACTTAAACAATAATTTATGACTATCCGAACTTTAAATTTAGTACATTTATTAAAACTTACTGAGACAGAACGTTTTCGATCGTTATGTGCCGATCTTCATCAGTGTCTTCTGCTTGGAGATGTTGGTCAAGCGGTGATGGTTTAAAAGGTAGGTTTTCGATAGTATCAAATAGTATGTGTGATTTGTGTTGTGTTTGTTTGTTTAATATGTTTGTACTTTGTGTTTTTGTGTGTCTGTAAATTTCATATTGTTCTAGTGTGTTGAGATGTCGTCCTTTTTTGTTGATGTGAAGGATTTCTAGGTTGTGGTAAATGTCTGTGTATTTGTGTCCTGTTTCTTTTATGTGATTGTAATATGATGTAATTCAGCTTATTAAATTATAAAGGAAAAAAGAAAGCAAATAAATAGTAACAATCAAAAATCATAGTCCAACACCATATATTGTATTACGAGGAAAATGGAAAATTGCAAGGAAATTCGCTTTATATTTTGCCTCTTAATATTGGGATTACGACATATATATATATATATATATATATATATATATATATATATATATATATATATATATATATATATACACACATATTTTTATTAATTATAAAATAAAAAATAACTAGAATAAAATTTTTCTTTGTTGACCTCAGTGAGAATTGACTTACAAAAATCCTTTTCTATGTTACTTGTTTGTTTTCAACCTATAGGAATAAACATCTGTAATGTTTTTTTAAGATAGACAGCTTATATTAAAATACCTGATATATATACAAGGTCTTTAAATCTATATAAAGCTGAAGCAATTTATAATATGATGACATGAATTTATAGTGAAGTAAATTTCTAAAAAAAACTTTGGGGCAAAATATTTCTAATTGCAATTCACAATTATTATAATTGTCTAGTGATTACTTTATTATAAGTTCATGTTAGTTGTGATATTACAAAATTTCAACTTTAAAGATTCTGTAAAAGAAGCCTGATAAAGAACAAATATTTACAAATTTATTTACAATATACTATTTTAATCTAATCAATATATTTAATTTTAGGTACATATTCAAAGAGAACTTCTATTAATGTCTCTTCTGTTTGTGCTTGGAAGCAGTATGAATTTGGGTCTTGAAACTAATGATGTAACGGACAACTATATTTCCGCCAAGATCAACTGGCTATTTGACAAATTTTTAACTGCTTACAAAGAAGAATTAATAATAAAAGGAAAAACTGAAATGCCGGTTCAAAATTTTGAAGAACATTTTTCCTCTAAAGTGTTTATATTTAATATTGAGGGATATATGTCAGTTGTAAATGGTTCAATAAAGAATTTAACCTCTCTCCAAAGGACTGGAGATGTGACTTTAGATAAAGATGGTTATAATGTCACACTAACTGCACATATAGGCATGACTGACTTTATAGTTAGATACCAACAATATGAGTTGTCCCTGATGGGGCTGACACAGAGTGGAAGTATAGGTGCTGTTGTTGGAAGTAATTCTGTTGGTTTAAAAATTTTAGTTATTACTCAGCCAAAATGCAAAGTATATTTACAGTCTTTAGATCTAGAGAAGTTAGAAAACATTGATATTGACATCACTGGTCTTGGCCCAATGAATACACTTACTGATGATATTTCTTCATGGGTAATCACTCACATTGCCCATTCTTATAAAACTAACCTTCAGAATATAATTTTTGCTGATATAGATAAAGCAATCCAAGACGTTGACTTATGCCATCATTTTCCTATTGTTTCTTAGACCTAAGCAGTAAATAACTGTGAACCTAATATTTAACATACAGGTTGCTATGTTATATAAATTTATTTGTTTTTCTAACAAAACTTTATCAGTTTTGAATAACTTTGTATAAAATAACTTTTAATAATTTTTACGAATTTTACTCATATTTTGTGTACATAATCATTACAAGATATTTTTAACAAATATTTAAAGAATATTAAGTAAATATGTAACCTGAATGAATTTAAAATTATATTAAGTAAATTGTAAGGTTTTTATAGCATGTAAATACAATTATTATAAATATTACTTGTGTATGATGATATGTTTTATATTAACTTTAAAACTTGCAGTTTTTGTGTTGTAAATCTTGAGGTTCTTTGTATAAATTACACTTTTTTGTATCAACTTGGCAAAAAAACTACTACTTACAGATTTATTCAGCAGACACGTTTTGCGCTAGGTAGGCGCAATATTCAATGCTGTGAATTACTGACAAGACTTTTGCTTTTTTATCAACTTGGAAAATTACCACTACTTACTGATTTATCCAGCAGACACGTTTTGCGCTAGGTAAGCACATTATTCAATGCCGTGAATTACTGACAAGACTGTTACTAAAGTGTGTTGTGTTGGTGTGAGTCAGTGGTGTATTTCTGTTCTGTGGTGTGTTATTGTTCATAGAGTAGTTGTTAACTATGTGCTCAAATATAGTGACAATATGTTAATATGTGCTCAAAAATTAAATGACAAAACACACTCAAAATCAAATACTATATTTGAGCACATAATTAACAACTACACACAACAGAACAGAAATACACCATAGACTCAAACCAACACGACACACCTGAGTCATTCACAGCAGTGAAACACGTCTGCTGAATAAATCAGTAAGTAGTGGTTTTCTTGCCAAATTGATACAAAAAAGTATAATTTATAACTTTTAAAAATTAATACATGTAACTTTTATTAGTTATTGTATAATATGGTAATTATATTATTATTAGACTTATTACTTAAGTACAATATATAGTAAAGAGTGAATAGATTTTGTTGTTAATAATTGCCTTCTCTGGCTATATTAAAAACATTTGGTTGTGAACTTCAAAAATCATCTCTCATCTGCATTTTTTCAATAAGCATGTTACATTTAAATAAATGTGTGTTTCACATAGTCAAATCCAGTTGGACATTACACTCCCCCAAAGTAGATATCCCTTGACTGTGAGGTCAGTTTATCTACAAGGAAGACAGGCCCAGCCTTCAATCTAAAAATGTTAACTGCTTCCTTGCAGTGTTTGTTGCAATTTATTTTTCACAATTTTCCAAAGTCAGTTTGGCCAACTGTAATGGTTTGGTTAAAGATGTATTGCTGAATTTTAGTATGAATAATAAATTAAAAATATTTTATGACAATGACAATAAATATCATGATTTATGAAACCAACCAATTGTGCATCATTAACTTAGTAAGTACCAATATCTTTGCTTAAAGCCTATTGATTGTAATACCGAAATCTTGAATTTTGTAGTCCATTACATTCGGTGAATCTTATTAATCACTTAAACAATAGTTTATGACTATCCGAACTTTATATTTAGTAAATTTGTTAAATCATTGCTTGACCCAACATCTCCAAGCAGAAGACACTGATGAAGATGCCACATAGTGATCGAAAACGTTCTGTCTCAGTAAGTTTTAACAAATTTACTAAATATAAAGTTCAGATAGTCATAAACTATTGTTTAATTGATTAATAAACCGAAATCTTGTTGCTGTTCATGACGAGCTGGTTATTAATTACTTATTACACTTTTGCTAATACTTGCGACCAGGTGTAAGTTTCCTCCAAGTGTAAGTTAACAATTTAACAATTTTTAGTTAACAAAAAGTCTGGTCGCAA
This sequence comes from Prosapia bicincta, assembly GCA_036971475.1. Lineage (NCBI taxonomy): Eukaryota > Metazoa > Arthropoda > Insecta > Hemiptera > Cercopidae > Prosapia > Prosapia bicincta. The sequence goes on along the minus strand of JBAIZL010000376.1, from coordinate 2,518,051 downwards.
GTATTAGCAAAAGTGAAATAAGTGAATGTAATACAATTTCATTAGAAATTTTTTAAAGTAAGATTTTATTCATAATAAATTAATTTGATTAAAAAGAAATAAAAACCAGATATAATAATTTAAGGTTTGAACTAACTAAAGCTTGTAAAATTACATTAATAGAATAAAACAAATTTTCTGATTAAACTATATTTAAAAAATACTTAACTAAGTGAATATGTAACGGCTTACTTGCTGACGCGTTTCAAAACAATCGTTCCTTTTTTTCATACCGAAGGTTAGAGGTAGAGAGTTAGCTTCGTAAAAGGAACGAATGTTTTGAAACGCGTCAGCAAGTAAGCCATTACGTATTCACTTAGTATTTTTAAATATATTTTAATCAGTAAATTCAAGATGATTACATCAGGCAACTTCAAAACAAATTTTGTGTTCTTCTAAGTATAAGATTTGTACTTAATAATTTAGTTATGTAAAAATTTGAATATTATATTAGTGTTAATAAAACTATTTTACTTTTTTTACATTTTTTTAATTATGTTTTATTTACTTAATTGTACCTTTTGAGCTGGTAGTATAGTTTGATTTTCTTTTATTGAGTTTATTATTAGAATTCTAGTAATAAAAACAAATTGTTTTATTATAATAAAAAATATTATTCAGTAATTGTCTATATATATATATAGTGATTACTCAATACTAGGAAAACATTCGCCTGAATTATCGATCTTAAGTATGAAGCCTGAAAAATACTTTAAAATAATTAGAGAATCAGAAATTTAAAAAATGTTACACTTGTATATCAATAAAAGATTTTTAAATTACAGTATCAAAAAATTATTAACCTATTCCTTTAGTTCATTAAAACGGCAGATTTATATATATATATATATATATATATATATATATATATATATATATATATATTGTTTAATATTCCTGATGATGTTGGTACTGTTAGCCAACGAAAAGCTTTGAATTGTAAATTCAATTATAATTCTTGTACTTGTATTTTGACTTAGTTCTTTATATATATATATATATATATATATATATATATATATATATATATATATATATATATATATATATACATTGAAAGTTAATATACTCATTAAAACATTTTCTGTTTTTGAAATAAAAAATTACATTTTTTTCAATGTTGCAATGGATTTTAATGGAAATAATTTGTATTTCCTTATTTCGTGCTGTCAAAATACACATTGCGACAAATTGTATTAAAATAATAAACTTTTTTTTTTTATGATCTGTTTCACAGTCATACTTTTAGTGATAGAAAATTACATGCCTCTACATTTGCATAAAGACTTATTTGTGTTGAACTTGCATAGTCCAGTAGCTTTCATAATAGATTAATCAAACCATATAGCTCTCTGTGTGATGACAATCTCCAAATCCATCACTATATTCCTAATATTAACAATAAAAGTCTACATCTTTAATTTTTTTTTAAAGAATCATAGCTATGAATGAATAAAAGAGTACGTTTATTCAAATAGTTTTATAGAAAATCAACAGTTTTCTCATGAAATATATTAAGCAAGTATGATTTCTTTAGATCCTAGAAAACATTATGTAACAAAAATCATACAACTATCATTAAAAATTTTAACTAAAAAGAAACTTCAACCCACTATATCCTTATAAGTTTATTCTAACAACATATAAGTTAAATAAGTTTTTAATCTACATATACTCAAATAAAATTATTAAATTAATAATATTGAAATAATTCATATTTCTGATAATTACAACATTTAAATATGATATGCACTCTACTGAATTAAGAAGTTTTAAAACTAAGTACTTACAATTGACTTTACCAATAAATCTATGATTATTCAAAATTTTAAACAGTACTCAATGATTCTATTCAGTTCATTGCTGAAAACCTACTACTATGTCACATTAGGTTGCTATGGCAACCACAAAACTGTTTATTATACAACACTGTAAGGACCTGAAGGAGAATGATTACTTGTAAACAGAACTGTTTTAAAAGCAATTCCTATTATGCCATTATTCATCAAAGATTTTACTTGGAGACAAAATGAAGATGTTTTAATTATTCGGGTACCTCTCAAACATGTACCACTAAATAAGGTGGATGTATTTACTTCTAATGTTTATATTAAGGTAAATATCTTGTAAAAAAATTATTTAAATATTTACATAACCGTAAACTTCCAGATTTTTATGTCAATATTTATTTATTGACTTAATTTCATGTTTAATTTGGAGAAATTATTATTTATCATGACCACATGATATAATAATAAAATATAATTTGTATATTTAATTTATTTTGTCATTTTTAATATTATATAGACTGATAAATAAAAGTTTCTTTGCATAACATGCACAATAAGCATGCAGAAGTAACCAGTAGAAGTTCATATTAAAATCTCAGAATATTTAACTTGATTTAACAACTTGAAAATATTACAACTTGTGTTTAATAAATAAAAAAAGAATTGAAGGAAAAAGTTTTTTTTTTGTTAATTGGTTCTATCTTCATGTGAGCTTCTAGTTTTGAACTAAAACACTTATAAATATGTTTCACTTGCCGTACTATGTAGTACTTACTGAAGTAAGTGTTACTATAGGCAAGTGTAACATACTCACAAATGTTTTTTTTTTGCTTTAACTCTTTTTGGCTTTAGAATTCTAAAGTGATGTACTATAAGTAAAAATGCTACAAAAATTATTTATATTTTCAAAATTCAGTAGGGCAAAAAAATAAGTAAATAGTAGGGGAAAATAAATTATTAGGTACTAAATAATATTTAACTTATTGACTGGTGGACAACATGTTTAGGTTAAATTTTATAAGCTGGAACTTGGCTCCTAGGTAGAAATTGTGTATTCTTTATCTATAAAATATCAAGCACTGTCATCATCCCTCATCAGGGCCATAAATTGCGGTCTACCTATCCCAACCATTAGACAATCGTATTAGGTTGCCTCCGTGAAGGCCTTATTCATTTGTAGTTATTTTTACTATATATTACAAAGTATTAGTATGTAACAAGTCAACCCTATGAGTCAGCGAAAGTCCAAGGGTCGAAGTTTTTGAAAATTACCTCTGAGCACCTCCACCCTTTCCTAGTCCTCAATCTCTCGCCAAGGCACGCATCCCCCAAATGGCAGCTTATAAAATTTTATATATAGTTATAGCCATCTCTGCACTGTGGATATAGTGACCGGGTATCCCATTTTCTTTCTCACACCTCCACAATAACTCTAAAATTAACTGCCGTCACCATATATCTATTGGATGATGTAAACAACTGGATTGATTAAATGTCTGGAGATTGTCACAATCATATTTGTTTTTTTTTTGTAGATTCTCTTATATAAAAAAAAGTACTCAGAAATTATTAATATTTATATATTTATTATTGACTATAATTTTCATTAAAATTAAATATGATCATTATAAAATGTTTTAAAGTATCAAATTTGATTATTTAAAAAGTTTCCTTTTTATTTTAATTTATTTTGAAGATGTAGGTCTATAAACACATTCAGTACAGGTAGGAATTTAGGGCATATAAAATAGAGAGATTGGTGGTATTTAGGTACCTAGATGTCAACTATTACCAAATAAAGTTTTATAACTAAAAATTATATGTTTTAAAGCTTTAAAGTGTGGATCAACAACAATTGGGACAAATTTAACTTGGTAAAGTTTGAACAATATTCATGTCTTAAACCATTACAAAACACGATGAATATAAAATTAAATCGTAAATGTTAACTTTAATTTTGGGATGTAATTAGACTTGGAAAACATTTTAAAGCTGGTACTAAAGAGCTGTATATAATTGTCTTGTTCAAGATGTTATTTGTTTACTTGCAGCAAGAATTCACAGAAAAAAGACTTCACTTTGTAAAAGCTGATGTAAACCATACAAAATGACCCCTATCAGGAATATCTAAAATAGTATTAGTGGCAATAACTGGAAAAATGTTTTGAGTTTTGATTAAATTGTTGAGTATTATTTAGGACAGGCATGACTCAACCAAACTCCAGTCAACATGTTAAAAACTAACAGAATGTTTTTTGTCTTTAGGTACATTATCCACCATTTTTGTTTGAACTATATTTAGCTCAACCAATTGATGATGAAAACAGCCGTTGTACTTTATCTGAAAATGAAGCACTATTTGAATTGAAAAAACAAACCAATGAGCCTTGGGAATCAGTTGAAGCAAATTTAACTAAGGCTGAAGCCCTCAATGTGAAGCAGAAAGCTATCGATGAAGCTCATGTTAAAGCTGAGAAAAGAAAAAAAGAAGTTTCAGGTTAGATTTTAAATCACAGTAGGTTTGCAAAACCCTTTCTAAGTATTACCTAATTAGCTGTTTCAATTTGCTAAAATAATTTTGTATTGTCAGATTAAAAAAATGTAAACAACTAAATATTTACATGTATCGCGTGTATTTTAGTTTGCTTAATATTAATGTAGCTCTAAATTTGAAATTAACTTCTAGATAATAGTGGTTATCTTAAATGCAAAATTATTCTTTTGAAATATTATAAAATAAGGAGTAAAACTGATTCTAGTAGGCTATTTTAGTCAGCTATTATTCAGTTATATATACAATATTAAAATTGGTTGTAATCACTTTGATTTCACTGATTAAATCATAAGTAATTATTTGAAGAACTAAGTTAACACTTTTAACTTACTTGCTTGTAAGCTAAAGGAAATTTAATTAAGTGGTTTTCACTGACATTTCTATATTATGTTTGAACATAACAAATTAACAATATGCCAAACTCATATTTCAATACAAAACTATTTTGATTCCACTAAGCCATCTCCATCATTGTCTTTGACACTAAGTGATCTAGAGTTGATAATGGAAGACATCTCCCAAAAACAGCTGTTGTCATTTAGAGAAAGTAAGTATTACTGTAGGAAAATGTCTAAAATTAATGTATGTTGTAGTGCAAAAGTGTGAAATAGTAGCTTAAGTTCGAAATGGAAATAAATAATATTGTATTATAAGTAATTATTTAAAGAACTAACCTATAGTTAAAAAGTACTTAACTAAGTGGATACGTAATGGCTTACTTGCTGACGCGTTTCAAAACATTTGTTCCTTTTACGAAGCTAACCCTCTACAGCAGTAGAGCCATTATGCATTCACTTAGTAAAGTACTTTTTAATTATAGTTTAATCAGTGAATTCAAGATGATTTCATCAAGCAACTTTAAAGAACTAAATTAAAACTATTAACTTACTTGCTTATAATCATCTTAATTCCATTGATTAAATTCTAAGTAATTAAATGAAGAGCTATATGAGTTGACAATGAGACTCATCTCCCGAAACAGCTGTCCTCAACAATCAAAACAATAAGTGCCTCTATAGGCAACTGTAACACAATAACATAAAATATCTAAAAGTGTTTTTAGTTTAAAATATTTTATAATAAAATAATAATTAAACTTTGTTTATTATTAGAAAAAAAGAGTGAAAGACAAAGATTGGCAGTTAGTCAACAAATCCAACTAAATAATATAGAACACAAACTAATAGACAATACTCGAAACAATGAAAGGAATTCAGCAATGAAAAGTTTAGAAAATTGGAAGAAAAGTCAGGCAGCTCTTGCAGAAATTGAAGGTGAGATTCTAACACAAGTAAATATGTCTCAGGACTTATAAAAAATACAAGTTATACAAATTTAAATTAATTATTTATTAATTTTTATTATGTATTTATTAAAAGAAAGATAATTTTTGTGGATTCCATGGTAAAAAATCTTTAAAATTAATAAATATAGTAATATTAATTTTTGTATGTAAGATTGTTGTTTATAAGAGGTTATTTAGTGCAAGTTAGAATTTTACGAATTTTTTTGTTTGTACAATGTGGTAAATTAAACTTCTTTGTTTTTGTAAAGTGATTTTGTTTTTATGTAGTAAAGCAGTACTGTACAGACACCCTGGTAAAACACCATCCCCATGATTCTCTCCCAGTTAAAGCCCTTGCATTAACTCTTACCATGCTAAAGCCATATTTATCTCAAAACGCTTAATAAAACTAAAAATAAGTATTTTTTTCATCAAGGTAAGCTTAAATTTTCAATTCCTTCTATTAGCTCACACTCTCCTTTTATATATCTTTTACAAATTTTCAGTCATTAATAAATTTCATTTTTATTCATCCAATTAAGTTCAAATAAAATGTTTTCAAGCCTTTAGTGGATGACTATTGATGTTAATACAGGATTTTTAAATACTTATTCAATAATTGAATTTAAAAAAGTTGATGTCTAGGTAGGATTCAAACTGAACGACTAAATGTTTAAAATCCAACACTTTGGCACTGAGCCAACTTTTTTATAACTAGAAATCTATTACTTAAAGATGTATGTGAAACTATAACAGAAAGGTAGGTTCCTTACAATAATAAAACCTCACATTAGAGAGAAAATTGTAAAAAAAACTTGTCGATTTTGCCACTTAATATTGTGATTCTGTCATACGTATATAGATATTTATATTAATTGTAATTATAAAATGAAAAGTAACTAAAATGAAACTTTTCTCTGTTGACCATTAGTATGAATTGAGTTTAACAAATTTTTCTTAACTATTTTTTCTAAAAAGATAAGATAAAAGAAATACTAAAAAACACTTCTGAATATTTTACAACTTGCCTATAGTAGCACTTACTTATAAATGTTGAGGATGGGTGTTTGTCTCAAATGTCCTATTGTCAACTCAGACTGGTTTTTCCTTGAGATTAGTTAGGGTCTGAGTTGACAATGAGACACAACTCCTGAGATGGCCGTCTTTAACAAATATAAGTAAGTGCTACTATAGGCAAGTTTTATAATATTTACAAGTATTTTTAGTGAAAACTAGGAGCTCACGTGAAGGAGGAATCTACAAATATAAAAGAAATAGTCTCATTAAGTCTATTAATGAATATATCAAAAATAATATATCAATGAAATACATAAATCTATTAAGCTTTTTTTTTCAATAAAACTAATAAACTTGAGCCCTGTGTTATAGTTTAAAATAATTATGTCGATGAAATGTAGGGAAGAGCCCTCTCACTTCCATCACTATTACTTATGTCATAATCAGAGTATCTACATAGCCAATGTCAATTATTTCATCATTGGTAAATTGGCCATAGCTTTGGAACTATGAATGATATAAAACTGATACCATTGATCCAAAAACAAAATTATTGAAACCTAAATCATTTATCATCACTACAACGTTTAAATTCAGCTTGTCAACGAAAACAACAAATACAATTCACAAACCAAAACACTCATATTAATGAATATTATTTATAAAAATGAATAAATTAAAATATAAACATGTTTTCAACACTAAAAGTATGTCAAAATAATAAAACTTGAAATAACCAGTTTCAATTCGCAGTTATATTTGTATTTGCTATGTGTAAGGTAGGAGATGTTCGCAAATTGTATATTGCTAGAAAATAAGAGCTTCAAAGGAGGGTAAGGAATAACAAAAAATTAGAACATTTCCACTAGAAATAGATGTTCTTAAGAACTCTTCCAGTGTTTTGTGATTCACTCAGATCTCATTTGAATTAAAATACAGTTGCGTACAATTCGTATTTGGCTTACAAAACCAACGTTATATCAATGGAAGGGTTTATTCTAAAACTATCTTGATTCCTATATGGATGTAACAGATACACAGGTCTACTTCCCAAATACAGATTAGTTCCAACTAGTAGATCCTGTACATGCAATCCTTATTTGTTACTTCCATTACACAGATCAAAGGAGTTTAATGTTCTAGCATTAATCTTACCTTTGAGTCAGCATTGTTTTCCCACATCTCATAGTGGCAGCAATCGTAAAGTGTTTGTTCCATTGAAAAGAGTATTATGAGGTGATTTTTTATATTTATAGTTGAAATGAGAGTCGAATATACACTGAAATAACAAGATTAAATGAGATCATGATTTTTTAAAAATCAAACACATGTTTGCAAATATTTGAAACCAATATTTAGATCAACCATCAAATTTCTTGGTCTATTTGTTTGAGCTATTCTGCTACTAGATTGAGTTATTTATTACTTATAGTTTTGTGCTGTTTTTATAAATTATTACCTTGAGTACTTTTAAATTATTTTATTACTACACCTTGAGGTTTTTTAAATTACTGCTTTTCACATAATTTGGCAGAACACTATTTACTGATATTTTTCAGCAGACAGATTTTGCTCTAGATCAATGCATTGTTCAATGCTGTAACTCACGGAGAATACTGTTGCTTATGTATGTTGTGTTGGTATGAGTCCGGTGTATAGGTGTAGTATGTTCAAATAAATATGTTAAACCCATAATTACAACTACTCTATGAATAATAATTACTCTATGAACAACTACTCTATGGTACACCACTGAACGACAATACACCACAGACTTACACCAATACAACACACCTGAGCAACAGTCTTGTCCATGACTCACAGCATTAAACAACGCACTGATCTAGTGTGAAACATGTCTCCTGAAAAATATCAGTAAGTAGTGATTTTTTTCCAAGTAATACAAAAAGTACTTGTTAGTTGTCCAACATTATTTTAAATGATTATCTATTGTGCATTATACTAATTTTTATAACGTTTATACATTATTTTATTATTGTACTAATTTTTATACATTATCTATATACATGTACTATAATGTTTTAGATAAAAACTGTACATCAATTTTTGATGAGACGGTGAATGAAAACAAGCAAAAAGGAATAAAGCTCAATCAATCAAAAGAAGCGACTCCATTGCCCAGAAGTAATGGTTGTATCAATGTCACTTTCACACCAAGAGTATTTCCCACACCTTGCAGGCAATCCAGGCTAGCTGAGGAGGAAGAGGCAAGTACATAGATTAAATTAAATAGCACTGTTGGAAATATTTGTCAGTTTCATTATATGACTAATCTATAGTACAGATGAAAGTGATCTGATAATAACCACGAGGTTCACAAAACACTGATGGTCTCACTTTACTCCTCTTATATTACTCCAATGGTCTCCAATCACCTTTATTATTATACTCCAAATATTAACCTTATGTTCAAATAGCACAACATTTTATGGCTATATAAGTAGTACAAAAGCTTTGTGAGTAAAAGAAACATACAAAGTTAATACATAATATAACATTCAAAACTATTATTGTTAATTTTACATGTAATAGTTAAAACATTATTTTAAAAAACCTTTACCAAAGTTTTTTTCAACCCGTGTCAGTTGTACTGTTGTTAGATGTCATCTAATATTACTACTTTCACTATTTTTTTATTATTGGCTCTAAGTTTCCTAGAAGACTATATGACACTATAAAATCTAATTATATAAACAGTGTTATTCATCGTCTGATATTTCGTTAAGGAGTTGGGTTAGTGAGTCATACGGGGCTTGTAAGATGGTATCTATGTGTGTAACCATTTACATCAAAGTTGCTTGATGTAATCATCTTGAATTCATTGATTACACTATAATTAAAAATTACCTAACTAAGTGAATACATAGGGCTCTAACTAAGTGAATAGATAGGGCTCTAACTAAGTGAATACATAGGGCTCTAACTAAGTGAATACATAGAGCTCTAACTAAGTGAATACATAGGGCTCTAACTAAGTGAATATATAGGGCTCTAAGTGAATACATAGGGCTCTAACTAAGTGAATACATAGGGCTCTAACTAAGTGAATACATAGGGCTCTAACTAAGTGAACACATAGGGCTCTAACCAAGTGAATACATAGGGCTCTAACTAAGTGAATACATAGGGCTCTAACTAAGTGAATACATAGGGCTCTAACTAAGTGAATACATAGGGCTCTAAGTGAATACACAGGGCTCTAAGTGAATACATAGGGCTCTAACTAAGTGAATACATAGGGCTCTAACTAAGTGAATACATAGGGCTCTAACTAAGTGAATATATAGAGCTCTAAGTGAATACATATGGCTCTAACTAAGTGAATACATAGGGCTCTAACTAAGTGAATACATTGGGCTCTAACTAAGTGAATACATAGGGCTCTAACCAAGTGAATACATAGGGCTCTAACTAAGTGAGCCCTATGTATCTACTTAGTTCAGTAATTTTTAATTATAGTACATTTACATTAGTCAGTGGTGTAATACATCTTGATTTGAATGTTTGGCTAATCTCATTACATTACTTTTGGAGTTTATCTCTTGCCTTAGTGTAAAGCATGAAAACTCTTGTCTTAATGAACATTTAGTGCTTGTTTCTTTATAATTGTTTTAGTGTCTAATCATTTTAAGTAGTTTTTCTCAGTATTGTTTCAAACGTAGTAAGTTAGAGATGATGAATTTACTTTTCGATGACTTACTATTACCCTGGATTGAAGAAGAGGATAATGACAATGGTTTTTTTGTAAATGCTTGTGCAGTAAAGAACTTACTGGATTAATTCAGTATGCATGTCATGATTAAAATGTTGTTAGAAAATTAGTATAGGGGTCGACAAGAAATATTCATCAGATATTTTGTAATTCTATAGATAAAACCATAATACTATATTATGGTTTTTAATTGTATGCATTTTCTTGTTTTAATCTTCTGTACAGAAAGGGCTACTGTTCATCCCAAAGATCTGACCATAGTTATAGAAATAAAATAATTATTTTAAAAAAATATTTGCATAAAATTCAGAACAACAGACTATAATTAAATATGTGACATTTGTTTTAGAATACTATAGTTTACTAAAAATACAAAATGAGACAATATATTTCAGTGGCTCACCTAGAATTTCGTTAAAGAGGGGGACTAAAGACATCAACAACAGGGGGGGGGGCATCAAGTCCATTGTAATATTCCATACTATTAGTGAAGTTACTTCAATGCATATCTAGTTTTACTTTAGGGCACCATCTCAACAACTGTGTATTTTTAAGAAATATTACTGAAGCTTTTTTAATTATTTATTAATAATAGTTATTAAAATATTATAAATATATTAAATTGCTAGTTAACTAATGCTCTTAATAATTCAAGCACAAATAAAACTAAAAAAGGTATTAATAACACTAATTTATTGGTACAGCCCGATGGTTAAATTTATATATAGTGAATGGGCACTATACCTTCTCAAATGATGGATGATGCGGGTATTTTTTTTTTCTTTATAGCAGGGGTTCTCCAACTTTTTGGTACTACACCCCTGCTCTTGAAATGAAATCCTCCCACACCCCTCCACTTTACACTATAAATAAATGGTATGGGCATAAGAAAAAGAATCAAATATTATATATATTGAAAACAAATTATTTATTTATACATATTTTCACAATAAACATCATATAACATTTCAAGTTTTAATTTGCAGGGTAAATTTGAAGTGACAAGAAAACAATCTTTTATTGAGGTGCTTAAGCTGGCACTAGAGAGCTTTCTTACACTAGCATCCCTATTTGAGGTTTTATTTTAGTGAGGGCACAACCCAAGTCATTAGTGACATCAAGTTTGTTCCTATAGTATTATATATATTAAATTTATCATATTATGTTCCATTTGGTGTTGTGCCCATCCTGACTTGCCTTGATGCCTCCCAAAAGGGCCCCCAGTTTGGGAACCCCATGGTTTATATGAATGGCCAAGAGGCCCAGGCTCCTTTAGCGTCTTTGGTACATCACTGATATATTGCGCAATTGTTTATGAAAAATAAAAGAAGCGATGTTAAATGGGAGAGACGGTCAATATGTGCAACTAGTCATTGGTCGGGATTGATTGGTGTAACTGATGGCAGGTTAAATTTGATTTTAGCTTTTATAAATTACTGAATTTCTATATGAATTCAGTTATAGCATTGCTGTAAGTTAATGACAGTTGGATTCAATAATAATTGCTTGAACAATTATAAAGTTAAATACTAACAGATATTTAAAATTTCAGATAAATGTTGTTGCCCATAACATTTGGCAATTATTTTAAATTAAAACCTTGTTTCATCACTATTAACAAATTAAAATTTTTTTTTTTGTAAAACCAACTAAGGAAAATGTTTTGAACTGTAATTAATTGGCATTCAACATCATTGTCTATGTTGGCCAAGAGGATGCATTGTTAAGATAGGTGGCACCAGTTTTAATGGCACATGTTCAATAATGTGATACATATTATGTGGCTACAGTATTGAATTCTGCCTTTAAAATCAGCACCATCAAGATTAGCAAAGCATCATGGCTGCCAACCAAAACACTTATGACGATTGCCTTCTGCAGTAGTATTTGTTTTTTATCATTAGTTTAAAAATTTACTATAAATTTAAAGTTCATAGAAATTGTGATAATAAAAATTGTCAACATATTATAAAATTTTAAATATACACAACTCACAATTAAAAAACTTTAATTTCATACGTGTTTCAATGACTTAGGTCATCATCATCATCATCAGTGATGCTATTACAAACATAACCCTTTAACTAAGGAAATGGAACATACATGTGAAATATAATATACTTTATATTATAAAGTGTTTATTATTCACACATGAGGGATTAATAATCATTACTTATTGTTTTGCCTGACTATATTATAATTTTGGATTATTTCAATTATATATAATAGGTTAATTTTTCTTTATTTAGCGTTTACTATAATAATATTGCTACTTATTTGATAACAACACTGCTATATTTATTTATACTATTGGTGTAGTTAAAACATATACATAATGACATGTTCATAAATACGAGACATTCATCTATTAGATATATACATTTCTTAAACTTGATTTCACAAGCTAAATTATTCTTTCACCTCTTGCTCAACATTTTGGCTTTTATCAGCTATAATTTCAACTAGGGATGGGCCGATACCTAAAATTTTCATTTCCAATTCCAATTTCGATTCTCAAATTTTTCTTTCGATTCTCGATTGTTTTAGTTATATGGGCCTAAATGATATTCTCTAATAATGAAGTTAGTTAACATTTTGGTCAAATGGTGAAACCTTTTAAAAGTTCCATTTTAATGTAATAGCCTACACAAAACGTTCAACCTTAATAAATGGGAATTTCTGAAAGGGTGACAAACATATTGGATAAAAGTAATGATTTTTTTAAAATTACAAATATGAACTTCAGTTCCCAATTACAATATAACTTCAGTAATAGCCATTCCAACTTGTATAACTGGAGAAATTGGAACTATTTTTTCTTTGAGTTTTGTTTTGACATGTATGAAGTGCTAGCGGAGTAGTGAGAGCCAGAGTCGGATGAAGGGAGAGAATGTCGAGCCCTTTCCAAGTGAGAGTGAAACAGCAGAGTGAGAAGAGTGGTGACAAAAGGACCAAAAATGATTCCTATCGTCTTTGTTGGTGCCTCAAAAATAATAATAATATTTTAGTGATCTCAAATAGACATTGCTTAAATCGTTTAATTTATTCAAAGCAACTAATACTTATATAAAAGATAGTTGATAATTAACTACATTTCCTATACAATACAACGCACACGTATTTTAACAGTTAAAAAAACAAGAATCAGAATCAGCACCTTAATCAATGGAGAATCGGGTATCGACGATAGTCGATAGAATCGATGATTTCTGGAATTGAGAATCGGAATCGACCCATCCCTAATTTCAACTATACAAGTTTTTAATTTTGTATAAAGGTACTAAGTTCTTTAAAAATATTGTTTTACACATTACTTGATTCCATCTTCACTTGAGCTACTAGTTTTTAATTGAAAACACTTCACATATGTTAGTATGTTACATTTGTCTATAATAGCACTTACTCTTTTGATTGTTGAGGATGGCTGTTTCGGGAGATGTATCCAATTGTTAACTCAGTATTATGGTCTGAGTTACAGTGGGATATATTTTCAAAACAGTCATCATAAGTAATCAAAAAAGTAAGTGCTACCATAGGCAAGTGTAACATACTAACATATGTACAAGTGTTTTTATTCTCTTACATTTTTAAAATATACACATTTCTAAAAGTAGCACTTACTTTGCTGTCGTTGCTGTATGAGACGATTCTTACCAGAAATAAATCAAATTTTCAATACCTGTTCCTAATAAAAACAAATAATGTTTCAAATCTCTTAGTTTTTAATATAAATGTGGCTCTGAGTTATTTAATATTTACATTATATGTAACATGCTTTTCGCAGTGGTTAAAGAAGCAAACTGAAGCGCGCAAGAAGGTTGGATTTATTGCAGAAGATCTTCGTCCAGAAGAACAAAACCCAGAATGGCTTTTAAGCAAAGGAGAGTAAGTTACAACAAACAAAATTAAGTTTAGATTATTGAATTAAGAAACTTAAAATAATTACTTTAATATTGATATTTTTTCTTATGATCTAGATCTGCATTACTGAAATTACCCTAAAATTTAGCAACTGACAAGAATTGATTTTTTTAGTTGTACACCAGGGATCCTCTGGTGGGTTTAGTTGAACTCAAGGCCCACGAAATGATTTTGTGTAGCCCTCTCCACTTGTGGGTTTTATAATTCTGAGTAGTCCGGATAGGTTATGCTTTCGGGTTAGAACACTATTTGTATATACATATTTATATCAATTGTAATTATAAAGTAAAAAATGACTAAAATAAAATTTTCTTTGTTGTCCTCAGTAGGAATTGATTTGACATTTCTTTTATAAGTACTTTTAAATTATTAACTGCTTTAAATCATATTAAAATAATCATTCTGGTTTCGTTCTAGCTACGTATTGTATATTCTTTATCTAAGTATATAAGTACTTTATTATTATGTAAGTTCTTTATTATTTCAATATTTAAATAATTATGCAAGATTAGCTATGCTGGGTCTAATCCTCTACATACATGTAGCCTAATCATTGCATTTATGATCAATACCTAACTCAAAATGTATTTGTTTATGAAAATGAATAATCAAAACAACTTGTATATTTTTGTCCAGATCATTCTACAACAATGGTAACTACCTGGGAGCTATTAGTGCTTATTCTCATGGCATCAAACTTAACAAAGACATCCATTCTTTCTATGTAGGTAGATCAGCTGCACAACTAGCACTGGGAAACCTTCAAAGGGTTCTTGAAGATACAACCAAGGTATGCTGTAATTCAAATAATAGTTTTAATTTTAATGACTTATTAAGTCTACTGCTCTAACTATTTTCATTATCTTTTTAGGCCTTGGAGTTGATGACACCACATGTTTTTCAGAACAAGCATGATAGGTTTGTTTGTCACAAAAGAAGAGGCCTGGCACTGATTAAACTAAAGTTACTAAAACCAGCTTTGTCAGATTTAGAAACTGCTCTGAGTTTGGATTCAACAGATAAAGAAGTAGTTGAAACTATTGACGAGTTGAAAAAACAAATCTGTAATGAAGATTAGGTGCCAATTTATTTAAATAAACTTATAATTAAATTAAATTTTTTCAATTGATTTTTCAAATTATTGATTTTTTATCCATGATGATCATTTAAACATTTAAATTGAAATTTTTTAATGTAGAAACTGTCAAGAAATTAAATAATAATACTTTAAATAATATTTTTAAAACTTGCTGAAACAAAACATTATTGTGTACACTAGGTAATCATCATTGTTACACAGAACTTTATAAGTTTTAAAAGTAATTAAAATACAAATTTAAATTTACGCTTTGATTTCTAATTAAAATTTAAACACTTTTTTTTAACATAATATAGGTCAAACGTTTTGTAGTGGCACCAATATACTGGGCCCTAAAAATTTCAGGTAAATATAAAAATGTATAGCTTTTGTTACTACTGTTTAAACAAAATATTCTAAATATTTATTAAAATACAGGAGATAAATTCAGTCACATAAAATATTTACTTTTTATATACTTAGTCTATTCAGAAAACTTACAAAATGGAAAAAATTAAAACAAAGAAAATTTGTGGCATTGTATATAAATTCTCTCTCTTACTTGTTTATACCTTTAATTCAATTTTTAATATAGGATAGTTGTATCACTATGGAAACTGTAATAAATGAGCTAGCAAAATCATAACATGTCTGAAACAAGCTTGTTATAGTAAATTTTGTAAACAAAAAATACACTGATTATGTTTATAAATAGGGATGCAATGGATGACAAACTGACTAAATTCGAATAAGTTAGAAATTGTGTCATTAACCTTCGAGAGGACGCATGCAGAGTTTTTCTCCGCACGTATCATTATTTGTTAAGAAAACACCTTTCCAGTTGTCAGAAGTTTATTTCCAGCTTGATATTCCACAACCTGCATTCTAGAAAACGGGCCAACATATTTTTGTTAATTTTTTCCTCATAGCATTAGTGTCAATTTAATCTTTATCACTCGGAGGTTTCGTCCATAAGCGCCCTTTCGTGTAACTTATTTGTGCGGAGTTTCTCGTGCGCAGCTATTTACATTACAAAAGACTTTTTTAGAGTTAAATCTTTACTATTTTTGTTATTAATATTTTAGTATTGTATGTCTTTTTAGTATCTAAGTTTCATATTTTACTGTTGTTCCATTTGAAGAGGAGAGAATTCTTGAAATGCTGGGCAGTGTCGAAAAAGAGGAAATTCAAGAAATACTGCCTACCGGAAATTTTGTTAGGCAGCTTTTTGACAATTCTGATGAAAACAAGTCTCTGACATATGATAAACCTGATGAAGAAGCCAATGAAATTGAAAATTAATCAAATGAAGATATAATAGGTGAACTGAAAATGACAAAAGTGGCCAATTTGTTGAAAATATGTCAATATTCATGTTATAAAGAAAATTTAGCAAAAAATCCAGCAGGAGGCGAGTACAGTGCAATTTGACTATGGTATAAAAGCATTTTTTTGTAAAAATCGAAAAATGCTATGGTACACTGAACCAGTAAGGCAATGGAGGACAGCCAGAAGAAACATAATTCTCTTGAGAGTGGTTCATGTTCACGTACACTAGTGGTGACTAGTGAGCTTTTAATCTTTTTTCAACAAAGATTAGGTTTCTGCTAGTCTCATTTTACTGTAGAACCTATTGTGTTATAAAAGCATATTTTTTTTCATCCACTAATTTGTAGAGTTATATATTTGAAGTAAAACATTCCTTATTTTCACTAAATATTATAATTAATTTCATATTTATATATGTACTATCATGATTAAATAGTTTCAAGTTTAGACGTTTAATTACTTCATTACAGAAAAATAACCCGCAAACGCCTCTCCCGTAATGAAAACAATGGTCTAGTATACATTGCTTACACGTTTCAACAATTCAAGATATTTTTAGAAATATGACATTTAGAAATTCAAAATTGTATAATAATGATTTCTGAAATTGTTTACGATGTATTTATATAGTATTTAATTATAAAGTTGCCCAAATATAAAAACAAAAACTGTTTAAATATAAACTGTATTTTGTGCGGAATAACCTCTTGTTTGAAAATCTATGCGACCCCTGGAAGGTTAATCAGATTTTTTTTAGATAACTACGAACTATATTCAACTTTATTTGAATAATGGCCTATGAAAACCCAACCTAGGCAATATATATTAAGTGTCAAAATCTTGTTGCTGTTCATGACGAGCTGGTTGTAAATTACAAATTACACTTTTGCTATTACTTGCGACCAGACATTTGTTAACTAAGAGTTGTTAATTGTTAACTTACACTTGGAGGAAACGTTTTAGTTTTACAACTTTTTCAGGAGTCCTATATATAATTTTATTGTCAAAAATTCCTATATATATATATATATATATAGGAATTTTTGTACTAGGTAGGAGACTGACAGACTTACCTAATGCCAATAGTCCAAAACTGCAATCTCTTGGAAACAATATATATATATATATATATATATATATATATATATATATATATATATATATATATATATATTCTTGAATTTTGTAGTCCATTACGTTTGGCAAATCTTATTAATCACTTAAACAATAGCTTATGACTATCCGAACTTTAAATTTTGTAAATTTCTTAAAACTTACTGAGGCAGAACGTTTTTGATCACTATGTGGATCATCCAACATCGCCAAGCAGAAGACACTGATGAAGATCGACGCATAGAGATCGAAAACGTTCTGTCTCAGTAAGTTTTAAGAAATTTACAAAATTTATAGTTCAGATAGTCATAAACTATTGTTTAAGTGATATATATATATATATATATATATATATATATATATATATATATATATATATATATGAAGTTGATAAATTACTATGGTAAATACTTTTATCCACCACAATTTACAATAGTAATTTATCAATTTCATAAAGTCAGTGCAACGGAAAAATAATGGACGACGTAAAATATCAATATATATATATATATATATATATATATATATAATGATATTTCAAGTCCATTATTTTCCTGTTGCACTGACTTTTTAAAGTTATTATTGTTAATTGTAAACAATAATGGAGTGTGTGTGTATGTGTATCATTAGTTTTACAAAATAATAAAGAAAACAAATATATAGTAAATTATGACTCTTACCTATAATCCAGAGATGGCATCCTTTGTAAAATTGGAATTTATTTCAGGTTTTTCAATCTTCATACTTTTAAATGTCTATAGTTTGCACCAAACAGTAAATGAACAAAAAATGCACAACTTTATTACAAACAAAATAAGTCATTACAAAAATCCCTCTATATACAATTGAAAAACAGTTAATTGTTATAATCTAAAAGAATGTACAAGCCTATAAGTTACTGTCATTGTCATTAGCCTTTCTTTTCCCGCCTTTGTGAGCCTGTAACAATGTTTTATTTTGGAATCAGGTCAAGTGTATCCTACAGTTATACTTAGGGCAAAAATAGTAACTTTTTTCTTGTTACTGAAGTAGATTGTGCACAAACTCTTTCTTGTTGATCAAGTAAGTGTGCAATTAAGTGCTTACCTCCACTCAAATCCGTTGTATTCAAAACTACATATACAAAATCTTAATTTTTGTCTGAAAATTGAACACAAGTAACATATCTTGAGCACAAAGCACAATATACTACTGATGGTTTTGACAACAAATTAATTAGTAAGAAATGGTTTACGTATTACATTTATAATTTTGTCTTGAATTTTTATATATATATCGTGTCCAACATAACAAAAATAAAAACCTTAAGTATACATTTTACATAAGATGAAGGCGTATTAAGTTCAAATCATTGGTGAGGCACCATCCCCTTTTCAACATGTTAACTGAATCTTTGAAACTATTGGTCAACAAAAGTAAAAACCTTAAGTATACATTTTACATAAGATGAAGGCGTATTAAGTTCAAATCATTGGTGAGGCACCATCCCCTTTTCAACATGTTAACTGAATCTTTGAAACTATTGGTCAACAAAAATAAAAACCTTAAGTATACATTTTACATAAGATGAAGGCGTATTAAGTTCAAAACATTGGTGAGGCACCATCCCCTTTTCAACATGTTAACTGAATCTTTGAAACTATTGGTCAACAAAAATAAAAACCTTAAGTATACATTTTACATAAGATGAAGGCGTATTAAGTTCAAATCATTGGTGAGGCACCATCCCCTTTTCAACATGTTAACTGAATCTTTGAAACTATTGGTCAACAAAAATAAAAACCTTAAGTATACATTTTACATAAGATGAAGGCGTATTAAGTTCAAATCATTGGTGAGGCACCATCCCCTTTTCAACATGTTAACTGAATCTTTGAAACTATTGGTCAACAAAAATAAAAACCTTAAGTATACATTTTACATAAGATGAAGGCGTATTAAGTTCAAAACATTGGTGAGGCACCATCCCCTTTTCAACATGTTAACTGAATCTTTGAAACTATTGGTCAACAAAAGTAAAAACCTTAAGTATACATTTTACATAAGATGAAGGCGTATTAAGTTCAAATCATTGGTGAGGCACCATCCCCTTTTCAACATGTAAAC
The DNA here is from genome assembly GCA_036971475.1 of Prosapia bicincta. NCBI lineage: Eukaryota > Metazoa > Arthropoda > Insecta > Hemiptera > Cercopidae > Prosapia > Prosapia bicincta. Next base: position 2,498,086 of record JBAIZL010000376.1, on the reverse strand, counting down.
TGAATCTTTGAAACTATTGGTCAACAAAAGTAAAAACCTTAAATATACATTTTACATAAGATGAAGGCATATTAAGTTCAAAACATTGGTGAGGCACCATCCCGTTTTCAACATGTTAACTGAATCTTTGAAACTATTGGTCAACAAAAATAAAAACCTTAAGTATACATTTTACATAAGATGAAGGCGTATTAAGTTCAAATCATTGGTGAGGCACCATCCCCTTTTCAACATGTTAACTGAATCTTTGAAACTATTGGTCAACAAAAGTAAAAACCTTAAATATACATTTTACATAAGATAAAGGCGTATTAAGTTCAAATCATTGGTGAGGCACCATCCCCTTTTCAACATGTAAACTGAATCTTTGAAACTATTGGTCAACAAAAGTAAAAACCTTAAATATACATTTTACATAAGATGAAGGCGTATTAAGTTCAAATCATTGGTGAGGCACCATCCCCTTTTCAACATGTTAACTGAATCTTTGAAACTATTGGTCAACAAAAGTAAAAACCTTAAATATACATTTTACATAAGATGAAGGCGTATTAAGTTCAAATCATTGGTGAGGCACCATCCCCTTTTCAACATGTTAACTGAATCTTTGAAACTATTGGTCAACAAAAGTAAAAACCTTAAATATACATTTTACATAAGATAAAGGCGTATTAAGTTCAAGTCATTGGTGAGGCACCATCCCCTTTTCAACATGTAAACTGAATCTTTGAAACTATTGGTCAACAAAAGTAAAAACCTTAAATATACATTTTACATAAGATGAAGGCGTATTAAGTTCAAATCATTGGTGAGGCACCATCCCCTTTTCAACATGTTAACTGAATCTTTGAAACTATTGGTCAACAAAAGTAAAAACCTTAAGTATACATTTTACATAAGATGAAGGCGTATTAAGTTCAAATCATTGGTGAGGCACCATCCCCTTTTCAACATGTTAACTGAATCTTTGAAACTATTGGCCAACAAAAGTAAAAACCTTAAGTATATATTTTACATAAGATGAAGTTGTATTAAGTTCAAATCATTGGTGAGGCACCATCCCCTTTTCAACATGTTAACTGAATCTTTGAAACTATTGGTCAACAAAAGTAAAAACCTTAAGTATACATTTTACATAAGATGAAGGCGTATTAAGTTCAAATCATTGGTGAAGCACCATCCCCTTTTCAACATGTTAACTGAATCTTTGAAACTATTGGTCAACAAAAGTAAAAGATACAGCACGAGGACTTTTATAATGAACTTTGTAACAAACCATCATTTTACTATAAGGTCATGAAATAAAACAAGGTTTTGCTTACATCAATACAAAATATTTAATTGGTATTATAACAAATTAATTGGTAGATAAATATTTCAATTCAACAAAAATGCACTTAACAACATTATAAGTTATATTTACTTTGGTATATTGAATATTAGGCCTATTCTTTAATAAATTACAAAGAATATTTTTTACTAATTTAAGTTGTCATTTAATCAGTTTCTATAAGTTAGAAAGAACAAATATTCTAATAGTCTTTTGGATTGCATTATGGCTGCAATAGCAACCCATCTTATATCCTAATAGGTTTAATTTACACAATGTGCAACTTCCTTTGGTCCACTCAAAATGATATGGTTATAGTTAAATATAAAGAATAGAATTTTATGTATTTCGAAGCCATAATTATTTAACATGATAACTATTCTGTTTATAATATAAATTTTTATTTACACATAGGTGGATTTTTCAGAAAAATTGTGTTTAATTTGAAAAGATTTTAAATGAGTTACAAAATTGATCAATTACACTTGAGTCAAATAGTAACATATGCAAAATTGTGCCTTGCATTTAATAATAGTAGAGTTACTTTGTTTTTGTTCTTGTTGACAAAACAACTACGCTTGGTTCTATTAACCAATCATTTATCCAAAATGTAAATTAGACTTAGAAATCAGTAACTACAAAAAGTTATGTAGAAGCAAAAATGTTTTGCTAGAACATAATTATTGTAATTCACTTTTCTTGAAGTTATGGAGGCTTTAATACAAACATTTATCTTTGATACATTAACTTGAATTATATTAATGTTAATAGACAATATTTTCTTAAGAATATCTTAATACTATTTTAGGTAAGTTTTTAAGGTATGTTTAAATCTAGCACACTCAAACATAGTTTAAATAACAGCAATTATTTGTTATACAAATTAAGGTCACTCAAATGAAATTATATAAAACTAGAATTTGTCAAAACATTTTTGAGACATTTTTGAGTAGTTCATACTTATAAGATATTTATTCTAAGAAAGTATAAAATGAACACAATTTCAAATGTAGATCAAATAACTCAAAAGAATTTTAAAATACCCATTTATGAAAAATAATAAAATTATATTTACCCTCTAACTCATTTTGAATTTTTAAAATGACATTTTTAAAGGATGTAGTTCAATTGGACGGGACGGCACATTTTACAACTGAGTTGATTAGGAGTAAAACATTATGAAGTAGACTTAACTTGAAGGAAGATTCCATTATACTTTGCATCTCCTTTAAAAAATGTAATTTTGTAACTGTTGACTACAAGTACATATGTATAAATAATTTTAAATAATATATATATATTAGGTTAGTTCTACTAAATCTTAAAGCTTACTTAGGAATTTGTGGACTAGATAGGAGACTGACAGACTTACCTAGTGGCAATAGTCCATAACTGCAACCTTTTGGAAATAAATTAATAGACACACATAAATTCATATCACACTATTTAAATATTTCGATCATACAATGATCTTTATCAACCAAAAAAGAAGAAAAGACTGAAGTGATCAAATAACATATAGTACTACATCTAAACTAAAAATCTGTGCATCTGTAACATTTGGATATTTAATTTTTTATACACATCTGTGGTTCACTTCAGTCTTTTTTCTTCTTTTTTTTATTGATAAAGTTCATTGTATGATCGAAATATTTTAGTAGTTTGAAATGTTTTTATGTGTGTCTATTTATTTATTTCCAAGAAATTGGAGTTTTGGACTATTTCCGCTAGGCATGTCTGTCAGCCCCTATCAAGTTCAAAAATTCATATATATATATATATATATATATATATATATATATATATATATATATATATATATATATATTTGTAGTTATGCAACACTGTTTTCTTGTATACACTTATCACTTTCACTTATGTACTTAAACAAGAATCTTACTTGGTATTTATGAGAGCTAACTTTCAATAGCTGGCTGTGCCGTCATCCTCGGGCATACTGAACAGGGTTGTTGTAGACTGCGAGCTGAGTGGATTTCCCGTTGACCTTGGTGTAACGTTAATCTAAAAATAGAACATAACGGTACACCAAGGTCAACGGGAAATCCACTCAGCTCGCAGTCTATAACAACCCTGTTCAGTATGCCCGAGGATGACGTCACAGCCAGCCATTGAAAGTTAGCTCGCATAAATACCAAGTGAGATTCTTGTTTAAGTACATAAGTGAAAGTAATATATATATATATATATATATATATATATATATATATATATATATATATATATATATATCAACAGTACTAGATCAAACTCGCTGACTAAATCTAACACTTAGAAAGAAAATAACAATAATTCCTTACACAGACTACAAAAAGTTACCCTGAAAATTGATAAAAAAATGAAAAACAAATTAAACATACATACAATATCAAGAGCACAATGGTACAATATATTACAATAAAATATTGGAAAACCCAAATACCACAAAAATTAATAATTTACAAGTTACCTAAGATTCTATACCTTCTGTATATTTCCATGACCATGTCATCATCATTATCAGAGGGTCTTATTACAAAATTAAAATCTAGAATACAATAAAATACAAACTAGACTCAGTCTACAAACTAGTGTCAGACTAGTTTCTATTTTATTGTATCCTAGATTGTAATTTTGCAATGAGACGCACTGATGATGATGATATAATCTTCGAAATATACATAAGGGTTTAATCTTAGGTAATTTGTAAATGAGTTATTTTTAATTATTTTTGTGGTAATAATTTTTCCAATATTTTTATTGTGAAAAAAACTTATAATATACTTTAACGTTTTAAATTTCAGAGCAATAATACATCACTGATAAAAAGTCATGCAAAATATATCAAGTTATTGTTAATATTTTTTTAAAATGCACAGGTGATGATATATACTAATCATTTGATTTCATCTTGTTTATTTTATACCTGAATCATTTATTATATTTTGGGTGTTATGTTTAGAAAGTAGGAAGAAATAGCAAATATTTTTGGGTCATTTTAGTTTATAAACAATTAACTAATAAATCAGGGAACAAAGATTAGCTGTTTGACAGCTGTCTTTGCATGTGGCTAAGTGACTTTCAAATCTTCATAGTTTTCTGTCTATTTTGTACCGACTTTCAAATGTATTTCAATAACTATTGAAATGTATATTATTTGATTCCATACACAGTAGCACTTACTTTTTTTGTTTATGAGGATTGCAGTTTCAAAAGATGTATCCCATTTTTGACATCATAACCTCAAAAATGTCTTAAAAATCACCTAATATTCTTACCCTAACCTATCCTAAACCTTTCCCCACCTTCAACCTAACCTAAAACAACCAAGAGGTTAATTTCAGTATGAATTGACAGTGGGATATACATCTTTCGAAATGGCCAACTTCATAAAACGAAGAAAATAAATGCCACTATATAAAGAAAGTAGACAAGTGTTGTATATAAACTTATGTTTAAGTGTTTTTGGTTAAGAAGAGAAGTAAAAAATCAAAGAGATTATTTTAGAAAATCCATATTGATAAACTAATAATGAAAATAATAATAGTAGATCTTAACAAACTATCCTTTTGGTAGTATGAATAAAATGTTGATCCAGAGGTGACACTGTTGAGTGTAAGAAAATGACTATTTTTAACATAAAACAAACATCTCTATATAAAAGATTGTTAACCTCAAATACATAATTAAGTTATATATTTTATTATTAAATAAAAAAATAGTGTTGTTTGTTATTTCATTTGTTTAAAATCCTTAATAAACTAGAATTGTTGAATCACTAGAATTTTACTTAGTTATACTTTAAATTTAAAATATTTTACCAAAATAATAAGGTGTAAGAAATTATACCATTATAACAAAACTGCCATTATAATTTTACATTTACAATACAAAAACAGATTTACATAATGCTGGTATTGTCAATCCTTTTATATTTATTAAAAGAGGTATTTACAAAATTAAATGTTAAGTTTATTTGATGACAAATTAATGTTTTATTTACATAGACAAATGTCTCAGTAAATATTAATTAAAACAAAAATAAATACACTTTTTTAGATACAAACTTTCATAAAAGCATCACTTGAATTATAGACGACAGGTGTCTGGGCAATGAATGTTCTGATATGTTAATGTGACATATTCCCCAAAACAGCTATCTTCATACGAGTATTTGTTTTCAAAAGTTTATTATTTAAAAGTGTAATAATTAATGGCTAGATAAAAAATGAAAACAAATAATGTAAATATCACTTCTCCTTGTTTAGTAATTATCTAAGAGTTCTTGTCCCCAATAGATCAAAAACATTTAAACATCTACATTGGGTTTATAAGGAATTACTAGTAACTTTTTCACTAACTTAGGTGTTATAAAGTTATTTACTAAAGTTAAAGCTTTAGATATCATACTCATGCCTTTAATAAACATAAACATCTTTAGTATTTTCAAATACTTATGTCTTCAACTTTTTATAATAAATTCGTTTTAGATCTTAAAACTAATAATTTTGATTAGAAAAAAACAGGATGGTTTAAACCTGAAGACATAACTTATAAAAAAGAAAACAAACCTCATGTATATTTTATCATGAAAATACAAAATATATACAAAGCTACTACAAGAGACTTACACTTATTTAGAAGTCAAATTTTAAACCTAAGTACAATTTTCTAGTTCATATATAATTGTTAGTCCCAGTTTTGCCACAAAAAATAGTTTATTATTGTAAATATTCGATGTTTCGGATACCTAAAAGCCACTGTGTATTGTAGGCATCTTAAAAGATTATCCAATTTCCTAATAACGTGAAAAATAACTCAAAGAAGCATAAGTCTTGTTCATTTTAAAAAGGTGTTATCCTATTAACACATTTATAAATATAATTATTGGACAACTGTTTAACCCTTTTACCACCCAGAGCCTAGATAAGGATTTGTTATTAAGCTGCTAAGAACCTAGATATAAGTTCTTGCACAACTGGCCTAACAGATTTTTGCTCTTTATTCTATACCATTTTATAAAAATTAACACAATTTGATATGAAATCATATGATCTATAAAAATATTGATTTGATTCCTGCTAGGATGGTTTCATAGTGTACACAACTAACAAAATTGTTCCATATATATAGAAGTGTCGTGTGTATTGATATTAAAGATAAATTGTATTCCAAAATAAATATAACTATAACTTTAAGTTGAGACATCTTATTTTTGCAATGTGTTAGTTATAACATAATTTTTTAAAAATATTAGTAACTGTAATTAATTTTAAAAAAAAAGTTCTATACTTTGGTGAACATTTTATCAGCAACAATTTTTCTTCAAATATTTGAAATAAAGTTATAAAATAACAGTTTTCTAGATATTTATTACTTGATACTTTTAGCAAGTATTATTTAATAATTAATAAAAATAGCAAGTATTTTTTTTTTTGAATTCTATTAATTTATTACAATTAATTACTTGCTAAGATAAGGAATTTCAACAAAGTATAAGTTTTGTTATAGATTAGCAAAAGTGTATTTCTAAATCAATCCTCTTTCTTAAGAAGAGAATATACATTATAACTAAAAACTCTTCAACACTATTCAACTTCTAAACAACCATAAAAACCCTAGACCCCATTGACCACAAATACCTCAAACAAGACATACATAACACGTGTTTGTTATTTTATTGTTTTTTATTTGATAAGAAAGATATAATTAAAATTTTTATAATTTCTTTTTTTTACAATACACAGTTAACTTCAGTTTTTTCCTACCCTAGCTTATAGTTAAAAATATTATTAATGAAATAAACTGGAAAAGTTATAAAATACCTTGAGTTAAGAATTAACCAATTAATACAGTAATGATTAAAGTATGTAATATAATATAGTTTTTTATATGACTGTGTGAAGATATTATAAAGGTACAGTGGACAATCGTATTAAAGCAATTATAACAGTATTGTTAACTATATTATATACCCTATCAACTAACACCCCATTATGTTCCTGCAATTTATTTCTTAGCTATTTAGCTAAAGTTTATAATTTTTCTTAATAAAATTAAATGGAATACTAACATTTATTAATTTAATTTATAAATCATGAATAAATTATGAGTCAGTAACAAACATTAGAGAACATTATTAGTTGTAATAAATAAATATAAATAAAAGTTTTTACACCTATATAAATAAATTCATTCTTAATCGGTGGGAAAATACTATATACATCACAAGATAAATTTTTGAAAGGAAGAATGTTATTTTAAAATACTAACTTGCAATAATGTTTTTATCAAAATGCTCATTCATTACTTTCTCTTATAAAAGTGACAATCAAACATATAATGAAACCTGAATCCTTAGCTTTAAACCATTGCGGTTTACGGCCTAGGTTAGCTAGTCACGACAATTTATTAGTAGCGGGTATAAAGACTAGCCCAGCTAATCATGAATATTGTCATTGTTTGCTTCAAGAGAGTTTACTTTCTCATACGTCATGCACAAGACTAGACATCTGTGCTTTCTGAGGGATATTTATCAACTCTCGATACTTACAGCATAAATAAGGAAATATATTTATGGCCCATTGTCTTTCTGTCAGACATCAAAACATAATAGAATGCTTCAGTGATTTGTATTTCAACTAGAATGAAAAGCTCAGTATACATTTTACTCAGAGTCAGCCAGTAGCTGATGTTTGTTGTAAATATATAAAAATATTTTTTATAATTAGTGTATTCTTGTGTATATACGAAATGAACAATTATAAAGGAACCTAGAATCTAAAGAAAACTTCAAATCATAAGTAAGGTTTAATATGTTTTTACTAATTATGATATGATATAATAATCAATTAACAAATAATAAACTAACTAAGGTACAAAATACCGAATATAAAAAATTTACCCGTGTAGAAAATATAATATTTAGTGTTTCATAAGTTAGAATATTTCTGTAGCAAAATACAACTGAATTGACACGAGGAACTAAGTTATACCTGCAATTGGCCGTGGGTTAACAATGGGTTAAAGTTTCACACACTTAGGGCATAGGAATGTATGTGTAGGAATGTATTACAATATTATTCTGGAACTATTGTATTTAATTACTTTTAGTTAGGAAATTTTTCATGTAACAAGGTTGCTATATTAAAATAACATTCCAATGTTGGTTATCTTGATCCTCCATAATAGGGATTAATGTATTGGTGAATAAGATTCTGGTATTTTTCAATTGTTGACATTATTGTCTTATTGGGTCAACAAACTGAACTGTGAACTACAAATAAAATACTGTAGAAAAAATATAAAATTTCACAGTATTGTTAATTTTTTCAAAAGAAAAGAAAAGGTTCATAATTAAATACTTGAATAAAGTAACTCCTTTTAGTAGCCAAAACATTGTTTTCCTAACTAACTTTGTATACAGTATTATTTGCTTTCAAAGTAAAAATCTACAAAATTCTATATTTCAAAATAACGACACTGTATTTTTAAAAATAAATTACTTATTTTCTATTTATATTAGTTTTGGAAAATATGACTAGACCTTAATATTATTTTTGGCACAGATACATACTTATGCACTTAAAAATTATTAATAACATAATTCAATCTGAGTCCACACTGACTTGCTAGCTGAATGAGATTACTCATAGGCATTAGGCATTATTCATGTCCTAATATGGTTTGGACATGAAACATCACTTGCTTATTCAATAATAAGGTTTAAAATCATCTCCACTTCACACAGAAAAAGTCATTACAATAATTCCTGAAGATTTACGAACATGACAGAATTGAAAAATTCGAAGAAAATATCAATCAACGAATTTAGAAATCTTTTCAAAAATATGTGACTTTATGAACGGGTAATGAGACAGACACTACTATGCATGTCTATATCACTGGATGATAAATGTGGAAAACAAATAATAAGATGATCCAATTATATCAGTTTTGCATATTTATACCAAAAGCAATTAAAATTTAACTATGTCTTATGGATCCTAGGCCAATAAATGAATTCTTGTTTTTTAACTCTTAACAATATTCTGAGGTTTTATAGTTTATGGTTACTAACACATTAAAATTATTACTACTGATTTTATCATTAGTTTTTATAAATTTCTTTACACTGAATTTTTATTTTTGTACACTTCAGAATTTATGTCCAACAGAATTTTACTGTCTTGAAAATTTGATATTTCAATATCTATAAACCCATTGGCATACTTCGATGAAACTTTTCCGTCCAGTGTAGCTCCTAGTAGTTTCAAGTTTTTTGTGTGCTATATCGCAGCATTTGCAGGGACGATTATTGTTATTAAGTCAATCAGCAATATTTGTTCTATAAATATTTTGTTTTTAAAGTGGGCTAACATTTCTGGAAAAACTATTATAATAATTAAGCATCGCATGAAGTTTTAAGGTTGTGTTTGGTGTAAACAATACTGCATTGGGGTTTACATGCAAAAGAAACAGACAGATTTATTTATATTCATGTTTATTTGAGCACTGGATAACTATTAAAGATATGATAAGCTGGTTGAATATCCAGTAAAAGTTTATTTATTTAGTGCAACGTTTTGTCAACAAATTTGTTACCCTTATCAATTCTAAAAACAATTTTACATTGAATTAAATAATTATTTTATTAAAATTATAATAGTAGTTTTATGAAGTATACATTTAAAGTAATAAATCCTGAAAGTTTCAAGATAATATAATAATAAACAAAAAAGTTATAGTCGTTTTAATAAAAGTCTTAAGTTTCAAATTAATAGCAATTTTTAGGTTAGACCAGGCACTGAAAAACTGGCATACCTATGGGTTAATTGTTGATTTTTTAAAACATTATGGTGATTTACAAAATGAAGGTGTTAAAAAACAAAACTTCTAATGTTATGATCTTGTACCACCAGTGATAATTTTTAATCTTCTACACACATTAATTATACATAATAAAACCTAATTTCCACAACAAAAATTATTATTTTTTTTAGAAATTTGGTTTTACTAAGTGTAACTAAGTAATATTTAATGGTTCCTCATGATAATAATTCCTAACCATATGTTTATTTTATATGACCTCGTCTTAGATGGTTACCAATTTACAACAGGTAAAACTAATGACAGATATCTCATTCCATTCAGAACTCAGTGTGTACTCAGTAGTTATTTTTGTAACTTTATAAAACAGAATATAACTATAAATTTTAATTTATAAAATTTAACAATTGTAATCATAAAGCACAGATGAAACATTAAAAAACTTTTTATATAACACAATGAATAAAAGATATATATACATCCATGGAAATAAATTTATAAACAAAATATTTGTACATTTATATATTATAAAATATAACATTATAAAAAACACAAATACCTTATCATTTTATCTTGCTATAAGTACAAAATTATGTTATATTTTTTGAACAATATATATCATGTAGAAAATTGTTTTATTATCCTACATGAAAATAAACTACATTGAATGTCTAATTTTATTTAATTATTTAAAATTAATGATTAAATATAAACAAAATTTTAATAAAAAATACTACAACAAAATGTCTATGACTATAAATGTAAAACTATAAATGGATTATTATAACACATCAGTAAGGGGAAATTATTGTTTATTAATAACAACTAAATAACTTAACAATTAAGGGAGTTGTTATTTTTATATCACCAATACTTTTAGTTTTAACAGCCTATTCTACATTTTCTACATTTATTGCATTTTGGTAGACCTGTCTTTTTGAGAAATGATAACGGTAAAATAGGCGGTTGAAACTAAAATATTAATCTAAAATCATAATAGAAACATAAGTCAAAAGAATTATTTTCAATAAAAAAACTACTTTATTTAATCTGCTCTACTTAATCAGAAAAAACTTTTCATCTGGTAGCAAAATAAAACCAAAATGTAATACCTGTAAACCATATTATCTTTAGTCTAATTAACCATAAAATTATTTATCCAAGGAAATATGTAGAAATACGGAATAAATTGCATATGCTTGTGGAATGCAGTATTATTTTTAATTCTGATCAAAATTGTTTTAATTCACTAGACTAGTTTAATCTTGAGCATAATTCAACCTTTTTTTTATAAATAAAGTTATAAAATTGAAAATGATCTTTTTTTAGAGAAATAACCTACAAAATATAACATTTAAAACATTAGTTTTTCAAGTGGCTTGATGTAATCATCTTGAATTCACTGATTAAATTAATTTTAAAATACTTAACTATGTGAATACGTACTTGCTTACTTGCTGACGTGTTTCAAAACATTGAATGATCCCACTCACTTTGAAACCAACAGCCTTTTCTAATATATGACACACAACTCAAACAACCCACCCCATTCCACAGTCATAAATCCATTCCTGTTAGAGCCTTTACACCTAACCGATGCCGCAAGTAGAGGATTAGCTTCATAAAAAGAACGAATGCTTTGAAACGCGTCAGCAAGTAAGCCATTACGTATTCACTTAGTTATGTATTTTAAAATTAGATTAGTTTTTCATTTCATTTGTTTGTTATATTTTATAAGCTAAGTAAATTATAATTATAAGCTTATTTAAGAAATTATAAATAGTTCATAACAATACTTATTAGTATTAATTAGTTGTTGAAATATAATAAATATGACTGGAATTCATGTATATTTTCCAGAGTTTCTACTCAACAACATTACACTCCTATTGGCAGAAATTGTAAAAAAGCAATTTGAGACATATTACATATAAACTAATTGTTATTTGAGCTGTATATTTTTTAAAAAAAGCAAGGAATTGTAAACATATAATAAACAGGTGATACAGTTAGATAAAAAGTGAAATAAAATTTGGACTTTTATTCCAAATTTTGTATTAGTTGTGCATACCTCACATAAGCTATAACACAATTTATGAATTCAATAATACTTGATTTTATTGGATCTTATAAATGGTTTAAAAAAATTATACTATAGATTCTATATAGATTCACTCAAATACTGTAACATACCTTTTTTCAACATTTATGTTTAAAAAATTCTAATATAAGAATGTTAAAACGCTTAAATAAGGCTGCAGAAACATGCATATAACCTTAAAATATTATATACAAAGCCCTTTATTAAGGTATAAATATCACAACACAATTTCCACATAAAGCTTTTATAAATAGTGACAAAGTTTTATCAATCCCTTTATAAGAGGCTGTTGCAATAAAGTTAGGCATTGAATTGAGTATAAACAATCTAAATATTACAAAAACTTTTTCACACACATTTATAAATAATAATATGTATTAAAAAAAAAAAATGTCGGGTTGCAAAATTCCGAAGTATCATAGTACACAGAAAAAACATCAATAAATAACAATTACAATTTTCAAAGAATTTTGAGTTCAAATGCAAAAAATTGGAATGTACCAGTTACTAGAATAAAATTAACTAGGTTGAATTTTTGATGATTCTAACAACCTATTTAAAAGAATTCTTATAACAAAGTGATGTTAGGCAGCATGTAAAAGTTATTTCGCTTAGCAAATTATAAACCTCTAAACAATTTTAAAAAAAATGTTTTAATTAAAGCAAACTTAATTTTCTGTTTAGTTTGTATATAAAAAAAGTTTAACAATTATAAAATTTTTAAAATAATATTACTAAAATAAACACCAGCTATATTTTGAATAATATATTAGGAAGACAAAAGATCTTAAAATTTAATAAATAAAAAATTAACATTTTATAAGGAAATAAAGAAGAAGATATAAATAAATAAATTTACCTAAAATATTCAACGAGTACGTGTATAATTTTGCATCATCTTGGTGGGTTTCATGCAGTATGCCATTATACTGCCATGACTGCAGTTGTCATCCTCATCAAGGTGGGACACTATCTGACCAGCACCAAAACAAGCAACAATCAAGCCAAACAGAGCAAGTCCTAGGGCTGGTAGTTTGTGTTTAGAAAGTAATGAACCCTCTTCTAATTTCAAGTAACTAACTGCTGGAAGGATAAACGCAAGAGGGACTGCAGTGAACACACCCTGCAAAATTACCCAAATTTAAATAAACATGATTTATTTCTATAATATAACATTTTATCGAGCTAGTAAATATTGCAATTGAAAAACCATATAAAAACAATAAAAGCATTTCTAAAATAACATTTAAGAAGTATGAGAGAGATATGACGTATATCCATTCCACCCCCCAAACTGAAACACAATGCATCATTTAATATTATTATTTGCAAACTCACTGTTAGGGTGTTCAAAGCATTTATTAGTTCTACTTTCAGTTATTCTTGACTTTTTCAACATTATTCAGTATGTCTTCAAATATTTTTCAATAATGAAAATAAGTTAAATAGATAGGAATACCACAAAATTCTTCAAGTAAAATATTCAAAAAGCTAGAAATGGGTGAATTCAATAGTGTGTTAAGTTTTTATATGTGTTTATTTCCAAGAGATAGCAGTTTTAGACTATTGCCATTAGGTAAGTCTGTCAGTCTCCTATCTAAAATTCCTATATATATAAATATATATATATATATATATATATATATATATATATATATATATATATATATATATATATATTTATAGGTTAGTTTTGATTGGTAAAGATTATTTAGATTTTTTGGGCTAGGAGACTGACAGACTTACCTTGGTAAGAGTCCACTCTGTAGTCTTGAAATAGAAACACATAAAAGCATTTAACCAATGATATATTTCAACCACACAGTGGTCTTTGTCAATCAAAGAGAAAAATGTTGATCATTTCTTTTTGTGTTTTCTCTTTGATTGACAAAGACCACTGTGTGGTTGAAATATATCATTGGTTAGGTGCTTTTATGTGTTTCTATTTCAAGACTACAGTGTGGACTCTTACCAAGGTAAGTCTGTCAGTCTGCTAGTCCAATAAATCTAAATAAATATATATATCGCAATCAAAAAATCTAAGCTATAAATGTTATAAACTATGTTACAAATTAATTTATTTCTAAGTAAAATTGTTCCTTAATATTCTTTCTAAATGTTTTCTTTTATAGTTTAATTTTATAATAAATTCACTGGTTTCTTTTCTTTTATAAATGTTTGATTGCAAAATTTCAAAATGTAGTAATGGATCTAGCCTAGATACTTAAGTGTTTTAGATTGCAGATTCCACTTTTCAGCCTTTATCAAAATATTTAATAAGATCTTTTTAAATAAATAGTTTTAATTAATTTTCTTGAAAGTATTTTGTAGTGTTAATTGAATTTGAGACTAACACTCCCGCACTAAGTTTAAATTCGTTAAATTTTATTGGCTAATTCTGAAGTACGTCTGTCTTGCTTGAGTAGGTGTGTGCAACTGAAATGATGTTAAGCCACACGTTTAAAATGGCTAAACCAACTATTTCCTTTTTTTAATCGTTGTTACCGGCTTTACAGATGCTGTATTCACTGCCTTTGGTACATTTCATGTTCTTAATAACTAGATTTTAATTTCTTTGCAGGTAACTGCATTTAAATATTATATCTCATGACTAAGTTTAAATTTATCAGCTGTTCTATTCACCATGCGCGCGCATCTCACTTAATATGCCATCCCGTTTTGGTCAACTTGTGCAATTCAAAATGTTTCACTTTCTTAACACTTAAAGGCTTTTACTTTTATTTACATAGTTTTAGTGTTCTTTTCAAACTGTTACACATTAAATTGTTTTTTTATAGTGGTTATTGTTCTAAACTTGTGATTAAATGTTACGATTTTGCCAATTTAGGCAAATTGCTTCCTGTGCTTCCTGTAATTGTTTCCTGTGAAACAATATATATATCTTTAATCTGTGCATCTGTGACATCTGATTTCTACTCTACACAATCTGTGATTACAGTTATTTCATTTCATTCTCTCATATTTCTTTTTGTGTTTTCTCTTCGATTGACAAAGACCACTGTGTGGTTGAAATATATCATTGTTTAAGTGCTTTTATGTGTTTCTATTTCAAGACTACAGTGTGGATTCTTACCAAGGTAAGTCTGTCAGTCTCCTAGTCCAAAAAATCTAAATAATCTTTACCAACCAAAACTAACCTAAATATATATATATATATATATATATATATATATATATATATATATATATATATATATATATATATTATATAGTTATTATATAACGCTTTACAATTGGGTTTTCACTATTAAATATTTTATTGAATGATATTTATCAAATTTCTATTTAAAACAAAACAAAAAAACTACTCAGGAACAATTCATAATTCTTTATTATAACAATTTTTATTTCAACATTTAAACAATACACAGAACAAAATAAACTTAACAAATTTTAACACAATATACTAAACTCACTTTCTTTGATTTTTAGTTACAAATTTTTATATACCCTAGGCTAATTTTACGATCTCTTACTATCTCGGGGTTTATAGCATGGGCTATCTTTTTACTTCTTTTGTTAATTAAATAAATTTTATTAAATTTTGAAATTTGTTTTAATAAATATTTTCCTGATGGAAAAACTTTAATTTGGAATGAGCAAAAAGGCGAAACTATTTGAACTTAATTATGATCTTATTACTATTAATCACAAGATATTCTAATGTACAATTTTAAACTTCCCTATTATCCTAAGAGTCCACTAAAGTTTATTTTTTTATATAGCGCTAGGTACTTAACTTATCAAATAACGGCGAATGGCTGCTTGCTCACACGTAGAATTCCGTTCTCTTTAAATTTCACTTTTTTCACACTTAAATTCGTTTTAGTTCCTTCAAAATATATTATCACTGTACTTTATCTTTACATTTTCTTATCCTTATTTAAATTTGCCAAGTTTCTTCACAAAACGGTATAATTTTGACGAATTCCTTCCAATGTAAAATTTTGACTTCTCAGAAAGGTCTGCTTCCTCGGCGTCCCCACGCCAGACCGACTCTAACTACGCGTTCTTAGATTTTAAACAATTGTTTGTTTTTTTAATATGGCGGCTTCCTTCTTCAAAAAGAAATCATATGCTCTAATTTAACGAAGTTCCGCTCCTTCCCACTAGAGTCGACTGCAACTGACCTACTTCTTGCTTTCTACATCTGTTAATGTCAACGAACTATTTTCACCGTTTTAATTTGGTTAACATACTGTTTCAATTTTCCGATCCTTAACAAACCTTCCAGTGTTTATTTAACTACTATTATTAGTGTGTGAAGTGTCTTTGTGTTTTACTTTTGTAATATTTCCGAATTGTGTGTGTTTTGACTGGATTCATAGAACATAACCTTTCAATTTGTTTACTACCGTTTTTCACTTTCTCCTTTAAGCAATTACTTATGCCCTATGTTACTATTATTTACAATTTTGTTTGAATATAATTATTATTAGATTATCTTGTTTTAATTTATGTGTTAGGGGTTTTGATATAACACATTTCCTAATCGATTTTACAGTTCAAATACCTTGTTTACAATTCTAGGCTTTTACCTAAATTTAGTTTCAATTTTAACCTAACCAATCTTTTAATGAATTTCTTTTTAAATTTTGTGTGAGTTATTTCTAATCTATTCTTCCAATTCTTAAATAATATTATATAGCCCATTCTATAAATGTTACAATATATATATATATATATATATATATATATATATATATATATATATTCTTGATATTTTACGTTATCCAATATATATATATATATATATATATATATATATATATATATATATATATATTAAATATGGTGATATGTTTTCTTGTAATATAGTTAATAAATTAAAAATATTTCATAAACAAGAATAATAAGTATATTATTATACTACTTTATATATATTATATATACTTTTATTATATACTATATTCATTAAAAGTATTCTTGTTTATGAAATATTTTTAATTTATTATATATATATATATATTTATAGGTTAGTTTTGGTTGGTAAAGATTATTTAGATTTTTTGGACTAGGAGACTGACAGACTTACCTTGGTAAGAGTCCACAGAGTCGAAAGACTCTATTTCAAGACTACAGTGTGGACTCTTACCAAGGTAAGTCTGTCAGTCTCCTAGTCCAAAAAATCTATATATATATATATATATATATATATATATATATATATATATATATATATATATATATAAACAATGTGAACTAACAAAATGAAATGAAAAATAAAAATATAAAAAATGTATAAAAATAAAACAGATTACAACAAATAGAAAAAAAATTATCCAAAAAATTACTTTTGTATCCTACTTACATTAAGTTCCAGAACTAAGCCAAGACAATCGGTAGAAACTGAAATAAGGTATGTTACTCCCACAATACCAGCAGTAGTTAGATAATGATGCATGGAAGAACCATCTGAAGGGATTACTTGATTCACCACAGACCTAGTGACCAGACACTCTATAGGAAATGTCAACAAGATTGTCGCGCTGAACGCTATCCTTGCTGCATTGACCAGATCATCATCCCAACAGTAGTTTTCCAAAAGGTCACCTGTATTAACATATCATTCTTTAACCACTTAACTTACTAACCCAAGTTAACTCGTAAAATGTATTTGTTGTTTAAATTACTATCCTGAGTTAATTCGGATCGTTTTTCTTCTTGTTTCATGTATTTCCCAACGCGATACTGATTGATAACTTAAATGGAGGCATAGATAATGCGTATGTCACGTCCTAGTCTATTTATAACCGTGATTAGCTGACATTTGCTTGCAATATTATGGCACACTACTTTTTTGGGCGTCCATGCTTTTTGGTCAATGACTCTTATTTACAGTTAGTTCATTTGCTCTTATCGACAGTGTGTTTGTTCACAACGCTTAGTTTATTTTTATGCTCATTGTTTTTAACGGGTTTTGTGTTGTATCCTATACGTCCTAGCTCACCTCTTAGGTTAATCACTTTCCAGAGACAAGACCACAAACTGCCAAAAAAAACAATCCAATGTGTGTATTGTGTTGTGTCCTATACGTCCTAGCTCACCTCTTAGGTTAAGAGGGCATCACTTTCCAGAGACAAGACCACAAACTGCAAAAAAAAAAAATCCAATGTGTGTATTGTGTTGTGTCCTATACGTCCTAGCTCACCTCTTAGGTTAATCACTTTCCAGAGACAAGACCACAAACTGCAAAAAAAAAACAATCCAATGTGTGTATTGTGTTGTGTCCTATACGTCCTAGCTCACCTCTTAGGTTAATCACTTTTCAGAGACAAGACCACAAACTGCAAAAAAAAAAACAATCCTGTGTATTGTGTTGTGTCCTATACGTCCTAGCTCACCTCTTAGGTTAAGAGGGCATCATTTTCCAGAGACAAGACCACAAACTGCAAAAAAAAAAAATCCAATGTGTGTATTGTGTTGTGTCCTATACGTCCTAGCTCACCTCTTAGGTTAAGAGGGCATCACTTTCCAGAGACAAGACCACAAACTGCAAAAAAAAAAATCCAATGTGTGTATTGTACAGCTGATGCAAACAGAAAAAAATAAGGAGAGAATCCACACATTTCTGCCCTGACTGTGATGTAGTACTTTGTGTTACACCATGTTTCAAAATAAACCATTTTTACACATTTTATGTACATTTATATAGATATTTATCGATGAAAGTGTATATATTTAGTGTGTATTTTGTGTTAAATGAATTACAATTTTCCAAAAGTGAAACACTCGTGTTACTGCTAAACTGCATTTAAAAGCTGCAATTATTGCGAAAGTGTTGCATTTTTCTTTGTACAATCACTTCAAAGTATTAACCTATGCATGAATAACATTTTATTACATAACATAGTAATTAAATAACTGTTGCATGCTATATATCCTTACTTATTACACTTTGATATTACTTGCGACCAGACTTTTTGTTAACTAAAGTAATTAACAACCAGCTCGTCATGAACAGCAACAAAATTTCGATATATATCCTTAATTAGGTTACTTTTTTTTATTTTCGAATTAACTCAGGTTAATAACTAAGTGGTATTTATGAGAGATACCACCCCTAATATATATATATATGTATATATATATATATATATATATATATATATATATATATATATATATATATATATATATATATATATATATATATATATATATTAAAAAAAACAATATTTCAATGAAGTCAGTACTAATAGCATACAGAGAGGATTAGAAATTCACAATAAGATTTTTTTAAAATATTTTTTTGGGAAAGAAATGTGAAAAAATATGTATTTTAAGTGGTTAAAATTAAATTAATTTGAAATTAATGTCAAATGGAACATAATAACATACCTTGGACATATCCAGTGAATGTGACAAACCCAGTAATACCAAAGCTCAATGTTATAAGGAAAGCAGTGAACACTGAGTAGTGTGTGATAGTATCCCATGTTCGTTGGTTTACACCTTCGATAGAATCATACAGCAAGAACACATTGTGATGGCACATGAAAGCTGTAATACACAAAATAACTAAGGTTTATATGCATATATTATATTTTCATCATATTTGCTAACAATTTTTATATAAGGACTGAAAATGTTTAGTTTTGCTGAAATATATTTTCAGATATGTTTGTCATAAAAATTACAGACTTAGACTTAATTAAATTGCTATGGGTAGACCTAACCTGTCTCAAAGATATACATTGTCTAATCTAACACATTGTAAACCTAACCTGTCTCAAAGATACACATTGTCTAATCTAACACATTGTAAACCTAACCTGTCTCGCATTACCAACATTCAAAAATCTGTCTCCCATCAATAACCAAAAAGACACTTATACTATTCGGTTGTCATGTTTGTCCTGGACTTCTGGCTGTGTTTAAGCATTCTAAGTAACAACGTGTCTTTATTTTCATTTGGTTTATTAGTCTCATTCAAGTTATATATTGATGCATCGATACCTTGTTTAACAAGAGTTTACATCAATTAAGTAGGAAAACCGAACAAATAGGCATTACATTATTATTATTATTATTTTGACAAACTACTGTGATTTTAAAACTAAACACTCTTTGAAAGATAATCTTTGTTCATGTGTTGAATTACAATTTATTTTCAACAAACAATTCATTCTTAGCTGTATAATTCACTAAGTCGACTTTTTTTTACATTATCTTGTGTTTAAATTATAATTATAATATTTGAAGTAAGTGAAAGTTGTGACATTTTAAGGATTCAATGCTTAAGTGACTTGATAAACAAAAAAACCTTTCTAAACAGTTCAAGTGCACTAAATCAACTAGTCTCTATATAAGATGGACTAGATAGGAGACTGAAAATCTTAAACTTGATAATAAAACTGTATGTAATCTTAAAATACAAACACATAAACACTAAAATAACGATATATATCGGACACACTGTCCTTTGTCATTCAGAGAGAGAAGCTGAAGTGAGCCACAGATAACTCCAACATTCACCTTCTTAAACCTCACATTATTCAACTCCATTAAATTTTTTTATATTTTAAAATTGCTAACAAATAGTAAAAATTTTTTTTTTAAAGTCACAATCATTAATATCTATAAGTTTCTACAAAAAAACCTTTTAAACTATACATTTGTGCATCTATAATAAATGGATATCTATATTTCTGGGCCTCACTTCAGCTTCTCTTTCTGATTAACACGGGGCACATTATGTCAGAAATATTTCGTTATTTCAATATTTTAGTCAGGCATGTATTTAACATGTCTACCACCCCTAGGTCCAGAATTTGTGGAGCCATCCTGTAAAGAAATTTCAGAGGTTTTGTAATTAGTTTAAAAATAAATGTTACTTAATCAAACTTACATAACAAGTTTAATAATGAGTATACTCATATAACAAGATCACATAGATTGAAACTATGTATTCTCCTTCCTTTTTATAGAAAATATGTATAGTATGTTATCATACAGTATCTTTCATTTAGCATTCCCTCAATGGTGCGCAAAGGTAAACATGGGTGGCTCCAGGATAGACTTTTGGGGGCAGGGCAATGGCAGGAAAACTTGGTGTGGGTTTGGGGCGGTAAACTTTCAAAAATAAAGGCCTAGAAATGAAATGTTAAGCTATTTTAGTATTTAAAAATCAGGAAATTTGGAATTTTTCTTCATTAAAATATTAACTTTCTTTGTTTCATCAAATGGTTCGGTCTGACGAGGATGACGCAAAGTCTGTTAGTATAGGCAAGGCGATATAGAACTAGTATGCAACTTGTAACATGCCATGGTTGTTTTTGCTGGGTGGAACGACCAATGTTATCACATAAATTTATACACCTAATATTACATAATTGTAAAAACAATATACATGCTTTAAAATAAAATTAAAATGAAAAATACAGTAAAATGAAATTTTCATAAGTCAACTAGGATAAATTAAAATGTGTTTGGAATTTGAGAAATATTTCTAAAAAAAAAAAATAGTACCCAAATTCTGGGGGGGGGGGCAATTTTCCCTACTGCCCTTCCCCTGGAGCTGCCCTTAGAGGTAATGATGTCAATCTGTCGTGCCTGATTGTCAATCTTAAAAAAGTCTTCATATGTCGAAAAATGAAAAAGGATTTATCCTGTGGAGTTTTTAGCAGGAGGCCTAAGAACCATTGTTAAATCAAAGTCAAAAGGTTTGTGAACACTTATTTACAAAACAGATTCAAGAACTTGGAAGATATCAACTCAATAATTCTCTGCATGTTTTGTAATTTCTGAAGCACCTAATGTTTTAATGGTCTGTAAAATCCAAATCTATTATGCAGTGAGTATATTTGTCTTTTTGTCACTATATTTCAGAATGTAAAGTATCTAATATCAAAATAAAAGTATTTATAACATAATTAATATATTTAATTAATTCTGTAAAATAAACATTGCTGCTACGCTCACTATATTCACCAAACTGTACAGGTACTTCTCTTTCTGCTTTTTACTCTTTCTTACATGTTTCTATCACGGTATTTTTTATGTCTTTAATACTATTTCTCATTTCTTGAACAAAACCATAAAGAGACTTATATCAAGTCATAATATCCCTTAAATCTGTTGTTTTACCAAATTAAACTAAATATGGTTTCATTTACCATATTAAACTTTCAAAGGAACACTTAATTTTTACTTTAAAGTATTGGCATCATTTCTTATTGAAGGTAATTCATCTCTATTATTATCTATTTCATTTAAACTCTCTAAAACTCCTTCCATATTTTCATTTACAACCCAGCACACTTTGTGATATGCTGACCGCTGAATCTTAGAAAGATTATCATTTTTAAAGTACTTTTGTTTAGAATGGCCCATCTCTGTGTGCACAGGAGAAATTAAGAAAATGTTACTACATGAATCCAAAAAAATGCAACTGTTTCTGTAAATGATTCTGGTGCACAAGACCATATCAAGTTTAGAGAGTGAGCTGAACATGATACATACTCCCCTGGAGGACTAAGTTCCTTGATACTGACAACTACGAAACTACAGTAATAAAATCTATAATTGGAAAATTAACAAACAATTTTTTACCTTGTCATAGATAATTCTTACTTGAAAAACTAATTTTTTAGGGGTGCACTCCTAGACTCAGATTTTTTAGGGGGTGCACTACTAGACTCAGGCTTATTGAGAAATCCAATCCTGGTTGCAGTAACTTGTTAGATTCCAATTCTTATTATTTATCGGACATTAAAACCATTGTTATTGTTAGTAATAACTTTTTTTTTACTATACCACTTCCAAATCCTACTTACATCCTTCTGACTTTAATAACTTCACTTTTAGTCTGCTATCATATTAATTTTGCTTATTTTGAAGAAAATACTGGGCTTCCTCTTATGTAAAATATATTTTTGAAAAAAAAATTTCAAGAAAAAACCCAACAAATTATATCAACTAATATTAAATTACAATCTTAAACTCTTCAATTTTGTAGTCCATTACTTTCAGTGAAACTTAATCACTTTTACATTAGTTTATGACTATCCGAACTTTAAATTTTGAAAATTTATAAAAACTTTTGAGACAGAACGTTTTTGATCACTATGTGGTAATCTTCATCAGTGTCTACTGCTTGGAGTTGTTAGATTAAGCGGTGACCGTTTTAAAGGAAGGCTTTCGATAGTATCAAAGAAAATGTGTGGTTTGTATTAGTTTTGTTCGTTTAATATGTTTGTACTTTGGGTTTTTGTGTGTTTGTAAATTTCATATTGTTTTAGTGTGTTGAGATGTAATCCTTTTTTTGTTGATGTGTAAGATTTCTAGGTTATGGCGAATGTCTGTGTATTTGTGTCCTGTTTCTTTCATGTGATTTTAAAATGCTGCGTTGGTGTTCTGTTTGTGTTCCTCGACCTTTTGTTTGAAGCTGTGACCTGTTTGCCCCATGTAGAATTTGTCACACTTGTTGCAGTTTAATTTGTATATGCCTGGTGCTTGTAGTTTGTTGTTGTATTTTTATAAATTTACAAAATTTAAAGTTCAAATAGTCATAAACAATGTAAAAGTGATTAATCTTAAAGTTAAAACTAAATTTTGCGTAATTGTATATTAAGTAATAATATAAAATAATTTGAACTAAATAACAGAAACTAAAATAAGACAAAAGAACTTAAACAAAATATTTCAGGGTTGACAACATAAAAAACTAAATTGTAAATATAAACTAATTGGAGATAATGCAGGGAAATTGAGACCATCAGACAGATATTTCAGTCAGTAGTTAAGCCATTACCAGCTACAACCCTTTCTCAATCTGCTTGAAACATCTTTTGTTCTTTAAATAAATTACTTCTGACTCATATGATAGTTGAGTACAAGATTACAAACAAACACACTAATCATTGAGGTTTATTGTTTTTGAAGCATTATAAAATGTTGAAACAATTTTAATAATTTATTACAACTAGCATTAGCATTTAACTTACCAAAAGCCATGATGCCTATAGCAGGAATTAAATCCCAGTTGAAGAACTGATAGGCATTTTTGGTAACAGGGCTGAAACAAACGATACCAGAACAAGATAGAATTCTATAAAGCCTAGATGTTTCTTGAAATAAATATAGCCAAGCAGTAGTTTATAAATACAGTAAAATTTCACTAATTCAAATTTTCAAATCTGAAAGCTTTTTATAAATTAATGTTGAAAGGATCACAATGTATTGCTTCAATTGTCACTGAATATACCAAATATTCAATGCAGTAAAATGAACATATATAACCCTATATTTGCTTAAAGTGGCTTTTTCCTTTTGCCTAGTGAGGTAAGTTGTACAATAAAATCTTAGTATAATATACGTGTGACACTTGGAGGAAGTTATGGAATTACCAATTGAGTATTTTCTCATTAGTAGACCATTAAAGCGATTAGCTTTTGCACTAAAACAGATTTATATGCAGTTTATATGCACATTGCATATATTGCAGTTTTTTCTGTTTACCTCATGCACTATTATATCAAATGCAACGATGTTTTCCCCATTCCTCCCTATGTGTATTTTTTTTTTTTAATTGAATAATTGGTTAATTTTACTGACAGTTTGTATCTCATATATTGAATTATGTGTAATTTAATTAACTAAATACCAATCATGTAAAAAAACACATGTTTGTAAAACATATTTATTCAATTTACTTTATAGTTCTATTTTAAATTTTTAAAAATAAATTATTTATTTTACTTTTCTTGGTTAGTTGTTGACAGGAAACAAATTTCTTTGGGCTAAGGTTGTGGGTAGAGGAGCAAACCTTCAGATGAGGAAGTTATTTGTACGCTCAATGAACGGTTACAGAGGGTAAATAAAGGCCAGTATATATAGATCAATAAAGTGTTTAATAAACTACCAAAATTTGTATAGAAAGAGACGAACTCAATAACCTGTTTAAGAAACACTAAAAACGTTTGCTTCCGTTCAATTGACCCCGATACTGACAACTAACTAAATTGAGCAAGACAAGCCACTTGTCAATACGATGATTAGTCTACCTATCATGTCTAAATCATCTGATAAAGGGACAACTTATGGGTTATTAATATATATCCTATCTACGCTGCAGTTTTCGAGAAGCGATAAATGTCCCTTAGACATCACAGAGTTCTACCTAACAACTTAAAAAATTAACTTTCTTGAAGCAAACAAACCTCGGTGGAAATCATGATTAAAAACTGACGCCTGTATGATATGAGCGATTAATATGTCGTGATGAATATCTCTTATCCTCAGAAGTAATGGGTTAAGTATAAGTAACAACATTCATCTACAAAACATTTTGTCTACAAAACAAAAATTTTTTCTAAAAAATAATGATTTTGCACCATTTTACACAAATGTCTACAAAATTGCTAAAACCAATTGCCAACAGTTCTGTGCATGTGAAAATAACAACTATGCTTATAGGTTAAAGGAGTGACTTTCAACGAAATCTGTCACTGTTTGTAGTAACCTAGTGGGCAATCATTAATTTATAAATTGTTTATAGAACCACACAAAATTAAAGTCAATAAATATACTGTAATTGTTCTGAAAGTAAGAACTGCATTGTCATGAAGAGAAAGATTTGGAAAAACACCTCTAAATTAATGTGATGTATGACATGAGATATAAAAAAAGTTTTATTCCTGTAGTTCTTCTATGAAGTCTCTGTAATCAACTTAAAACTTTAGTGCCAGAAGTTTGAAAACTGACAGCATCTTGTTGAAAGTGATAAAAATTGTTTTGATCTATACAAAGTCTTTTTAATACAACTGCTGACAAGTTTTTACTAGCAATGTAACTGTCAGTTGTACAGTAGATTGTATATCACACTGGGCAACATGTTAAGAAAAATGCTTGGTGGTTTATGCCACATAAATGTATATTTGTTGGGTCATTTCTACAAAATTACTTCAATAATGGTAAAAATCAGGTGCAAGAGAAATTATTGCATAAAGGTACAAATATAATTTTAAAAAAAAAATTAGCACATCAGACCTTTACTTGGAGCCTATAATTCAGATTCTGTACAAGATAATAAAGTTTGATATTTTAAAATTATTTTTAAAAGTATGACTACTTCTACTTTAAGTTAAACATACTTACATATCATGTAGAGTAAATAAACGGATAGTAATGACACCAAGTATAAAGATGACAAAGAACAAAGACACAAGGGATGCTCTTGCTAATCGTGCCATGTCTTTAAACAGGCACAGTGGTATAGTGACGAAGACAGTGGCCAAGAAGACAACAAAGTCTCGTCTGGCTAACAAATCTGAGTAATTTAGGTCGAACATTCGTATCAGTACTTTGGTGATAGTATCTCCAACAACTACGTTGTAACTTACCATGGCTGAAAACATAAGAAAAGCCTTGTTATTAAAGTAAATAGTTTACCTTTAACAGGTACTATATTAAGCAGTTATTATGGTTTTTATTTTATAAAAAAATATAATGATCATATGTTCACTTCATGCAACACTATCATGAATTTATTCATGATTTTTAATTATCCTATCTAAGTCATGAAAATACAAACACCTTTACAAATAAAAAAAAAAAAAATTATTGTTCATCATATTTAAAATCAGAAGGATATGTGCATACAGTAGAACCCCTCAAATCCAAACATGATTTGATGAAAACCAAATGTTAAAAAAATATCTAAAATTTAGTGAAGTATGTACTGAAAGTTTGCTACTTACGTAAAACAGGACTAGGTTTTGTAATATATCGGAATTGACACTGTAAAGAAACATGATATAATACAAAGACCTATACTGTACTACTGTATCACTTCATTAACATAGAATTTATTGACAGTAAAATAAAAGTAAAAAAGACAAACACTAAGTTATATGATTCACTTAAAAAGAAAAGACACAAATATTCAACTATATTTTTCACTTAAAATCAGCAATCTTCATCTGGCGAAGAGACGTAAACCTTCCCAAGGATACGATCTTGCACCACCGCCACATTATCATAACATCATTGGGTGTTGCAGCTGCATGTTGTTCTATGTTACCATTGTCTTGTGTAAACCATAAAAATACAGCTTCAATTTTTTCATTCACAGAAACTTTTGCCTGATGACGTTGTTTCAAAGACTTTTCACTTATAGCTCTGCAAAACTGTTCAAATTTTGCACGTTTTTTTTCCAGTTACATATTGTAGCCTTACCAACACTAAATTCAACAGCCAATTTTGTCAAACTTTCCTCTTATCTAGTCGCATTAACACTTCAAATTTGAAAAAAAATCTAGAATGAAGGTCTACAGTACAGTATTGATACAGAAATATATAATGAATGATCTAATATTGTTCGTTAATTAAAAAAAAACTCACTTCTGCCAAATGCGAATTACACAGCAAATCCAAAATTTGAACTTGTTCGGCAAATCCGAACTTTTCCAAGTTAGAACAGGCTATACCCCCAATTAGTTCGGATTTGAGGGGTTCCACTGTATAGTTTTAGGAATACTAAAATTCAAAAATATCACTGGACTAAGAAATTCAAGCAATGAAAAATTCAGAAGGATCCATTTATATCATAGTGAAAATGTTTTTCAGCATTGGCCAAACAAATCCTTAAATTTTTAAGCACAATACATACATTTATTGTCCAGGAGGTGTAATATTATGATTTAGAAGTATGCGTTTCCTAACTATATGTAGTTCATAGTAGGCAATGTGCACAGCATGGTTTTACAGCACAAGTTAATCTAGAGTATTAATTTGGAAAAACAATTCCTTATTTTAACTTGTGTGTTTGAAAAATGTTGAGACTGAAATGTATCTATAACTTTTTAAACTTTTATAAACATAAAAATGTGTATCTAATGTCACTTCTGCTTGCCTCTGATGTAACTCATAATGGCCAGAAACATAGGACTATTATTCACACTAACAAATCTGCTGTTGTTGTTGTCGTGTGACAAGTGCAATAAAAACAACAAAAAAAAAGAAAAAAAAAGTGTTCAGAGAAAGGTAGAGAGAGCACAGTTACACGGGTCCAAAGGCGTGAAGCACTGCACTGGCCACCTCTGCAGCTTTGTCCGTATAAAGGGTCTCCCTAGAACAGTTTAAGTCAATTTTAAATAGTGCTGCAATGATGGACGGGCAGTTGAAGAGATGATCGGGATCAAGCTGTATCCCTGGGCAGTGCCTACATTCAGGGTATGTTCTTGATCCATCAGGCAAGATTTTCATGTCTTTGAGGTGCATTGTCCTCAGTCTGGCAATTGTTTTTGTTATTTCCCTGTCGAAGTTAAGCTCGGGAAGTGATGATTTTCTTTGGTTGTTATGGCAGAGCTTCTGTTTTGCAACGGCATTTACGTCGGAAGATGTTGTAATCACGGGGGCTGGTTCGATGGTCCTCGCTTCCTTGGCCAGAGAATCGGCCTCTTTGATGTCGACGTGTGCCGGGATCCACTGAAGCCTACAAAGCTTCTTGTTTTCCTCAATTAAGGACAGAAGGGTATTGATCTTTTGGGCGAGGTTTGTATTTCCTTTTTGGAGAGCCTGAAGAGCAGATCTGCAGTCCGTGAAGATTACTACGCCATCAGATGGGTTGAGTGTTGTCCAAGTGAGGTAAATACTCAGAGCTTCTTTGATTGCAATGAGTTTGCTTGTGAAGTTGGAGGCGATTTTGCCTGCTGCAATTTTGTGTCTTGAAGTTGAGCCATCAGGGTATGTTATAAAGATTCTGGATCCATCTCTATCGCAGTTAGAATTCGAAGAGCCGTCGGTATAAGCAGCGACCAAGTGTGCCCGTCAACCCCTAGAGAGCACGTCCCCAGGTGGCGGATAGGGGAATGCCTTCGGTTTACCATTGGGTGGTATGAGTGAAATAAAATAGCTCCCGCGGACCAACAGGTAGAAGTCCAATCTCTCGAGGCAATGGCACTCACCATGACTAGTGCAATGAACAACAAATCTGCTATTTATAACATTCAGAAATTGTGGTTGTTCTTGACGAATACGCAAGCCAATCTATACAAGAGTTTTACTACTTTATGTTTTGATCAAACTGATTTCTTAATTAGAAAGACCATTTTTCAGTAACTTATTTATTTTTTAAGATAAACTGACATTAAAACAATTAACCCAATTGAACTAATGTAGCCCTATAAATAAAAAAAATGTTTGTAAATTGTTTTGATTACTTAATATCTAATTATTACTTATTACAATTTGATAATACTTGCAACCAGACTTTTTGTTAACTATAGGTTGTTAATGAAAATCTAGCTCACAAAAACGGATATGACAATTATTTAATAGACAAACTACAGAGAAACATACTCAACAAGAACAGTAACAACGACACAAACACAAACAAACTTATCACCATCACATACATAAACAAACTCACAAATAAAATAGCACACCAATTCAAAAAAGCAGGATACAATATATCCTGTTGTTACACAACAACAAATAAAAGCCAAACGGCTATCAGACACAGCATTAATAACAATACCAACACATACAATAACCCAGGAGTATACAAACTAAAATGCAACAACTGCAATAAGTTCTATATTAGAAAAACAGGCAGATCTTTTGCCAAAAGATATAAAGAACACAAAATCACACTGCACACTACTATTGAATCCACCTTCCCCAATCACCTCATGGACACTAAACACTCATGTAATAGTATGAAAAATAATATGAGCATCCTCCCCACATGCAACAAAGGCTATAAATTAAACACACTAGAACGATATGAAATATACAGACATATCAACACACATAAAAATGACATCGTAAATGAACAAACACGACACAGATCACACATACTCTTCAATCACATCACTTTCACCTTTCAAAGATTAATACCAAAAAAGCACAACTGCAGCAATCCTAGCGGCAAAATTATGAGGCTGAAGAAGTCGTAAGACGAAAACGTTTCCTCCAAGTGTAAGTTAACAATTTAACAACCTATAGTTAACAAAAAGTCTGGTTGCAAGTAATATCAAAGTGTAATAAGTAATTAACAACCAGCTCGTCATGAACAGTAACAAGATTTTGATGTCTAATTATTATTAAACTTCTTATTTGTCTAACCTAAAAATCATGTCCCCAACTAAATCAAGTTTAGCATTCTATAATTTAGAATACTAATTTATTTCAATATTTGTTTTCCAAATGCTAATCTTAAAGTTTATTTTAAAGGCAGATAAAAGCGATTTAATACCTGCAACATTACCAATAACAAGTTTAATTATATGATGTCATAGGTTTATTATAACACATGTTGGTACTTTCACAACTAAGACAAATATAAACATTTTGTCTACATTTATCTTTGTTGTGAAAGTACCAACATTGAATGAAATACTCAATTTCATTTACCTTAAATTATCTTATAGTTTTCGGGTAGTCAATCTTGAAATTTTTTAATAGTATTTACTTATTAATGAAACTTAAAAACCACTACTCTCAACAGACATGTTTCACACTTTATCACCACATTGTTTTTTTTTATACTGTTGTTTTTTGATAAGTGTAATCATTACACAAATATTAAATTAACTATTCTTAGAACCTTAGAACTTATTTTGCATTAATTAGAATTAGTAAAATATGGCGGATTAACACAAATATATGAACATGTAATCATACACCTATATAGTCCAATATTTATTTATATGAGTGTCCATATTTTTAACTAACGCCATATATACACTTTGTGCCTAGTTGTCAATCATGAATATTCTCAAATGGTTAAACCACTTAACACGACCAATACAAACTATCCTGTAAAGGTAACAATTGCATGCTATTTATCTATTTGGTATACAATTAAAATTTTTAGTTTATAATTTAATTAGTCAACAGCTAACCATATTTTTTTAATTTGTTTTGCTGCTACTCATATTCACTTTATATTTGTTTTTGTAGTTTCTTTTGTACATTACCTCTGATGATGACTGCTGTGCAATCAAAATGTACATAAGGTATTAAATAAATGAAAAAATTTTATGTGGAATAGAGGTTTTATTTATATAAATTTAAAATTAATGTATAAAATACTGTATGTCTGATAAAATACTATTTTGTCATATAGCAATGAATCACAGAATAGCATACTCAATATGAATATGTAAATCCTTTAAAATCAAGAATTTCACGTACATTAAACTTCACTCCCATATATTGTACTACTTCACTTACCAATGAAAGGATATATAAATTGTAAGACAGTGAGAAGATAGAATCCTGGTTTACCAAATGCAGCTTCCATTAAACCTTGGTAAGAGAAAGTACCACTAATATGAGCAGAACGTACCATTAGCATCAAAGAATAGTCTGTCATGTAGGCGACAAACATCAATAACAAGAAACCCATTCCAAAGCCTGCCTGATATAATGCATAAGGAATACCTAACAAAACAAAAAAAAAAATTACATAATTTAAATATTACTTTAAGAAAAGAACTGTGGTAAAGATGTAGCTAGAGTAATAATTAAACACAATTCCACACACACACACACAAACACTTTATTAACAGTATTTTATTTTTATGATACAGGTGACCCATAAAAACGGGAATTTTTGTAACGCGTCGTGGCAGCCGTGAGCAGGTGGCAGCACTGCGGGACAGCGACAGTGTACAAGTAAAAAAGCCGCCATTACAGTAGCCATGAACCAGTGGAACGGGCAACAGCGTGCGTTAGCTATAAAAATGTTTTATAAAAACGGTGATAGTTTGAAAGCTGCAAAGATTGAGTTCCGACGTTTTTACAACTTAGGACGGCATGATTCCGTTCTGTCAAAACATGCCATTAGAAGTTGGATTAATAATTTTGAAGAGAGTGGATCAGCTTTAAAGAAGAAACCAACGGGACGGCCAAGAAGTGCTCGTACTGCACAGAACATTGATGTTGTACGCCGATCTGTATTGAAGAGTCCACGCCATTCGATTCGTAAGCAAGCAGCTGTGGTTGAAATGTCCCGTGAGAGTGTTCGCAGAATTCTTCATTTAGAATTAAAATTTCACCCCTACGAGCTGCAGATAGTGCAAGAGTTGAAGGAAAATGATTTCCAGTCGCGATTGCAATTCTGCCAACAAATGTTAACACACATAAACAATGACGATGAATTTCTAAGCAAGTTGTGGATGTCATGAGGCCCACTTTCCTCTCACAGGTTATGTTAACAAGCAGAACTACAGATACTGGGCAGAGACAAATCCTAATGAACTTCATGAGCGCCCTTTACACGCTAATAAGGTTACAGTATGGTGTGCTGTTTCATTACATGGGATCATCGGACCTTATTTTTTTGAGGATGAACGGGGGATTGCAGTGACTGTCAATGCTGATAGTTACGTGGAAATGTTACAACGTTTCGTTACACCTGAATTGAACAATTTTCCAGACGTTCAAGAATCCTGGTTTCAACAGGATGGTGTGACATCACACACTGCACGGCGATCAATGGAGGCTGTGCGAGTATTGTTTGGTAACCGTGTCATCTCAAGATTCAGTAACGTTTTCTGGCCCCCTAGATCGCCAGATTTGACCGTGTGCGATTTCTTTTTGTGGGGCTATCTCAAAACTAAAGTGTTCACAACTCGACCAAGAACTGTAAATGAGTTAAAACAGAGAATTCGGGATAAAATTCACAGTATTCCAGTTGAGATGTTGCAGCGGTCAATGAGGAATCTCCACCGCAGATTTCAAGAATGCATTCGTAGAGGAGGACGCCACCTAAAGGATGTTGTTTTTAAAAAATCATAAATTCCATCAGTGTTTCATAAATGGCAAGTTTTGATATTTCATGTAATATAAATAAAACCATTTTCTTCCATCACTCTTATATTTTTAGAATTTTTTTAAAAATTCCCGTTTTTCTGTGTCACCCTGTATAACTGCTGCACTTTTGAATAGCCATATCATCAGAGTTTGCTTATAACTAAATAACTCTAAAATACTTCATGTGGATCATATCTCCATCCTTATTCAGAATAAGTTGTATGAATACTGTAGAGCTCAAATAATTCAGATTAACTGGAACATTGGGCCATCCGGGTTTAACCAGACACTAAGGAAAAATTAAAAGAAGACATTGGTACTTACAGAAAAACTCCTTTATACTTATCAAACAAAGAGTATTATGCACAGTATATGAGCGTACATATTGTATACACAGTTAAACTCCCTTGCAATTTATTTCTCAGCAATCATATCTGTCAATTTGGCTGCTTAATTTATTAAGCTGCTTTCATGCTGTGCGATCCCATAATCTTTTTGAGCATAAGAAACACAAAACATTAAGTTCATCATTTTGTTTATCTAAAGGTCTTAGATGATTTTATTGTTGTGTTACAATTCTTATGTATGTAATGTACTTACTTTATTTTTGCTATTTCTTATTTATTGCTTTTTTATTCTACTTAAAAATAATTCTGGGTTATAATGTACTATTTTCATAGAAGAGAAAGTTCTTCTAGATTATTACTATTCAAAGAATGTATTTCAAGTGGTGAGAGTAATGTGTTCATCTTGCCTTATTTTTAGAAATATTTAGCTGTAAGAAGATCTCATGGTGAGGGTTTGGATATTTAAATGCACATAATCTTTACCATAATGTAACAAGGCTGTTGAATTTTTTTAAATTTTGTAATCAAACATTATTATTCTCCAGGAAGTGAGATTTTTTGTTTACCAGTTTAAAATGTTCATCAATGGAGATATTTATCTAAAATGACGCAAATAAATTTATATTAATTAAAACAACCTCTCACCACAAATTCAACAAATTTTATTTTAACCTTATGTACATTTGTAAAAATACCTCTGAAGATGATTACTTTGTAGTCGAAATGTACATAAGGTTAAAATAAAATTTGTTGAATTTGTGGTGAGAGGTTGTTTTAATTAATATAAACATTTACGCCACAGTTGCTTTAAGTTGTTGACGCAAATAAAGTTTTGGAGTGATATCATTGGATTAAAAAGTATTTTACTATATAATTAATTTGGACACAATTAATTATTAAGTAATCATCCATTCCTCGCCTAATTAATAATATAATGCAACGTGTAAAATGGATAATGTTCATTAATTATAAAAGGAACATTACAAGACATAAAGTTTTAAGTTTAACAGATAAAAGGGACTACTTACCTATGACACCACTTCCAACAATGGAGTTTATGTAGTTGAAACTTGCAAATTTCAGTCCGGTTGTCAATTTTGTATCCTTTTCATTCTGAAATAGATGATACAACAAAATGGCTAAAATAATTCTCAAGAATATTTATGTAGAATAGTATTATTGGATTCCATCTTCACTTGAGCTACTAGTTTTTCACTAAAAACACTTGAACATATATTATGTTCCAAGGTACATATACTAAGGTACATTACACTTGCCTATATTAGTAATTACTTTTAGATTATTAAGAATGGGCGTTTTGGGAGATGTGTTACATTGTCAACTCAGACCGTAACTAACGTTTTGGCTATTTTAGATTAGGGGTGTAGGATAGGGATATTGGGTGTACTTTTAAAGAGTATTATGAGGTTAAAATGTCAAAAAGTGTATGTGAGTTATAATGTAATTGGGTGTTAAGTATGTGTGTTGGGTGTTGTATGAAATGTTTGTATTGTTCAAATGATTCTTGGGAGTTGTATGAAATGTTTGTATTGTTCAAATGGTTCTTGGGAGTTGTATGAAATGTTTGTATTGTTCAAATGGTTCTTGGGAGTTGTATGAAATGTTTGTATTGTTCAAATGGTTCTTGGGAGTTGTATGAAATGTTTGTATTGTTCAAATGGTTCGGTTGTGTAGCGTTGGTTATTTTTGTTTAGTTTGTATAAAATTTGTAGGTTTGATGTTATGTTTGTATAGATGTGGTTTGTCGATATGAAATGTTTAGCAAAGTTTGTTGGCATATTTTTGTTTGTAAGTGCTTTATGTGTTCTTGCAATGATCTTCCTGTTTGACCTATGAAAAAAACCGGACACAAACTGGAAATTAGTTTGTGAACACCAGGAGAGTTGTAAAACTCTTTGTTTATTATGTTTGATTAAAATTGTTTGTTGAGAGTGTTGTGAGAATAGTAGGCTATTCTGTAATTATATTCAGGAAATGTGTTGGTTAGCTTATAAGTGGTGTGAGTGGTTTGAAGAGTTGTGAATGGTAGGAATAATGTTGGTGGGTTTTCAGTATATGTTAAACTTATGTATTTGTTTGTACATGTAATTTTGGGGTCCAAGAAATTAAGGGAATTTTTTTATTCCATTTTGATGGTGTATATTAGTGTTGGGTGTATGGAATTCAGCTGTTTTGAAAATGTGTGTTCGGGGTTTGTTTTACCTTTGTACACAATGTAATGTCATCAACATACCTATAGCAGTATATAATGTTGTCTGAGTATTTTTTATTATGTAAAATGTGGTTTTGTTCAATATGGTGTAGAAATATTTCTCCCAAGATGGTAGTTGCCGGAGATAGGCCTCTATGAGCATGTTTTAGAGAATGTTGATAATTTTTAGAAAGGGAAAGTTGGTGTACAGGTTTGATATATCCAAAAAAACCAAGGTAGAGGTGTGTGGAATATTTAAGTTTTTCATTTTGTCGATTAAATTTTGAGTGTTTTTAATGGCACGACGGTTGTTGAATTTTATGTGGTTTCAGTTGATTTTATCAAGAAATTTAGCTAGGAGATGGGATGAGGTGCTGGTGCGATTGATTAATGAGGGTATAGGAATATCTATTTTGTGGAGTTTGGGTAGGCGCTTGAGCGTACCTCTTTTACTTTTAATAATGGCAAAATATTTTACCAATTCCAATCCATCACTCCCATATCATGAAAAACTAAATGTAGCATGATTTACAGCCAGAGTTAGAAGTTCGACAAAAGAGTTCTTATACATATAAGTGCAAATTTTACGAACATTTCTATATTTTTTAAAGTTTAATATTTATTAACTTTAATTCAGGATCAAAACAAATAATATAGTATTGGAACAGCTACCAACAAAAAAATTTTAAAAAAACAAACAAATATACATGAGAAATAAAAAAATTCCAACTAAAAATTAATAAAATCAATTTAGTATGTTTACTTCTCTAATAAAGTAACTATTTTTCAAATGTAAGACAGTAATGATTAAATGTCAAAAATCCTGTTTGGTCAATTGGTAAAAAAATTGATTGGTAAAAAAATTGATTGGTAAAAATAAACTCAATTCAAACTCGTGCAAAAATATCAGCACTAGTTTCTGAAATTATTCGGTTGTTGTGGTAAGAAACAGAAAACCTAATATAATATTAAAAAATTGAAGTCAGTTATCAACAGAGAAATAATAAAGTATATTCCTAACGTGCCAGACAGCGACTAGAGAGTCCCTGAAGAAATGTAAATAGAGCTTTCCTATGCCCATTGGGATGTATGTAGTAAAAATATGAAATTCATAGTGGTTAGAAGATGGTACCCATATTTATACTACTTTCGTAAAATTCAGTACGGATGGAATAGAATGAGAATCAAACCCTAGAAAAACATCTGATGGCATTATCATCACTACGGAAAGTAAAAAACTATATTCTAGAACGTAGATAAGGTTTCAAGAAAGAAGCTTGAACTCTGAATAGTAGAATATATCAAACTCTTAAAAGATATGTTTGGAAGCTCTTATAGTCCATCCTTAGGGAATAAAAAAAAGACAAATGAAAGTTTGTAAAGTATAACTCATACTTTTCTTACCTAAAGCATATCATTCTTATCAAATATAAAACTTTCCTAAATAAAACTTTTACACTTAATGATGACCAATTTATATTTTAATCTAATGAAATGGCTGTCATCATGTATTATCATGTAAGCATAAGTGCTACTTAATTTAAGCAGTATATTTCACTCTGATAAATTCACATCATGAAATCAACCAGATAACAGATTGTAAAAGAACCACTTTCTAGACTACGAAGTACTGGGTAGGAAGAAACAAGTAAAAAAGTGCTAATTTAACTCTTATTGATAAACAAGAACCAAGAGGATGTGAGCCAGACTATGGAACCAATGAAAGCATGTGACATTTTTCACAACATTTATAACAGCCTGTCAATAGAACACTTCTCTCACTTTCAATTCTTACTGATCAGAGTAAAACAGAGCTTTGTTATTCGGTGTTTATGAAAGTAGTTATAAACTAAAACCATAATTTTGCAATCACTTGGCAAAAAAAAAAAAAACACTACTTACTGATATTTTGCAGCAGACGTGTTTTGCACTAGGTCAGTGCATTGTTCAAAGCTGTGAGTCACGAACAAGACTATTGCTCAGGTGTATTGTGTGGGTCTGAGTTTGTGGCGTATTAGTGTTCTGTGGTGTATTATTGTTCGTAGCGTAGTTGTTAATTATGTGTTCAAATATAGTATTTGATTGTGAGTGTGTTTTGTTGTTTAGAATGTTTTGTGGATAGTGTTTGTATATCTTGTAGTTTTCTGTTGTGTTTAGTTTGCTGCTTTTTTTATGTAGTGTAGGATTTTTAGATTAGTCTCTATATTGCTGTGTGAGTGTAGTAAGTTTTGTATGTGTATGGCAAAGTTTGATTTGGGTTATGTGTTCTTTGTATCATGTGGACCAAGTGTAAAACGTGTCTGCTGAAAAATATCAGTAAGTAGTGGTTTTTTTGCCAAGTGATAAAAAAAGTGCAATTATAAGAAAAACCTCAAGATGAACAACACAAAAACTAGAACTAGTCTGCAGGAGAAACATGAGTACTTTATGATTGAAACCAATAGGATACATAGAATTATGGAATATAAGAGATTCAAGCAGAGATATGAATTTCCCATAGTATTAAGAAGTTAATTACATAATTCCTTGATATCACAGCAGGATTATTATTCCTTAACATGGTCATAGAGAGGTGTTTACCCAGTTTCTCTGAGACATATAAACGAAATAAATAAATATTCAAAAGTTTGTACAGAAGAATGATAGCGATTTCTGCCAAGTTAGGAGTAATTGAAAAATAATTGATTCATTTAAAAAAGAAATATATGTGTTTGTAGTTAAATTGAATATATTGGTTGGTAAACATTAACAAAATAAATGTCTCCTGGATTTCTCCATATAATAGGACATATTTGGTTCCTTTGTGAAATTAAATCATGAAAAATACTCTGAAATCCAATTAAAAAATCCTCAAAATGAGAAAAAAACAAATTAGAAAAGATGTAACTTGAAAACCGGAGGGTAATTAAAAAAATAAATAAATATATTAACTTGTATTTAGAAAATAAACACGGATTGGTAAGGAATACAAAACGCCATCTCTCACAAAATGGAAGCCTAATTTAATTTACCTGGAGAATCTCTTCTGTATCAAGATTATATTCACTTTCAGCCTCTGAAATCTGAAACAACATAAAGTTATAAATCAATACAAAAAATATGTGTGTGTGTGTGTGTGTGTGTGTGTGTGTGTGTATATATATATATATATATATATATATATATATATATATATATATATATATATATTGTAACATTTTGGAATAGCAAGTAAGAAAGGCACTATGTATAATATAATATAAATATGTAAGTAAATTCAAACCATAAAATAACCAATTATGAAAAAAGAGAAAAATTTAAACATAACCTAAATTGGCAAAATCATAATATTTAATCACAAGTTTAGAACAATAACCACTGTAAAACAAACAATATAATAGAAACAATTTAATGTGTAACAGTTTAGAAGGAACACTAAAACAATGTAAATAATAGTAAAAGCCTTTAAGTGTTAAGAAAAGTGAAACCATTTTAGATTGCACTAAAGTTGACAAAAAAAATGGAAGACTAGCATATTAAGTAAGAGGCGCGCGCATTGTGAATAGAACAGCTGGTAATTTAAACTTCGTCGGAAGATATAATATTTAAATGCAGTTACCTGCGAAGAAATTAAAATCTAGTTATTAAGAACATGAAATGTACAAAAGGCAGTGAATACAGCATCCGTAAAACCAGTAACAACAATTAAAAAAGGGAAATAGTTTGTTCTAGCTATTTTAAAAGCGTAGCTTAGCGTCGATTTCAGTTCTTTACACCTACTCAAGCAAGACAGACGTGTTTCAAAATTAGCCAACAAAATTTAACGAATTCAAACTTAGTGCAGGAGTGTTAGTCTTGAATTAAATTAACACTACAAAATACTTTAAAGGAAATAAATTAAAACTATTTATTTAAAAAGATATTATTAAATATTTTGATAAAAGGCTGAAAAGTGGAATCTGCAATCTAAAACACTTAAGTATCTAGGCTAGATCCATTACTACATTTTTAAATTTTGCAATCAGACAGTTATAAAAGAAAATAAAACCAGTGAATTTATTATAAAAATTAAACTATAAAAGAAAACATTTAGAGAAAATATTAAGGAACAATTTTACTTAGAAATAAATTAATTTGTAACATAGTTTATAACATTTATAGATTAGATTTTTTTTGTTCTTGTATTTTAGAGTGCCAAATAAGACTTCAGTATTCAAAATTTAAAACCCACCAGATAACCCGAGATTAAGAGAGCTTATGCTAAACCAAAATTAAAATCAATTTAGGCTAAATTAAATAAAAACTGTTGCTGCCCAAAAGAGAAATACAATTTAGAATAATAAGACTTGTAATAAAACAGGAAACTTATAGTAAATTTGTAAAACTTTAAAAAAAGAAGAAAATTTGTAATTTATTAATAAAACTTGTAATTGTTAAGAA
This sequence comes from Prosapia bicincta, assembly GCA_036971475.1. Taxonomy (NCBI): domain Eukaryota; kingdom Metazoa; phylum Arthropoda; class Insecta; order Hemiptera; family Cercopidae; genus Prosapia; species Prosapia bicincta. The sequence continues at coordinate 2,458,064 of JBAIZL010000376.1, read as the reverse complement.
AGTGTTTTTTTATGATACATTAAACTTGTTATAAAAAAAGGAAAGCTCTAGAAAATTTATTTATCTAAAAGTAACTAACCTACCTTGTTTGAAATTATTATTGAAAAGAATACATTTGAAAGAATTCATTCATAATATCTTATTAAAAGAAGATATTACAATATATATATATATATTATAATATTATTATAAAAAAAACGCAATGGGGTTTATTATTATTATTTTCTTTTATTGAATGATATTTAATTTCTATTTAAAACAAAAAAAACTACTCAGGAACAATTCATAATTCTTTATTATAACAATTTTTTTTTCAACATTTAAACAATAAACAGAACAAAAATAAACTTAACAAATTTTAACACAATATACTAAACTCACTTTCTTTGATTTTTAGTTACAAATTTTTATACCCTAGGCTATTTTTAAGATTTCTTAATATCTCGGGGTTTATAGCATGGGCTATCTTTTTACTTCTTTTGTTAATTAATTAAATTTTGAAAAACAATATTAAATTTTGAAATTTGTTTTAATAAATATTTTCCTGATGGAAATACTTTAATTTGGAATGGGCATAAAGGCGAAACTATTTGAACTGGATTATGATCTTATTTCTATTAATCACAAGATATTCTAATGTACAAAATTAAACTTCCCTATTATCCTAAGAGTCCACTAAAGTTTATTTTTTTATAGCGCTATACATACTTAACTTATCAAATACCGAAAATCTGCAGGTCGCTTACGTAAGATTCCGTTCTCTTCAAATTTCACTTTTTACACACTTAAATTCGTTTTAGTTCCTTCAAATTATATTACCACTGTACTTTATCTTTAAATTCTCTTATCCTTATTTAAAATTGCCAAGTTTCTTCACAAAACGGTATACTTTTGACGAATTCCTTCCAATGTAAAATTTTGACTGCTAAGAAAGGTCTGCTTCCTCGGCGTCCCCACGCCAGACTGACTCTAACTACGCGTCCTTAGATTTTAAACAATTGTTTGTTTTTTTTAATATGGCGGCTTCCTTCTTCAAAAAGAAATCATATGCTCTAATTTAACGAAGTTCCGCTCCTTCCCACTAGAGTCGACTGCAACTGACCTACTTCTTGCTTTCTACATCTGTTAATGTCAACGAACTATTTTCACCGTTTTAATTTGGTTAACATACTGTTTCAATTTTCCGATCCTTAACAAACCTTCCAGTATTTATTTAACTACTATTATTAGTGTGTGAAGTGTCTTTGTGTTTTACTTTTGTAATATTTCCGAATTGTGTGTTTTGAGCTGAATTCATAGAACATAACCTTTCAATTTGTTTACTACCGTTTTTTCACTTTCTCCTTCAAGTAATTACTTATGCCCTATGTTACTAATATTTACAATTTTGTTTGAATATAATTATTATTAGATTATCTTGTTTTAATTTATGTGTTAGGGGTTTTGATATAACACATTTCCTAATCGATTTTACAGTTCAAATATCCTGTTTACTATTCTAGGCTTTTACCTAAATTTAGTTTCAATTTTAACCTAACCAATCTTTTAATGAATTTCTTTTTTTAAATTTTGTGTGGGTTATTTCTAATTCATTTTTCCAATTCTTAAATAATATTATATAGCCCATTCTATAAATGTTACAATGTCCCCTAATTTAATTTAAATAAAAAAAAATATTCCTACTATCTACATTACACATTCTTTACATTTTACAAGCTTGATTAAATATACATATATTTTTTTTTTAAATTAAATTTAAATTAACATTTATTTCCTAATTGTACATTTTATTTAATAACTAATTGAACACATTTTTTATTGAGTAAGTACCTCAACACTTTGGCTAACTTATCGTCCATTGTCTTTACCACTTTTAGAATTGTCCACTTAAAAGTCATTTATCCCTTCATCTGTCCACTTTCGTCCATTTATACTTAATTCTATGACACAATTTTATCTTAATTCTTTAACAATCAAATACTGAGCTGAAAACTTCAAGCTACATATTACTTAACTTATCTTCTAACAATACAATATACTTATAACTAACATTCAATCAACAATTCTTTAACAATTCTAACATATAGTAACAATAAATCATGTTCTGGTATTTACAATTCCTTCCATAATTATATATTTTTTTTTACATTTATTACAATTGGAATCCTTCCAATCATAAGTCTGATTCAATATTTATTTAACATATATTCTTTATTATTTATCTCATATTTATTTTGCTTTTAGCTTCATCTAACTCTCAGTTCTAAGTTAGTATTTTATCTCCCCTTCCAATCTCACATCCAGTTCAATTATTTTCTTATATCATTTCAGTTTATTTTGTATGAAGTTTAACATCTAATATTTTTAAAGGTTGCAATCCCATATCCTCTATTTGATCATATCTATAGCTCCTTCGATTACACTGTCCCTATATCAACGAATATAAATTTTGTTTTAATACTTATTTATCAACGACGATTCTCCCTTACAATACGACGAAGTTTAAATACACAATTACCATATTTTTATTACAACGATGCTTTAATATTTATTATCATAGATTCATATTTCTTTTATAATATATAATATATACGACGAAGTTCCATTATTTATCAACGCAGATTCTCCCTTACAATACGACGAAGTTTAAATACACAATTACCATATTCTTATTACAACGATGCTTCAATATTTATTAACATAGATTCATATTTATCTTTATTCATTATTCAACGAAGTTTCCAATAAATTATCGTAGATATAGTTACCATCCCTTAAAACTTATCTCCTGCTAACGTTTTCTTATACACATAGTCACCTAGAGTTTATTCATATTGCTTCCTTTACCTATATTTAATATCTCCCTTCCTATTTTATTTTTATTTTCCAATATCCAGTTCTCCTGGATACATGTCATATTACTGCCTGTGTCTATTAATGCCTGTAAACTTGTTTCCTCTATTTAATTTCTATTCCTGGGTTTCTTATTGTCTTAGTTTTCCGACTGACTGTGGGCACCATGCTCTTTTCTTGTCCCCACGCCTGTCCTTGCCGTAACTCCGTTTACATCTCCATTGTATCTCTCATCTGCTTCATAAGTTCTATTTTCTCTGTTATTCTCATATTTAAATTCCATCTCCCATTTTCCAAACTCGAGTTGTGCCTCCACATTCATTAACATATCCGTACCTATGATAAATTTTCTCAATAAGCCTTGTACCACTAAGCCTTGAGATGGATATTTAACTCCTCCTATTTCTCCTATTACCATTTTCATTATATTAATCTTTTCAGTCTTCTTATTAGTTGCGGTTTGAATTGTTAAATCTTTTATTGGCCATATTTCTATTTTTCCTATTTTTTTTCTATCTCCTAACCTTCCCTGCTCTCCTAATATTTTCTCCCTTACATCTTCGACTTTCCTAAAACGCTCATCTGTTATCTTTCTTTCTCCTATCACCTTTAATTTCAACTCTCCTGACTCCTCTGGGTTTTTCTTTGTTATATTTTCTACCTTCTCTATCTCTTTTTTATTAATTTATACCACATCAGCTATTATTTCTCTTGTTTCCTCAAAATTTTTCTTAATCTTCTCCTCTAATTCTCCATCTTTCTCCTCTAAATCTCTTCTCACCTCCTCTACTACAGCATTATTCTCTGTCCTCCACTGTCGCCTCATATCCTCTATCATTTTCCTATTTTCCTCCCTAATTTCCTCTTTTATGGATTTCAAATCCTCCTTCATCTCTCTTATTTCGTCTCTATTTTCCTCTAATTTTTTGTTTAAATTCTGGTTCATATCCTTCATCTCCCTCTTTATATTCTCACTACCTTTATTGATGTTTATACTCATTTCCATGAGAGTTCTCATCATCTCCATTAAATCTTCATTCTCATTATTTCCCTGTTTTTTTTGTTGGGTTTGCATAGGTGGTAGTCCCCTAGCTTCTTCTACCTCAATGTTTCCTATTGGCATATCTGTGCCTTCCATTTCTATTTCTTGCATTTCTCCCTGCAAATCTCTCTCTTATGCTTTATCTCCCCGCAAATTGTACGATTCCCTTTCATCAGATATATTTTTTCTTTCTTTTTTTTTTTTTTTTTAACTGTAAGTAACTTATTATACAAAATTAAACAATTTATGTATATACTATAAACCTAGTCTTGACTCTATTCAACTCAGTGTTTAATTTTACAAAATTTTTCTAAATCTATTTCCAGTTCAAATGTTTTTCATATAAAAAGTTCTAAATTAATTTTATTTCAAAATCTCTCTAAATAAACTTTATCTCTTATTATATCGAGCTCCCACGTTGTCGCGCCAATTATAAACATTATTCTGTTACGCAATACAACGGGGTTTTTTCTATTAAATATTTATTTGAATGATTATTTTGAATTTCTATTTAAAACACAAACTCCTGAATAATTTAAAATTCTTTATTATAATTATTTATTTCTAATAATCGTGCCCCACGTTGGGCGCCAATTATAATATTATTATAAAAAAACGCAACGGGGTTTATTATTATTATTTTCTTTTATTGAATGATATTTAATTTCTATTTAAAACAAAAAAAAACTACTCAGGAACAATTCATAATTCTTTATTATAACAATTTTTTTTTCAACATTTAAACAATAAACAGAACAAAAATAAACTTAACAAACAAATTTTAACACAATATACTAAACTCACTTTCTTTGATTTTTAGTTACAAATTTTTATACCCTGGGCTATTTTTAAGATTTCTTAATATCTCGGGGTTTATAGCATGGGCTATCTTTTTACTTCTTTTGTTAATTAAATAAATTTTGAAAAACAATATTAAATTTTGAAATTTGTTTTAATAAATATTTTCCTGATGGAAAAACTTCAATTTGGAATGGGCATAAAGGCGAAACTATTTGAACTGGATTATGATCTTATTTCTATTAATCACAAGATATTCTAATGTACAAAATTAAACTTCCCTATTATCCTAAGAGTCCACTAAAGTTTATTTTTTTATAGCGCTATACATACTTAACTTATCAAATACCGAAAATCTGCAGGTCGCTTACGTAAGATTCCGTTCTCTTCAAATTTCACTTTTTACACACTTAAATTCGTTTTAGTTCCTTCAAATTATATTACCACTGTACTTTATCTTTAAATTCTCTTATCCTTATTTAAAATTGCCAAGTTTCTTCACAAAACGGTATACTTTTGACGAATTCCTTCCAATGTAAAATTTTGACTGCTAAGAAAGGTCTGCTTCCTCGGCGTCCCCACGCCAGACTGACTCTAACTACGCGTCCTTAGATTTTAAACAATTGTTTGTTTTTTTTAATATGGCGGCTTCCTTCTTCAAAAAGAAATCATATGCTTTAATTTAACGAAGTTCCGCTCCTTCCCACTAGAGTCGACTGCAACTGACCTACTTCTTGCTTTCTACATCTGTTAATGTCAACGAACTATTTTCACCGTTTTAATTTGGTTAACATACTGTTTCAATTTTCCGATCCTTAACAAACCTTCCAGTGTTTATTTAACTACTATTATTAGTGTGTGAAGTGTCTTTGTGTTTTACTTTTGTAATATTTCCGAATTGTGTGTGTTTTGAGCTGAATTCATAGAACATAACCTTTCAATTTGTTTACTACCGTTTTTTCACTTTCTCCTTCAAGTAATTACTTATGCCCTATGTTACTAATATTTACAATTTTGTTTGAATATAATTATTATTAGATTATCTTGTTTTAATTTATGTGTTAGGGGTTTTGATATAACACATTTCCTAATCGATTTTACAGTTCAAATATCCTGTTTACTATTCTAGGCTTTTACCTAAATTTAGTTTCAATTTTAACCTAACCAATCTTTTAATGAATTTCTTTTTTTAAATTTTGTGTGGGTTATTTCTAATTCATTTTTCCAATTCTTAAAGAATATTATATAGCCCATTCTATAAATGTTACAATATATATATATATATATATATATATATATATATATATATATATATATATATATTTATATTGTAACTTTTATAGAATGCGCTATATAATGTTGGAAGAATAGATTAGAAATAACTCACACAAAATGAGAAATCGGAGAAATTCATTAAGAGATTGGTTAGATTAAATTAAAACTAATTTAAGGCGAAAGCCTAGACAAGGCTTTAACATATAAAAAAGATTCTGAACTGGAAAGAATGCATTAGGAAATTTGTTGGGTCAAATAACCTAACAAATAAAATTGAAAGAAGATAATCTAATAATAAAAAAATTTTAAAAAATTGTAAACTTTATTAACATAGGGCATAAGTAATTACTTGAAAGAAAAGGTAAAACAAAATTGTAAACAATGAAGTGAGATAGGGGTTAGGTTTGCATTAACCTATGCCAAACACACACATTTCGGAATTATTACAAAAGTAAAAAGCAAAGACACTGCACACACAAATAATAGTAATTAAATAAACACTGGAAGGTTTGTTGAGGATAGGATAGGTGAAACAGCATGTTAACCAAATTAAAACGGTTGAAAACAATTTCGTTAGTTGATCAAATTTAATCCAAGAAAGTAGGTCAGTGTTACAGTCGACTCTAGTGGGAGAAAAGGGAACCTCATTACATGAAAGCAAAGGTTTATTGGGTAATTAATATGGAATTTGGAGAAGGAATCGGCGCCATGTTTAAACATTTTAAAAATGAAAACGACGCGTTAGTCTGGCTTGGGCAGCCAAATGAAGCGAAGCCATGCTTAGAAGCCAAAATCCCGTTTGGAGCATATCATCAAAATTATACGAATTTGTGAAGAAACGTGGCCGAAATAAAACGAAAATAAGTGAATTTAAAACTTATAATACAGTTTATTATAATTAAAGTAACCAAAAAGAATTTAATTGTGTGTGAAACATAAAATTTAAAGAGAACTGAATCCCATATGAATAACCAGCAAAACTCCGAAAATTGATAAGTACATAGCGCTAGAAAAATAAACCTTTAGTGAACTTTTAGAGTTATAAAAAGAAATTTATAAGAAAATCTAAAATTGTAAATTACTAGAATATCTTGAAATAATATAAAAAGTTTAGTAGTAAGAAAGCCTAATCCATTTCAAACAGGTTAGGGACCTTTTTCTTATTCCAAATTTAAGATTTTACATCAGGAACCTAATTATTAAAACTATTTATAAAAATTAATTTTATTTATTAAAATTTATTTAATTAACCAAAGAGTTAGAAGATATATCTCATGCATAAAACCCCGAGATAATAAGAGATCTTAGAAAATAGACTATGTTATAAAATCTTGTAACTAAAATATTAAGAATTGAGTTTTGTCTATTTTATTAAAACTTAAGTTTTTTTGTTCTGTTTATTGTTAAAATTAAAAGAATTTAAATTATTCCAGAGTTTTTGTATTTTAAATTTAATAGACATTAAATTATTCATTCATTCAATAAATAATAAAGAAATAATTCTTTAAAAAAATATTATATTTGGCGCCCAACGTGGGGCTCGATATAAAAAGAGATAAAGTTTATTTAGAGATTTTGAAACAAAAATTAATTTAGAACTTTTTATATAAAAAAATTTTATTTTGAACTGAAAATAGATAAATAAAAATTGTAAAATTAAACAAACTGAGTTGAATAGAGTCAAGGCTAGGTTTAGTAGAATATAGTATATATATAAATTGTTTATTCTTATATAATAAGTTTACTTACAGCTAAAAAGAAAAAATATGTCTGATGAAAGCGAATCGTACAATTTGCGGGGGAATAAAGCTAAAAAAACGGGAAAAGGGGAACAATTAGAAAAGAGTAGGCTGACAAGGGTGATAGAAACAGAATGGGCTGCTCAGGGGTTTTTTTCATGCATATTAATAATATTATTATTATTGATTATATTTATTAATTTATTATTAGTATTATATACGAATTTTATGTTGCTACCTTTAAACAATTTTGTGATATTTTTTATTTCATTACCAAAAATGTAAATGAAGTCCATATGACATTTTCATCATTATTTTTGTAAATTAGATTATTATTTTGTTTCTTTAAAATATTATAATTAAGTTTATCAACAGTTTTCTTTTTATAGCCATTCTCAATTGCAATTTGATAGATAATGTTTTTCTCTCTTATTTTGTTTTCATTATTCATAGGTATTTTATGTAATCTATATAATAAATTGTATAATGCAGCCATTTTTTGATTATACGGATGGTATATATATATATATATATATATATATATATATTTATATTTATTTATTTATGTAACAAAAAGTTAAAAAATTGAAAGAATATAACTATGATTTTATTATAAAAATGTATTTGTTTTATTAAAAATATGAGAAAAAGCTATAATGTTATTATAAATAATAAATCTTGTTAATAGAAAACTCTTTGTACACACATTACATATCAGGAAGCCGATCTACTATTGGTTCATACTCTGATTGAGTCCGAAATTTTAAACATTATATTAGGAAATATTCTTTCAGTGAATAAATTAAAATAACATTTTTAACATTTATAATAAATTTAATCAGTTTTTTGATTTTTAAAATTTAATATTCTTAATTGACAAAAATTTACATATTGGTCTTTTTAAACTAATTTTTTTCTTTTATATAATAAAATATAGGCCATCAAAAGGCATGTGAAACCAAATAACAAAATTTTATAGATATTATTTACATTTTTAATAACATTTTGATAATTGTTTATTTAGCACTTTAATAAATTAAAAGCGGCTAACATTTCAATGAAAAATGTTTCAACTTGTTACTCATCTGGGAAAGCATCATTATAAATATATATATATATATATATATATATATATATATATATATATATATATATATATATATATATATATATATATATATATTAAAACAACATAGGTTATTGAAATGCAAGAATATTTATTAATTTATATCCAAAGCTTTTTGTTGGTAAACAGTACCAAAATCATCAGGAATGAATAATATAATCTAAATACACATATGCATATACATATGTATACAATTACAGATATACAATTATTTGTCATTTAAGAATATTAGATGAACACATGATAAAATTTAGTCTTATCTACATTAACCTACTTTAGTAAGCACTAAAAAAACAAACAATAAATCATTATTTATCCTTAAAATACATGTATTTATTGAAATTGTAATTGATTTTAATGGTAGTCATTATAGAGTGATTTAACATAACTTTAATTTAAATCCATAGCAATAATTTCAATTTGTGTATGTTTCTCTAATTAATATCATAGAGAAAGTTTTTACCATTTCAATATAGCTCCATTAAACTGTATAAATTGTGTAAGGTGCCATAATCTAGATATCCCTGTACAACAAGTATTATAAAAAAATTTATTAATAGGTGGCAACCGTTAGACTTCGAACATGAAGATTCTAAGTTCAAATCCGGATAGGCCCCTAAATTTTTTATAATTTATTTATTGAATAAATATTTGAAAAAACTTTATTATGATTAATTGTCATCCATTAGAGGTTTAAAAAAATATATTTGAACTTGATTGGATCAATAAAAACGTAATTTATTAACGATTGAAAATTAGTACAAGAAATATATCAGGAAAGTGTGAGCTAATACAAGGATATTAATAAAAGAAGACTAAAATGAAAAAACCTCAAAAGTTTTGGATTAATAAAAATTGAAAAATTATACTTTAAACCACAGTTTATCTCAGGTCTCACACTATAAAGGTCATAAAAACTAAGAGATAAGGTCTTGAAATTTTAGATATTGAGTAACACTAACTTTACAGTTTGTATTAATAAGTCTACTATATGACTTATCATGTGCAAAATTAATAAATAACAGCTTTTACAAAAAAAAAATATGGTTTAATTTTAGGTGCTAGAATACATAAATTAAATAACTATCAGATTAAACATCTCTTCAAAAAATCTCCTTTTAAACAAGTTTTCCTCCTCGATTTGAAGTAAACACTTTAAATTATGAAAATATTGGTCTTATAAACTTTCTGTATATAAAAATTATTTATATAAAAAGTTAAACATTATTAAACTTCTGTGTTTTATTTTAAAATATATTTAATAGGAATTGGTTAAGTGACAATAATAACAGATCAGAAATAAAACTAAGATGAATGGAATCGTAAATGCAAATATAGAATGGTATACAACTATTCTTCGAGCTTAGCTAGTGAGGTTATGTTACAACAAATAAAAGACATACATAAGACTCACAAATTAATCAATTATTTACTCATATGCGTTTCAATGACAAAGTCATCATCATCAGTGAGTGTTGCTACTACAAACTCTAACTTATAACAGTTGTAAGTTAGAGTTTGTAGTAGCATCACTCACTGATGATGATGACTTTGTCACTGAAACGCAAATGAATAAATAAATGATTAATTTGTGAGTCTTGTGTATGTCTTTCATTTGTTGTTGAATGGTATCTTGATATTATTCGATTCCATCTTCAATTGAGTTACTAGTTTTTTACTAGAACACTTGTTGGCAAAGAATTCAATGTCTACTATGCTATAGAAGTTCTACATGTGATGTTTCTCACAAATTTTGTAACACATATTTTCCATTCTATACTAAATAAATATAACTGAGTTTCATATCCCTAACTGTGAATAAGTTTCAGCCCCATTTTGGACTAAGTTAAATACATTCTTGGCTATTTCTCTTGAATGGAACCAAATAACAAAGTAGCTATATACAATAACGAAAAAAAATACTTACAGAAAACTGTATGTTGTTTAAAAATTTTAGTTTCATTTATTATTTCAAACTCCTTGACGTTATAGGTATCCACTCGTAAGCTGATCCATTACCTCGAAGGGTGAGGCAAAGGGAAGGGTAAGGGAAGCAAAAGACTCTTCCACAGACTTTATAATATGAGGTATATTATTTATATTACAATAATTTAGGTTTGACAAAGCCGAATTCGCTTTAAATATTATTTTATTTGATTTGTTATACTAAACAGATCATTTACATTAGGTTTAGAAAAAAATTACATACATAAATTTTCTAAACGGCCTCAACGCCTGCAATTTTTTACCGATGGCCTTTGATGCAACACACACTATACAAACCGATGTTTTTGATAGTGCTAGCTTTTTGTTTTCTATCGATAGATTGCGAGCCAGCTCATGAGTGAACAGCTATACAAGCTTGTCAGTTGGAAGTTTTCATAAAAGGATTGTGATTATTAAGACAGTTATAATTATAATTAATAAGTTTGATTAAATATTGCTTAAGAATAAAGTTGTACTTGAAAAACAAAATAAAACTAAGTGATTATTTGGGAAGGGTGGGTGACTAGCGAGTTAGCCTCGTCATTAAATCAACTGTTGCAAAACATGTCAGCAAGTAAGTTAATAATTTTTACTTAGTTACTCAAAAATACTATGTAAAAGGTAAGTAAAGCATAAAATTTTATGTAATGCATCCATAAATTACATAGCACAAAAATTAACCAAACAATCGCACCTCCCCTGAATGCAACTATGACCGCAAATTACTTCTTACCCCCAAATAATTACATAATTGAACTCTAACATCTATTAACAAAGTTATTTTTAAGTTACTGGATAATGTAGAGATAAAAAAAATGTATACACTGAATTAAATGTACTTTCCTAGCACAGAAAAATTGAGTTCAAGGACTAAGATGACAAACTTTTAAGTTAAAAGTACTGTACTATACCTGTCAACAAATCATTTAAGATAGTATATAAACTCTTGAATTTTGTAGTCCTTGAATAATAACTAACTTGTATAAACAGTAGTTTTGTGCATTTTGTTCCAATTTTGAAATGAATTCCTGTACTATAAACTCTAAATCAAGTAACAGTTTTTTTTGTTTAGTAGATGAAAAAAATAAAAACATCATTGTGATGGTTCCAAAATATCCCTAAATTAATACACTTGAATCTTGCCTAAAATGACTAGAAATTAACTCACTGAGTGGAATTAGGAATTGAAGCTATAAGAAGTTTCAGTTATGAGATTGTTATATTAGTTTTGATGATTTTGAAATGATAGAAAAATTGTTTTTAAAGTTAACTAATGTTCTACATGAACCTGAAAAATAAGAATGTTTTCTTATAATATTTTCACTGTGGTCCATGGTGGTTATGTAAGGTAAATTTTTTTCTAAAAAGGTAAAGTGCAATTTCAAGTAATAAACATAAAAACACAGGTGGCAAGCAACAAAAAACGTAGGTCAACTTTAGGAAACAATTTCCATATAATGTATTTTTTTTATAGATTATGTTGTCCATGATTGTCAGTAAAACTTTAAAGTTTGAAGTTAGCAACTTATATTTACAGTAAAAAAAAACTGAATGAGACATAACATGTTCAATTGCACTAAATGCCTCAGTGTCTCAATGAAAAAAAAATAATAACTCTGAGATAAACAGGGTGTCTAGTAAAATAGCTTGAAGAAATTCCCTGAGTTTTCCCTGACTTTTCCTCTTTTAGATGTCTATAGAAAGCCCAGTTTACATTGGGCCCATCCATTGATATCTGAAGGATCTTGGATAAATCCAGACTTTGAACACCTTTTAAGAACGAATTGAGTACCTCTTTTGCTTTTGTGTCTGTAAGGAACACAGAACCAAAATATCGAGCTTTCACTTCATCCGTCTCTGCATCCCAATACCTAATACTCAAATCCATTTGGGCTCTTTGTGATATTTTGTTTAAACTTTCATCAAAGCCAATTCCACAGTTAGAATTTGAATTTAATGATGTCAGTAACAGATCTATAAAATAATTTGATAAACCGAATACAACACTATAGGAAATTTTATCTTTCCGCAATCTCATGTTCTGTGCAATGTTGCTATCAGGGAACATCCTTGGAAAGAGGCACACACTACCTTCTGCATTGCATAAAGAAGTGTTGCATTACTAAATTCACGCACCATATAATCTCTGCTTCGGTCCCTTCATCTTTCAGTTTATATTTATCCTAAGGAAGGAGGGGAGGTAATGAAAACCGGAACATTCTATGTTGAAATAAACAGTGTAAAAATAATCACCGTCAAATAAAACGCATACTATCACGAGTCTAGACAAATAGCTGGCTACGAATGTTTACACAGCGTTCTGTGTGGTCAGAAACAGACTGAGTTATCTGCTATCCCCACCTGTCCATATGATAACAGAACCACTGCGCACCCCAAGGCCACGGTCCAGGGTAAAACTTCCCAGCTGTACCAACTCGACAAGTTTAATATTTATTGACATAAGTCCTGAAGTCATACCAATGGGCTTATCAAATAAATAATGAGCATCTAAATATAGAAGTGTTATTTCCTGACTGCCCTGCCCCTAAACCGCTGGCTTACAATACCAAATATTCGAGAGAAATGGCCACTAGTTTTGTTTCTAATCAAAATTAATATTTTCCCGATTTTTTAAAATTTTCCCTGACTTTTCCCTGATTTTCCAGAATCTTAAAATTCCCTGACTTTTCCAGGTTTTCCCGGTTTTCCCTGTCACTAGATACCCTGATAAAACTAGACACTGATGAAGATCAGTTACTTGTATTTAAAAAAAACACATTAGGTGTTTCAGTAAAATTTTCATAAACCTACTTACATTTACATAAGTCAATTCAAAAGGTATAAATTTTCAGTAGTAATCGCTTTATGAATTAGCTGAATTATAAATCAATGAAAAAAAATGGTAGAGTACAAAGCTGAAAATACTGGGATTTACCATTGACAATATGTTTTTGAATAGGTCATATTGCACTTTAATATTTTTGAAATAAAAAAAAATAACTATAGTGATGGACTCATTCAAAGGAATATAAGAACAAAAGTAGAAAATGTATTATAATATCAAAGTTATATAATATGGTAATTAATATTGAATATGTATGAGTTTTGCCGATGATATAACGATCTGGGTCACATCCACTGATCATTTAAAAGCATGTGAAATCCTTCAGTCCTCACTGGATAAATTCACTAATTGGTGCTCTAAATGGTCTCTAACTATATTGGCGGAGAAGACCAATTGCACTTTTTTCACCCGTCGAAATAAATTGGAATCTTTTGTCCCCGAACTCAAAATACTTGGCAAGCGATTGAAATATAATAGGTCACCTAAACTACTAGGGATCCTTTTGGATCCGAAACTGCGATGGAGTAGTCATATGGAGTATGTTATGGAAAAATGTGTATCAAGACTTAATGCTCTCAAAGTCGTGGCCAGCCGCGATTGGGGCACCGATACAACTACTCTAAAGATGTTTAATATTGTCTTCTTGAGATCTAAGGCAACCTATGCATGTGCAGTGTGGGGTTCGATGGCGAGGTCTCACCTGAAAAGACTGCAAACTCTACAATCTGCTGCATTCCGGTTATGCCTGGGGTGCACCAAATCCACCTCTACAGCAGCCATGGAGATTGTATTGGGAGTTGAACCTATTGGACTCTATATCGATAAAACGATATGGACCAAATACTTGTCAATAAAGGCTCTTACGCCAATCCACCCATTAAGTAACATAGTGTCATATGATTCCAACATAAAGCAGTCATTCAGGTATAAAATTAATCAACTGTCCACCAAAATGCCTTGTTTTGTCTCTGTGAAAATTCCGACTTACTATTAATATAGAGCCCCCAAGTAGATGGCCCGAGATAAACATTGCACTTAACCTGCCACTTGAGGTGAGCAAGAAAGATCATGTACAACTATTAAAAACAATAACATTAAACATGATTCAATCTCAATACAAAAGCCACAAAAATATTCACATATGGCTCGCTCGACCAGGAGAAGAGCTTATTGGGGGCAGGCTACTATAATGAATCGAACGGAGACTGTTTTTACATCCCAGCCAAAAAAAATTCCAGCATGGATACTGAGCTTTTGGCTATAAGTGGAGCCCTGACTAGCTGTGAGCATTTAAAGGGCAATTCAAAATATGCATCCTATCGGATTCGAAAGCCGCCCTTCAGTCATTGTTAAGTAATTCTACAAGTTCATACTCGTTTCGGATATCAGAAATAAGAAAAACCATCCTAGAACTAGTGGACAGCGGGAAGGAATTAACTCTTCAATGGGTACCTGCCCATTGCAGAGTACCCGGAAACAAAAAGGCTGACGAAATTGCGAAAAATAGCCTCAACCATGGGACCTACAGATGAAGGCAAACATTCCCTGCTACATTGCAAAAGTGTAAGCAGGGAAGTTTTCCGAAAACTTTGGTGTGAAAATTGGGAAAAAGAGTCTGCTGGTCGTCACCTTTACCAGCTCCAACCAGAACCACCAGTCGAGGACAAATATAGGGAAGTAGCACGATCAACAGCATCTTTTGCTGCCAGAGCAAGAACCGGTCATCTGGTGACACAGGAGTACCTATTTCGTTTTAATCTCACAGAGTCTCCGTTGTGTGCGCTCTGTGGTGTGGGGAGCGAAACAATTGAACACATCCTGCTGAAATGCCCTTACCCACTACCTACATTACCCATGCCCTACCCTTACCCTCAGACCAATTGTGTCAAAGTGGCAAGATATTCTAGTTAAGAAGAACCTGTGGACCATAGCATCATATATATATCGTGGACATCGGGCCATCGGCTACAGTTGAGCTGGACGCCTGCACGAAGACGTAAGAAGTAAGTAATATTGAATATACTTTTAGAAATCCATTTGATAGGAAGAAATATTATTAGAAACAGGTAATTAACCAAGAATGTTTTAGTAAAACAAAATAATAGTAGATAGGCTAAAATAAATCTCAAGAGATTCAGACAGATAATAAAATAGTAACAGGTAAAAATATTTGTAATGTAAAAGCATAAATTTAAAATGCTTACAAACTACATACCAAAAATATATACCAAAACTACATACCAAAAATAGGCTATATACCAAAACTACATACCAAAAATATATACCAAAACTACATAACAAAAATATATACCAAAACTACATACCAAAAATATATACCAAAACTACATACCAAAAAAAAAAAAAAAAAAAAAAAATATATATATATATACCTTTTATTGCTTAGTAACAACTAATTTTCTGTATATAGAACTAAAAGCATTTTCTCTTCATAAAGTATTGTCCAGAGTGTTACACAGTTCAGAGGATATTGGATTTTACCAAAGCTAATAATAATAAAATAAAGAAAACTGAAATGAACTATTTATGATGAAGCTGCGGTAAATTGAAATTGGAAAGGGTCAGACATTAACAAATTTTTAATGAAATGGAAATGGATAAAAGTATAAGGTAGGAGACAGAAAGGCAATTGGCTGGTAAAGTTTGGACAGGTAAAGAAGGATGGCAGAAGGCCAATGGCCCAGAAAGGTAGAGTGGCTTCCCCCCAAAAAAAGTAAGAAATTGGCGTAATAGGATTGATCAAGCAACTACTGCAAGAAACCTAGGAGAAGCATTAACGTATGACAGGAGAAATTGGAGATGGAGATGCAACGAAAGCTGTTTGGAGGTATTATAAAATGATATGCATTTGTACTTCCGAATTACAACTATTCTAATTACAAGTAGATATAAGATAGTTTTAAGTAAATAAGTTACATTTATTTAAACTGCACGTACAATATACTTATATGCCTGCATGTACAGTTCCTTAATACTGAACTGTACATACGTATATACATTAAGAACGGATCTTTCAAAAGAGCGGACAACCGGCTGCTGTTGCTTAGTCTTGATGCTTGACATATTCGATCAGTTAGTTAAATCCTCAGAAAGCCTTTTCCATACTAGGAAATATCATCACTTTCACTATATGTACTTAAACAAGAATCTTACTTGGTATTTATACGAGTTAACTTTCAAAGATTGATAGTATCTCCATTATCGAGCATCACTGACTGGGGGCTGTAATAGACTACATATATATATTGTAACATTTTAAAGTAGTATACATATAAAAGGCACTTACCAAAATAAGATAAATATATAAAAATAAATTCAGTATGTAAAAATTACTAAAATATACCAGGAACGAATTGTAAACATAACCTAATTTCACTTGTGTAGAAAATGCACACGGTCACATTTTAGATCTAATCACAAGATTTTATATAAAAGAAAAAAAACACACAAATCACTATTTATAAGAATATGTATTAGAAATAATTGATAGGTAACAATTTAAATAGAACTATGTAAAAAAAATACACTTAAAACTTTCACACGGCAAGCTAGTGAGTGTTCTGTAGTAAACACGATATAACGGATTTGTGGAGTTGCGTGCGCATTGACCGGCAAAAGATATTCGTTTTAAATATTTCTCTTGGAGATATAATAGAAAACAGTTTTGGATTTAAATGCAAAGAAATTTAAGTGCAGTTGTTAAGAAGAAGAAGTGTATCCGTAAAGAAGAAGAACATGACATCCGTAAAGCTGTTACTTGCAAGGAATAAACGAAAAAATAGCGGAAATTCACGACTTGGCCATTTTTTTCTAACAAAGGTAGCGTCAGGACGCAGTTGGAACAAAGCATTGGAACGAGGAAGACGTATTCAGAATTGGCTGTCGAAATTTTATTTTTTTTACTGGTGCGGAAAGTGCAGTATCGTGTTTAAATCATAATTACAGAGTAACAATAAGCCAAACCATTGAACTGATCAATTAAGAAGACATTATTCAGGAAAATATATTAATTAGAAACTAAATAACTTGTAAAAATTTTAACTTGTAAGAATTGTAATTTAGATATTTTTTTGAAAGTGCCAACTCAAAATTTATTAGTCAAAATTTAGAAAACCCACCTATTTAACCCGAGATAAAGAGAGCTCAAGCTCAAATTGAAATAATTAAATCAATTTCAATTCATATTAAATTTTATAACTAAACTTCTTGCTGCCATAACAAATTTAAGACTTAGGCTAATAAAGCTTAATTTTTGTAATTCTTTGTAGAGGAAATAAGAATTTTTAATTAGTAAGTGACTTTGTAAAAGATAACAAGGAATGTCATTTTAAAATATTAAAAGTTTATTGTAACAAAAGGCAGCATTGAATTGTTATTTCTTTTAAATTATAAATTTTATTAAGACTTGTATAAAAACAAAATTACCATTATTACATTTGGCACACAAACGTGGGGCTCGATTATAAAAAAATTTAAGAATTAACCTCAAGGCACTTTAGATAAGATTATTAATTAAATATTTGTATTAATATTGTTTACTTTTCAGGACTTTGCAACCATAAGTCAATAATTTTTTTTATTTTCAAAATTTAAATAGGATAAAGGGGAATTTTGAAATTTTAGATAAAGAAATAAAAAAAAATGGAATCTGAAACAGGTACATATAATTTAAGGAGGGAGAAAGCGAAAAAAACAAAAAAATTAGAGGAATATAACAAACATAGTAGGTCTAGGAAGGGTACAGCAATTGAGGAAGCTGCAAAAGGAAAATATGTGACATTAAAAGAAAAAATAGATGAAAAAGAGGAAGAAGCTACAATAGGCCTAATAGAATTGGAAGAAGGGACAAGCCTAGAAATACAAGAGTCAGAAATGGAAGGCACAGATATGCCTATAGAAGAGAGTGAGGTGGAAACCCAAGTAGATGAGGCTAGGGGATTACCACTGATGCAAACCCAACAGAAAAAGGGAAATAATGAGAATGAAGAATTGAGGGAAATGATGAGATCTCTCATGGAAATGAGTCTAAAAGGGAGAGAGGAAATGAAGGAGGATATGAGAGAATTAAAAAAGGAATTAAAAGAGAATATAAAGGAAGGAAAAGAGGAGATGAAAGAAATGAGTGAGAATATGAATAGACAATTAGATAAGATGGACGAAATAAGAAAAGAATTAAATGAGAATATAAAGGAGGAAAATAAGGAGATGAAAGAAGAGATGAACAGAGGATTTGCCTCAAGTAGGTTGGAAATGGATAAGAAATTCGAAAGCCTAAAGGAAGAAAATAGGAGAATGATAGAGGATATGAGGGAACAGTTGAGAACAGAGAATAATGCTGAAATAGGAGTTATGAGAAGAGACTTAGAGGAGAAGATTAAGGAGAATTTAGAGGAAACAAAAGAAATAATAGCTGATGTGACAGAAATTAATAAGAAAGAGATAGAGAAGGTAGAAAGAATGACAATACAGAACAGGGAAGAGTTAAGAGTTTTAAATAGGGAGATAGCGATTGAGAAAAACAATAATAATGATAGAATTGACCGATTGGAAACAGAAGGAAGGAGGAATAATGAGAAACAAGGGGAATTGACCCAGAGAATGGAAAAGGTAGAAAAGAAGGTGG
This sequence comes from Prosapia bicincta, assembly GCA_036971475.1. Taxonomy (NCBI): domain Eukaryota; kingdom Metazoa; phylum Arthropoda; class Insecta; order Hemiptera; family Cercopidae; genus Prosapia; species Prosapia bicincta. Next base: position 2,438,759 of record JBAIZL010000376.1, on the reverse strand, counting down.
AAGAAAATAAAGGAGGAGAAGGCCTAAGGATAATACAGGTGTCATGCGGGAATCAGGAGGAGATGCCAAAATTTAATGGTAGGAATGGTAACCCTATGGAGTTCCTAAAAAGACTGGATAGGTATGTGGAGAAAAAATTTGGATGTAGGACAGGGGAAGGATTTGAAAATGAATGGAGAGGAATCATAGATAGAGTCTTGGAAGTAGGAGCGGCAAGATGGTGGGAATCAATCAGAGAGGAAGTGGAAAATTTCGCAGATTTACAAGATAGGTTTATAGAAAGATACTGGGCCAAAGAAATACAGGAAGGCATCAAAGAAAGAATAGAAAATGAAAGGTATATAGAGGGAAATGGAAGAGCCAGAGCAGATTATTTCATAGAAAGAGTCATAGTTTTAAAGAACATGACACCACCGCAAAATGAGGAAGAGATAGTCCGGAGATTAAGCCGGCATTTTAATGAAAGGATACAGTTGTCAAGAAGAGTACAAAATATAAAAACGATCCGAGAGATGGAAAGGATGCTAAATGAGGAGGATATAGAGGAGAGAAATAAGGAAATAAGACAGAGAAACAGGGGACCATGGAATAGGCCTACCCCTAGAGAGGAACAGACTGGAAATAGATTTCCACCCAGAAGGGGTGAGGAAGGGATGAGACAGCAGGGAAATAGAAGATTTCCAGGACCAGGAGAATTGTATAGAAGGAATGAATATAGAAGTGAAGGACGGCCATATGTCCAGTTTTTTAACAGAAGAATAGATAATCATATGAGGGGGAATATTGAACCAAGACCAGGGCAGGAAAATAGTCGAGAAAATAGAGGAGACAGGAATTACAGAACAAATGACAGGAGCCAGAAGGAAATAAATCAGATAGAGGCAAGGACAGGCGTGGGGACAAGGAAGGAGGATGGTGCACATAGTCAAACGGAAAACTAGAGAACACTGGTATCGTCGCCTTGGATCAGGAAAAGGAGCATCAAACAGAACAAATGAGGTTGCCAGTGATAAAATTTGATAAAAGCTCCTACGATAAAATTAAGTTAACTATAAATAATGTATTAATCAGTAGAAAATTTTTAGAACAAGAAGATGAGGAGAGAAATTATAATTTAGGAATTGAAAAAAAAATAATAAACCCAGAGATAGAGATTAAGATGGAAGATACAAGTTTACTAGCATTAATAGACACAGGCAGTAACGTAACATGTATCCAGGAGAAATGGATGTTAGAGAATAAAAATAAAATAGGAAAAATAGAAATCTTACCAATAAAAAATTTAACCATTCGGACTGCAACAAATAAGAAAACTAAAAAGATAAACAAAATGATCATGGTAATAGGAGAAAGGAAGGGTAAAATATCCGTTTCAATGCCTAGTGGTGCCAGGCTTATTGAGAAAATTTATTATAGGTACGGATATGTTGATGGATGTGGAGGCACAACTTGATTTTGGAAAATGGGAAATGGAGTTTAAATATGAAAACAAATTACATAAATCAAAAATGAGTGTAGATGGGCAGACAAAATTTAAAGGGGAGATGAATAATTTTGAAAATGAGATGGAGGAGGAATTGAGTTGTGATGAACAGGAAGGAATGGATGATATGGAAAAATGGGAAGAATTTGAAACTTTTGGAAACCAGAGTAAAAATTATATTAAAATTGTACAAGAGGAGGGAGAGATAAAAAAAGAGGATATTTTTGAAAGAATAGGGAATGAAGAGGTAACTGAGGAACAAAGACAGGAGATGAGTGATTTAATAGAAAAGTATAAAGAAGTATTTTCAGACCAGCCCGGTTTATGCACTGCATATAAACATAAGATTAAAGTTAGGGAAGATGTACCATTTTACCAAAGAAATTACCCAATTCCTACAAAGTACCAAGATCAGGTACAAGAAGAGATAGAGAAAATGTTGAGGTTAGGTATAATTGAAAGAAGTACTAGTCCATATATTAATCCAATAGTCCCAGTCATCAAAACCAATGGGAAAGTTAGATTATGTTTAGATGCAAGAAAACTAAATGAAATTATAATTCCGGATTATGATTGCTATAGAGGAATAAATGAGATTCTACACAGAGCAAAGAGAGTTAATTGGTTGAGTACCATGGACCTCACTAACAGTTTCTGGCAGGTTGAATTGGAAGAGGAGTCAAGAAAATATACTGCATTCCAACATAGAGGGAAAACATACCAGTTTGTTGTTACACCCTATGGATTGAAAACATCTCTAGCAGCATTGGCAAGAGCTATGGACAGTATTATGAGGGAGGAATTAGAAGATTTCACCTTAATATATGTAGATGATATAGTCTGTATGTCTGAGACATTTGAGGAGCATAAAAAACACCTAGAAAGGATCTTCCAAATTTTTTTAAAAAACAACATGACCATTAAATTTGATAAATCAGAGTTCTGTAGAAAAGATATTTCATTCTTAGGATATAGATTGACTACAAATGGAGTAAAAATGGATGAAGAGAAGGTTAGAGCTATATTAGAATTTCCCTCACCTAAAAATCCTCGACAGTTAAAAGGTTTTATTGGAATGGCTAATTATTATAATAAATTTATAGAAAAATATTCAGAATTTGTACAACCATTATTAAAATTATTATCTAATAGAAACAAATTTATTTGGACAGAAGAGGAGGAGCGAAATTTTATTAAATTAAAGAAAAAATTTTTGGAAACAAATGTACTTACTCACCCAGATTACCAGAAAACATTTTACCTACAAACAGATGCCAGTGAATATGCCATAGGAGGACACATCTATCAGATTGATGAAAAGGGGGAGAAAAAGGCAGTAATGTTTATGAGCCGCACATTAAAAGGAAGTGAAGTTAAATATTATACCACTGAGAAGGAATTACTTGCTATATTGTTTTGTCTGCAGAAAGCAAGACAGATCATCCTAGGAAGAAAAATTGTGATCCAGACTGACCATCAGGCCTTAACTTTTATTAAGACTTGTAAAATTTTAAATTCAAGATTGCATAGATGGATATTACTAATGCAAGAGTATGATTATACTATTGAACACTGTAAAGGAAAAGAAAATGTAGTTGCAGACCTATTGAGCAGGAACCCTTGTGACAAAAATAAGTTTGAAAGGAGAGACCAAAATTCAGAATTACAAATAAATTATATAGAAAGAGTTATGGATATGGAAATGTGTACAAAATTTAAAGAATTTAGTAAATTACAAGTAGAAGATTTAGAAGTTAGAGAAATAAAAGAAAACATTCAAAATTATCTTCAAAATTATAAAATTATTAATAACTTAGTATATAAAAGAAATAGGGAAAGTTGGAAAATAGTAGTACCAAAGGGAATGATTAAAGAAATAGTGGGTACTTGTCATGAATATTACCTGCATGCAGGAGCTAAGAAATGTCATACCATATTATCAGAGAGCTTCACTTGGAAGAAGATGGGAAAAAGCATTAGGGGAATTATTAAAACATGTAATATTTGTCAAAGAGCTAAAAATGTAACCCAAGGTAATTTTGGAGAGATGAAAGGGATCCAAGTGGAAAAACCAAAGGAGCAATTGTCAATTGATTTTATAGGACCATTTCAAAGAACTGTAGGAGGCTATAAGTATTTATTAGTAATGTTAGATGTATTTACAAAATTCGTTCAAATCTATAAATTGAAAAAGGCAACCACAGGGGAGGCAATTAAATGTTTAGAAAATTATATAGAAAATTTCGGGAGAGTAGAAAGAATACAGACTGATCATGGAACCCAGTTTAATAATAAGAAATGGCTGGAGTATATAAAAAATAGAGAAATGAAACCAATATTTTCTCCAATAAGGAGGCCACAAAGCAATATCGTTGAGAGGGTGAATAAGGAGATCATTAGATGTTTGAGAACATATTGTCATCATAACCATAGAGAATGGGGAAAATATGTAGAGGTTATTAACCAGGCAATTAATGAAATTCCTCATGAGACTACAGGATACACACCTAACCAGCTACAACTAGGAATTCAGGATGAAAGGTTTTGGCAAAAGGAAATAAAAAATTTTGGCTGGAGTTCAAAATTAATAAATTTAGAAAGACATTTAGAAATTGCTAGGAGTAGAATTAAGAAGAAGGCTCATAAGAGAGCAGAGAAATTTAATAAAACTCATAAAATAGAAGAATTAAATGTTGGGGACAAGGTATTAGTAAAAGAAAATTGGCAACCACAGGGTATAAGAGGTGAGATGGCAAAATTATTTTATGTATATGATGGACCTTATGTGATCACCAAGAAATATGGCAAAGCGACTTATGAAATCAAAGATGCTAGAAGCAATAAAATTAGAGGAATTTTCCATATTAGCTTGTTAAAGAAATTTTATGAACCAAGGGAGGCACACCAGGGAGAATCAGATAAATTTCAGGTAGAACAAATTAAATAAATAAAGGGAGAAGTCGAGAGAAAGGAAAATAACAAGGGATAATAAGATGGTAACAACAGGAATGACTCAGGATATAAAAGTATTAGGAAAAGGAAGCGAATGTAGGAGGGATAGATAACAAATAAACCGGAAATGACAATAGACCAGAAATGACTTAATAATTAAACAAACACTTGAAAAAAAAATATAAAGAAATAAAAAAAAAAAAAAAATATGTAAATAAAAATAAAATAGGAAGGGATGAATGAATAAGAACAAGGACCTAACCTACAAACAACCTAGACATGCTATGACTCGGTTAGGCTAAAATTAAAAAAAAAAAGAACACTGTGTCAGAAGATAGATTATATAGATAAATAAAAAGACTTATGATTGGAAGGATTCCATTCTATTAAAATTAAAATAAAGAAAGAAAAAGAAAAAGTTTATAAAATAGATTCTAAGAATCAGAAAATGATTAATGTACGAGGTGTTAAGAGTAAGAGTATTGTTGATTAAATGTTAATTGTTAATTTATTGTATTGTTAGTAGTTAAGTATATCATATGTAATTAGAGGGCAGCAGACAAGCAAGAAGGATAGAGTAAGAGTTTACTCCCAAAATGTGAAAATTGAGAGTTAAGAGTAAAAGGATTGTTGATTAAATGTTAATTGTTAATTTATTGTATTGTTAGGAGTTAAGTATATCATATGTAATTAGATGGCAGCAGACAAGCAAGAAGGATAGAGTAAGAGTTGACTCCCAAAATGTGAAAATTGAGATAAAAAAAAGGAATTTTGGAATCAAAATTTTTTTTTATCTAAATTTGGGGACTATGTAACATTTTGAAGTAGTATACATATAAAAGGCACTTACCAAAATAAGATAAATATATAAAAATAAATTCAGTATGTAAAAATTACTAAAATATACCAGGAACGAATTGTAAACATAACCTAATTTCACTTGTGTAGAAAATGCACACGGTCACATTTTAGATCTAATCACAAGATTTTATATAAAAGAAAAAAAACACACAAATCACTATTTATAAGAATATGTATTAGAAATAATTGATAGGTAACAATTTAAATAGAACTATGTAAAAAAAATACACTTAAAACTTTCACACGGCAAGCTAGTGAGTGTTCTGTAGTAAACACGATATAACGGATTTGTGGAGTTGCGTGCGCATTGACCGGCAAAAGATATTCGTTTTAAATATTTCTCTTGGAGATATAATAGAAAACAGTTTTGGATTTAAATGCAAAGAAATTTAAGTGCAGTTGTTAAGAAGAAGAAGTGTATCCGTAAAGAAGAAGAACATGACATCCGTAAAGCTGTTACTTGCAAGGAATAAACGAAAAAATAGCGGAAATTCACGACTTGGCCATTTTTTTCTAACAAAGGTAGCGTCAGGACGCAGTTGGAACAAAGCATTGGAACGAGGAAGACGTATTCAGAATTGGCTGTCGAAATTTTATTTTTTTTACTGGTGCGGAAAGTGCAGTATCGTGTTTAAATCATAATTACAGAGTAACAATAAGCCAAACCATTGAACTGATCAATTAAGAAGACATTATTCAGGAAAATATATTAATTAGAAACTAAATAACTTGTAAAAATTTTAACTTGTAAGAATTGTAATTTAGATATTTTTTTGAAAGTGCCAACTCAAAATTTATTAGTCAAAATTTAGAAAACCCACCTATTTAACCCGAGATAAAGAGAGCTCAAGCTCAAATTGAAATAATTAAATCAATTTCAATTCATATTAAATTTTATAACTAAACTTCTTGCTGCCATAACAAATTTAAGACTTAGGCTAATAAAGCTTAATTTTTGTAATTCTTTGTAGAGGAAATAAGAATTTTTAATTAGTAAGTGACTTTGTAAAAGATAACAAGGAATGTCATTTTAAAATATTAAAAGTTTATTGTAACAAAAGGCAGCATTGAATTGTTATTTCTTTTAAATTATAAATTTTATTAAGACTTGTATAAAAACAAAATTACCATTATTACATTTGGCACACAAACGTGGGGCTCGATTATAAAAAAATTTAAGAATTAACCTCAAGGCACTTTAGATAAGATTATTAATTAAATATTTGTATTAATATTGTTTACTTTTCAGGACTTTGCAACCATAAGTCAATAATTTTTTTTATTTTCAAAATTTAAATAGGATAAAGGGGAATTTTGAAATTTTAGATAAAGAAATAAAAAAAAATGGAATCTGAAACAGGTACATATAATTTAAGGAGGGAGAAAGCGAAAAAAACAAAAAAATTAGAGGAATATAACAAACATAGTAGGTCTAGGAAGGGTACAGCAATTGAGGAAGCTGCAAAAGGAAAATATGTGACATTAAAAGAAAAAATAGATGAAAAAGAGGAAGAAGCTACAATAGGCCTAATAGAATTGGAAGAAGGGACAAGCCTAGAAATACAAGAGTCAGAAATGGAAGGCACAGATATGCCTATAGAAGAGAGTGAGGTGGAAACCCAAGTAGATGAGGCTAGGGGATTACCACTGATGCAAACCCAACAGAAAAAGGGAAATAATGAGAATGAAGAATTGAGGGAAATGATGAGATCTCTCATGGAAATGAGTCTAAAAGGGAGAGAGGAAATGAAGGAGGATATGAGAGAATTAAAAAAGGAATTAAAAGAGAATATAAAGGAAGGAAAAGAGGAGATGAAAGAAATGAGTGAGAATATGAATAGACAATTAGATAAGATGGACGAAATAAGAAAAGAATTAAATGAGAATATAAAGGAGGAAAATAAGGAGATGAAAGAAGAGATGAACAGAGGATTTGCCTCAAGTAGGTTGGAAATGGATAAGAAATTCGAAAGCCTAAAGGAAGAAAATAGGAGAATGATAGAGGATATGAGGGAACAGTTGAGAACAGAGAATAATGCTGAAATAGGAGTTATGAGAAGAGACTTAGAGGAGAAGATTAAGGAGAATTTAGAGGAAACAAAAGAAATAATAGCTGATGTGACAGAAATTAATAAGAAAGAGATAGAGAAGGTAGAAAGAATGACAATACAGAACAGGGAAGAGTTAAGAGTTTTAAATAGGGAGATAGCGATTGAGAAAAACAATAATAATGATAGAATTGACCGATTGGAAACAGAAGGAAGGAGGAATAATGAGAAACAAGGGGAATTGACCCAGAGAATGGAAAAGGTAGAAAAGAAGGTGGAAGAAAATAAAGGAGGAGAAGGCCTAAGGATAATACAGGTGTCATGCGGGAATCAGGAGGAGATGCCAAAATTTAATGGTAGGAATGGTAACCCTATGGAGTTCCTAAAAAGACTGGATAGGTATGTGGAGAAAAAATTTGGATGTAGGACAGGGGAAGGATTTGAAAATGAATGGAGAGGAATCATAGATAGAGTCTTGGAAGTAGGAGCGGCAAGATGGTGGGAATCAATCAGAGAGGAAGTGGAAAATTTCGCAGATTTACAAGATAGGTTTATAGAAAGATACTGGGCCAAAGAAATACAGGAAGGCATCAAAGAAAGAATAGAAAATGAAAGGTATATAGAGGGAAATGGAAGAGCCAGAGCAGATTATTTCATAGAAAGAGTCATAGTTTTAAAGAACATGACACCACCGCAAAATGAGGAAGAGATAGTCCGGAGATTAAGCCGGCATTTTAATGAAAGGATACAGTTGTCAAGAAGAGTACAAAATATAAAAACGATCCGAGAGATGGAAAGGATGCTAAATGAGGAGGATATAGAGGAGAGAAATAAGGAAATAAGACAGAGAAACAGGGGACCATGGAATAGGCCTACCCCTAGAGAGGAACAGACTGGAAATAGATTTCCACCCAGAAGGGGTGAGGAAGGGATGAGACAGCAGGGAAATAGAAGATTTCCAGGACCAGGAGAATTGTATAGAAGGAATGAATATAGAAGTGAAGGACGGCCATATGTCCAGTTTTTTAACAGAAGAATAGATAATCATATGAGGGGGAATATTGAACCAAGACCAGGGCAGGAAAATAGTCGGGAAAATAGAGGAGACAGGAATTACAGAACAAATGACAGGAGCCAGAAGGAAATAAATCAGATAGAGGCAAGGACAGGCGTGGGGACAAGGAAGGAGGATGGTGCACATAGTCAAACGGAAAACTAGAGAACACTGGTATCGTCGCCTTGGATCAGGAAAAGGAGCATCAAACAGAACAAATGAGGTTGCCAGTGATAAAATTTGATAAAAGCTCCTACGATAAAATTAAGTTAACTATAAATAATGTATTAATCAGTAGAAAATTTTTAGAACAAGAAGATGAGGAGAGAAATTATAATTTAGGAATTGAAAAAAAAATAATAAACCCAGAGATAGAGATTAAGATGGAAGATACAAGTTTACTAGCATTAATAGACACAGGCAGTAACGTAACATGTATCCAGGAGAAATGGATGTTAGAGAATAAAAATAAAATAGGAAAAATAGAAATCTTACCAATAAAAAATTTAACCATTCGGACTGCAACAAATAAGAAAACTAAAAAGATAAACAAAATGATCATGGTAATAGGAGAAAGGAAGGGTAAAATATCCGTTTCAATGCCTAGTGGTGCCAGGCTTATTGAGAAAATTTATTATAGGTACGGATATGTTGATGGATGTGGAGGCACAACTTGATTTTGGAAAATGGGAAATGGAGTTTAAATATGAAAACAAATTACATAAATCAAAAATGAGTGTAGATGGGCAGACAAAATTTAAAGGGGAGATGAATAATTTTGAAAATGAGATGGAGGAGGAATTGAGTTGTGATGAACAGGAAGGAATGGATGATATGGAAAAATGGGAAGAATTTGAAACTTTTGGAAACCAGAGTAAAAATTATATTAAAATTGTACAAGAGGAGGGAGAGATAAAAAAAGAGGATATTTTTGAAAGAATAGGGAATGAAGAGGTAACTGAGGAACAAAGACAGGAGATGAGTGATTTAATAGAAAAGTATAAAGAAGTATTTTCAGACCAGCCCGGTTTATGCACTGCATATAAACATAAGATTAAAGTTAGGGAAGATGTACCATTTTACCAAAGAAATTACCCAATTCCTACAAAGTACCAAGATCAGGTACAAGAAGAGATAGAGAAAATGTTGAGGTTAGGTATAATTGAAAGAAGTACTAGTCCATATATTAATCCAATAGTCCCAGTCATCAAAACCAATGGGAAAGTTAGATTATGTTTAGATGCAAGAAAACTAAATGAAATTATAATTCCGGATTATGATTGCTATAGAGGAATAAATGAGATTCTACACAGAGCAAAGAGAGTTAATTGGTTGAGTACCATGGACCTCACTAACAGTTTCTGGCAGGTTGAATTGGAAGAGGAGTCAAGAAAATATACTGCATTCCAACATAGAGGGAAAACATACCAGTTTGTTGTTACACCCTATGGATTGAAAACATCTCTAGCAGCATTGGCAAGAGCTATGGACAGTATTATGAGGGAGGAATTAGAAGATTTCACCTTAATATATGTAGATGATATAGTCTGTATGTCTGAGACATTTGAGGAGCATAAAAAACACCTAGAAAGGATCTTCCAAATTTTTTTAAAAAACAACATGACCATTAAATTTGATAAATCAGAGTTCTGTAGAAAAGATATTTCATTCTTAGGATATAGATTGACTACAAATGGAGTAAAAATGGATGAAGAGAAGGTTAGAGCTATATTAGAATTTCCCTCACCTAAAAATCCTCGACAGTTAAAAGGTTTTATTGGAATGGCTAATTATTATAATAAATTTATAGAAAAATATTCAGAATTTGTACAACCATTATTAAAATTATTATCTAATAGAAACAAATTTATTTGGACAGAAGAGGAGGAGCGAAATTTTATTAAATTAAAGAAAAAATTTTTGGAAACAAATGTACTTACTCACCCAGATTACCAGAAAACATTTTACCTACAAACAGATGCCAGTGAATATGCCATAGGAGGACACATCTATCAGATTGATGAAAAGGGGGAGAAAAAGGCAGTAATGTTTATGAGCCGCACATTAAAAGGAAGTGAAGTTAAATATTATACCACTGAGAAGGAATTACTTGCTATATTGTTTTGTCTGCAGAAAGCAAGACAGATCATCCTAGGAAGAAAAATTGTGATCCAGACTGACCATCAGGCCTTAACTTTTATTAAGACTTGTAAAATTTTAAATTCAAGATTGCATAGATGGATATTACTAATGCAAGAGTATGATTATACTATTGAACACTGTAAAGGAAAAGAAAATGTAGTTGCAGACCTATTGAGCAGGAACCCTTGTGACAAAAATAAGTTTGAAAGGAGAGACCAAAATTCAGAATTACAAATAAATTATATAGAAAGAGTTATGGATATGGAAATGTGTACAAAATTTAAAGAATTTAGTAAATTACAAGTAGAAGATTTAGAAGTTAGAGAAATAAAAGAAAACATTCAAAATTATCTTCAAAATTATAAAATTATTAATAACTTAGTATATAAAAGAAATAGGGAAAGTTGGAAAATAGTAGTACCAAAGGGAATGATTAAAGAAATAGTGGGTACTTGTCATGAATATTACCTGCATGCAGGAGCTAAGAAATGTCATACCATATTATCAGAGAGCTTCACTTGGAAGAAGATGGGAAAAAGCATTAGGGGAATTATTAAAACATGTAATATTTGTCAAAGAGCTAAAAATGTAACCCAAGGTAATTTTGGAGAGATGAAAGGGATCCAAGTGGAAAAACCAAAGGAGCAATTGTCAATTGATTTTATAGGACCATTTCAAAGAACTGTAGGAGGCTATAAGTATTTATTAGTAATGTTAGATGTATTTACAAAATTCGTTCAAATCTATAAATTGAAAAAGGCAACCACAGGGGAGGCAATTAAATGTTTAGAAAATTATATAGAAAATTTCGGGAGAGTAGAAAGAATACAGACTGATCATGGAACCCAGTTTAATAATAAGAAATGGCTGGAGTATATAAAAAATAGAGAAATGAAACCAATATTTTCTCCAATAAGGAGGCCACAAAGCAATATCGTTGAGAGGGTGAATAAGGAGATCATTAGATGTTTGAGAACATATTGTCATCATAACCATAGAGAATGGGGAAAATATGTAGAGGTTATTAACCAGGCAATTAATGAAATTCCTCATGAGACTACAGGATACACACCTAACCAGCTACAACTAGGAATTCAGGATGAAAGGTTTTGGCAAAAGGAAATAAAAAATTTTGGCTGGAGTTCAAAATTAATAAATTTAGAAAGACATTTAGAAATTGCTAGGAGTAGAATTAAGAAGAAGGCTCATAAGAGAGCAGAGAAATTTAATAAAACTCATAAAATAGAAGAATTAAATGTTGGGGACAAGGTATTAGTAAAAGAAAATTGGCAACCACAGGGTATAAGAGGTGAGATGGCAAAATTATTTTATGTATATGATGGACCTTATGTGATCACCAAGAAATATGGCAAAGCGACTTATGAAATCAAAGATGCTAGAAGCAATAAAATTAGAGGAATTTTCCATATTAGCTTGTTAAAGAAATTTTATGAACCAAGGGAGGCACACCAGGGAGAATCAGATAAATTTCAGGTAGAACAAATTAAATAAATAAAGGGAGAAGTCGAGAGAAAGGAAAATAACAAGGGATAATAAGATGGTAACAACAGGAATGACTCAGGATATAAAAGTATTAGGAAAAGGAAGCGAATGTAGGAGGGATAGATAACAAATAAACCGGAAATGACAATAGACCAGAAATGACTTAATAATTAAACAAACACTTGAAAAAAAAATATAAAGAAATAAAAAAAAAAAAAAAATATGTAAATAAAAATAAAATAGGAAGGGATGAATGAATAAGAACAAGGACCTAACCTACAAACAACCTAGACATGCTATGACTCGGTTAGGCTAAAATTAAAAAAAAAAAGAACACTGTGTCAGAAGATAGATTATATAGATAAATAAAAAGACTTATGATTGGAAGGATTCCATTCTATTAAAATTAAAATAAAGAAAGAAAAAGAAAAAGTTTATAAAATAGATTCTAAGAATCAGAAAATGATTAATGTACGAGGTGTTAAGAGTAAGAGTATTGTTGATTAAATGTTAATTGTTAATTTATTGTATTGTTAGTAGTTAAGTATATCATATGTAATTAGAGGGCAGCAGACAAGCAAGAAGGATAGAGTAAGAGTTTACTCCCAAAATGTGAAAATTGAGAGTTAAGAGTAAAAGGATTGTTGATTAAATGTTAATTGTTAATTTATTGTATTGTTAGGAGTTAAGTATATCATATGTAATTAGATGGCAGCAGACAAGCAAGAAGGATAGAGTAAGAGTTGACTCCCAAAATGTGAAAATTGAGATAAAAAAAAGGAATTTTGGAATCAAAATTTTTTTTTATCTAAATTTGGGGACTATGTAACATTTTGAAGTAGTATACATATAAAAGGCACTTACCAAAATAAGATAAATATATAAAAATAAATTCAGTATGTAAAAATTACTAAAATATACCAGGAACGAATTGTAAACATAACCTAATTTCACTTGTGTAGAAAATGCACACGGTCACATTTTAGATCTAATCACAAGATTTTATATAAAAGAAAAAAAACACACAAATCACTATTTATAAGAATATGTATTAGAAATAATTGATAGGTAACAATTTAAATAGAACTATGTAAAAAAAATACACTTAAAACTTTCACACGGCAAGCTAGTGAGTGTTCTGTAGTAAACACGATATAACGGATTTGTGGAGTTGCGTGCGCATTGACCGGCAAAAGATATTCGTTTTAAATATTTCTCTTGGAGATATAATAGAAAACAGTTTTGGATTTAAATGCAAAGAAATTTAAGTGCAGTTGTTAAGAAGAAGAAGTGTATCCGTAAAGAAGAAGAACATGACATCCGTAAAGCTGTTACTTGCAAGGAATAAACGAAAAAATAGCGGAAATTCACGACTTGGCCATTTTTTTCTAACAAAGGTAGCGTCAGGACGCAGTTGGAACAAAGCATTGGAACGAGGAAGACGTATTCAGAATTGGCTGTCGAAATTTTATTTTTTTTACTGGTGCGGAAAGTGCAGTATCGTGTTTAAATCATAATTACAGAGTAACAATAAGCCAAACCATTGAACTGATCAATTAAGAAGACATTATTCAGGAAAATATATTAATTAGAAACTAAATAACTTGTAAAAATTTTAACTTGTAAGAATTGTAATTTAGATATTTTTTTGAAAGTGCCAACTCAAAATTTATTAGTCAAAATTTAGAAAACCCACCTATTTAACCCGAGATAAAGAGAGCTCAAGCTCAAATTGAAATAATTAAATCAATTTCAATTCATATTAAATTTTATAACTAAACTTCTTGCTGCCATAACAAATTTAAGACTTAGGCTAATAAAGCTTAATTTTTGTAATTCTTTGTAGAGGAAATAAGAATTTTTAATTAGTAAGTGACTTTGTAAAAGATAACAAGGAATGTCATTTTAAAATATTAAAAGTTTATTGTAACAAAAGGCAGCATTGAATTGTTATTTCTTTTAAATTATAAATTTTATTAAGACTTGTATAAAAACAAAATTACCATTATTACAATATATATATATATATATATATATATATATATATATATATATATGCTGATACGTATAGAAAAATATGCCTTCACGGATGGAAAAATATGATGAATAGTTACTATCTGGAGTACATCCGTTCATTCTGCAGTCCATAAATTCGCATTTCCGACGTTTCACAGTAGATTCACTTGCTCTTCTACTGTTGTTGGGTTCACCTCGTCAATGCTGGATGAGATTCTAGCGAAACGTCGGAACTGTGAATTTATGGACTGCAGAATGAACGGATATACTCCAGATAGTAACTATTCACCAAATATATATATATATATATATATATATATATATATATATATAGAGAGAGAGAGAGAGAGAGAGAGAGAGAGAGAGAGAGAAAGAGAGAGAAAGAGCTAGAGAGAGAGAAAGAGAACACAATAAAATCATTTCCTTTACCAAATACCAAATTTTTTTACTTGTATCACAAATAACAAACTAACAGTGTTTTCAGATATAAAGAAATTGGTTGCTCTTCTTCCAAGGTAACCTGACACCTAGCAATATTCAAACCAGTAATCCAAGTATTTTATTATTGTAATTTTCTGAAAGATTTTTACAAATAGATTAAAGAAGGAAACCTGATAGATCATCAAAAGTTTCAGGTTATAGAGACCATCAAAAGTTAAAGAGAATGTGTTTTGATAAACATACGAGTATATGTAGCTAAGAGCCTAACCTTTTTGGTAAAACGATGAAAAAAAAAAAATAATCTAATTATATTATGAAAGCATAAGATCATTTCATTGTATACTACTCTCCTTTAATGGTCATAAATAATTAAATATATAATGAAAGTTGGCACATCAAAACCAACTTTATATATTATGTGGAATTGCCTTAAAATAGTCATTTAAAGTACCCTCTGGTAATAGAAGGTGGAGGATAATCATAGATGAGTTTGTTCTCATATCTTAACAATATAATACAGTAAAAATATTTTTAAATAGCTTTCAGTATTTGTGTTAGTGTTTAGGAGTCAAAGAAATAAAAAAATGGCTTAAAATATTTTATAACCTATGTACATATTTTTTAGATGGAGTTCACATCTTTAAAATTAAATCAACTTCGATCTACAACTTAGTGCTAAATACAAACATATAGCAATCATACATTCTCCCCTTATACATTTTATCTCTAGCCATTATACATAATTAAGATACCAGACAATATCCATAAAACCTACCCTTAAGAAATAACTTGACTATTTTTTTACCCCTAACTTTTTAAGTTTATAGATAATTTTATTATAATACCCCCATATATACTAGTTTAAAAAAATTAGATTAAAAAGATCTTATTATAGTTTTAGAAGTTTTAAAAAGATAGAAGTAAAATCAAAATGAATTGATTAAACTATGTAAAACTCTTAAGTTTAAATAAGAGAAGCTACCTGTTGAGCTAAAACTTTCTTATGGGCCTCTAAAATGTAGCTTTTTTCAGTCATTGTAGCTTCAGTCATTTTATATGGAAATAAATTAATAACACTTTTCTTAATAAAATGTCTACAATTTTTCACCTAACAGAACAAAATTTTTTAATTTGAAACGAGTGATATCGTCTGCTAACTAAGATTTGTGTAACGACAGGGTGGGGATAAAAACTATAAAATCGAAGTTGTACAATTGTAAATGCCTTCGGTTGTTCGATTACACGAGACTTCATATATATATATATATATATATATATATATATATATATATATATATATATATATATATATATATATATACAATATATTGTACTTATATATATATATTGTATATATATATATATATATATATATATATATATATATATATATATATATACAATATAAAAATTCACATCTATTCAAAGAATAAAAACATATTAAAAAACAATGTATAATGCTAAATATAAGCATTTTCTGACATGTTTTCCTCTCTAAACATTGTAAGCTTCTGATAAATCTGAAATTATGTCATAAAATTGGAATTATAACTCTAAATATTCTATTAGCTAGAATTACTTTTAATTTGTTAATATGTTTTGTGGTTTTTAAAATATATATTAAACATTGTTTCAAAAAAATTTAATTATAAAAATATTGAAATAATACAACTTAATTTTTCCTTTTTATTTTTGTATGTAGTCAAACTGTTAAAAAAGGTGAAAAAAAAAATAAATAATAATATTATTTGTATTTTGGAACCTTAATATTGTTTTAATGTAAATGTAGGATGATCGGTGACTTAACTTTGAAAGTTGATAGAGACTGTGAAATGTTGTTCTATGGTTACGACACGGCCTAACCAAGAAGAAAAACAATTTTAGTTTTAAACATTTTATTTTGAAATCTTTTTTATGTTATAAAATTTTATTTTCAAATAAGAATTCCGCACCTACTTTATTATTCCGATTTTAAGTTTACTGTAAAATTTTTGTTTAAAATTTATTATGAACGATCCTGAATTAGAAGCACTCCGTGCCAAGAGGTTAGCTCAACTTCAGAGTGAAAATCAGGTAGTTTAAACATTTAAAGTTATAAATGGAATTAATGGCTAAATGTGACGTCTAATAATAAATTTAAGTAATCATACAAAATCGTTTTTCAACTATCCTTTATTGTAATATATAAGCAAGATATTTTTATTCAATTCCAGTTTTCTGACTAATAATTTGTCCTTGCCTTATTATTAAACTTTTTATATTATATACATAGATACCTACCTATATATATATATATATATATATATATATATATATATATATGAAATATATTTACAAAAGAGAATTATCAATCTTCTTGTTTACAATAAATCATTCATTGGCTTTACACATAATTTACCAGCTACATAGGCAAATATAAATTAATACTTAATATAATGTGGGTCTGGTCTCATCTTTTATTTTTCACATCTATTACTCATTAAAATACATTCTAAAAAAGAAAAAGAATTTTAATTGTACTTGAGTGAGCCAAATACAATCAAATTAATTTTTTTTTTTTTTAATTGTTCCGTTTAGACATGTAAGCGATTTCAGGCATCAAATTTTACCGGGCGATGCAGAAACTCATAACAAATACAAAAAAATAACACTTTCGCTAATGTCCCATATAATAACAATTTTGCAAAAAAATTATCCCATTGCCACCGTACCTCCACTGGCACCGTAGATCCTATCTGGATACTTTATAGGTATATATTTTTATGACCTGAGGTTTTTTTATTTGATTTTTTTGTATTCATTATGAGTTTCTGCATCAGCCAGTAAATGTTTTATATAAATTTTCATTTTCAAAATTTATTGGCCGATAAATATTATTTATAAAGTTATGGTAAAAATATAGTCTTATTGACGTTGGTGTAAAAATTTTTTTATTATATTACTTGTTTTAATGTATAGAACACGAATATCAACTTTTCTTTCCTCGGAAAATACAGAAAGTTACGTTTTTCACATTTTAAATGTTAGGTTGTAATGGTATGTATAGCATAAACAAGTCTTATTGATATTGTTTAAAAAAATTGTTTTCTTTAATTACTCATTTCAATGTGCAGAACACTAATACTTTTTTCCACAAAAAATACAAAAAGTTAAAACTTAAAATTAAAAAAAAATTACCTTTTGGTTATAATATAATACAACATAACTATATACCTACATTAAAATTTACCTACAAAGTATCCAGTCAGGATAGATTTGGTTATAATTTTATTCAATATTGCTATTCACCTATATTAAAATATACCTACAAAGTATCCAGTCAGGATAGATTTGGTAATAATTTTATTTAACATTACTATCTACCTGTATTAAAGTATACCTACGAAGTATTCAGTTACTTGCATGTATATAGGGCTACATGTCTGTACAACTTAACATTTAAAATGTGAAAAAAGTAACTTTCCGTATTTTCCACGGAAAGAAAAGTTGATATTCGTGTTCTACACATTAAAGCGAGTAATATAATAACAAACAAAAAAATGTTTAAACCAACATCATTAACTCTATATTTTTACCAAAGTTATATATATTGTGGTAATGGAAACATAACAACACCTTACACATATAATTGTGTAAGAAATAATTAATTACATTAAACCACACTGTGTTTATCCACATCACTATATACCTGCGTAAAAATATTTTGTAAAAAGTATCTCGTATGAGTTCTATTATATTATTCAGTATTAAAAGCTGAATGAGTTCCATTAGATTGTGCATAAAGGGAAATGAAACAGCAAATCAAATAGCCAAGGAAGCAACTGCAAGGTACCAAATAGACCATGGGTATCTTTCTCTCAAGTAGTGTCAGTGTGGAAGGAAAAGATAGTTTAAGAAATGGAACAGTTGGTGCAGTGCTCTGTAGGCTACTTCCTGAATGGGCTACAGAAGAAACTGGTAAAGAAAGAAGACACATAGAGAGGAATACCCAAGGGTCCTAGCCTGCTTTGTAGTCAGAGCTCGAACAAGACCTATTGTGACACAGAAATACAATCTGGCTGAATCAGCACTGTGTAAGCTGTGCAAAGATAACCTGGCACACATACCTTTGTTGGAATTATTCTACAATTGTAAAGTTAACAATTAGTTTCATGAATGTAGAGAGGAAGCAAACAACAAAAATATTTTTTTGTCACATGGTTTTATAGTTCAAATTACATTTTTTTAATAAATTTTATATTTTAGTTTTTAGAAAAGTAAAATAGTTCTAGGTTTTGGTCTAAGTTTTTTTATGTGGCTTATACTATTAATAGTCAAATTTTTTTTAATGTCTATGAAATAACATAAAATTACATTTTTTTACCCAAGTTATAAAAATTTTAAAATTCATATTAACTTTAGAAAACACTGTCACAAGTAGCATAATAGATTAAAAATAACATTCTTAGCCAAATGGCATTACGTATTTAAGGGGCATGATGGAGCGAGTCAAAAGGCAGCAGAAGAAAGGCGCAGAGAAACTGAAGATATGAAAAATAACCTCTTGTCAAGCATTCTAGATCAGTCAGCTAGAGCTCGTTGTAAGTATTTTATGTAATAGGGTGTAAACTCCCAACATTTACTAGAGGGGTTTGGCATCCCTAAAGGTGCCCAGGTTTACAACTTTTACTGATACTTAAAATGCACATTAATTTTCACTTAATACACTTTTATTTTCTCATTTACTTCGAGTTTTATTCTAAGAATTATTAACATCATTCAACATAGACACAAAATATGAATAATTTATCCCTGTGTAAGTCGTGCCCAGAAGAGTAGAGTGTCAGCTTCATAAATGAAACAATTGTTTTGAAACATGACGCAAGTAAGTTCAAAAGTATTAACTTTTGATAATCACTTCAGATAATTACTTATAGTTTAATTGGTTAATTCAAGATGATTACAAGCAACTTTAATAAATTTCAATACATTCGTCTCATAAAGTGGCTGATTTGACACATTTTATTATTATCTGTTGGCTGGGTGACATGATTTAAAAACATTCAACTTTAAATATAGACACACTACACAAAAAACAAAAAGATGGTAGAAAAATCCAAGTTCAGATCCACCAAACAAACCTTTCAAATAGTGCAATATATTTAGAAAAAAAGTTTTAACCCATTAGTCTGAACAATAAAATCTTACTTTTTTCAATTTAGAGAAGAAGAGGACGAAGTCAATTTCTGACAGATATCTTATTTTGTAAAAAGTAACCCATTGTGGAAATAGATTGTTCTGTGATTTTTATCAAGAAAGGGCAAGAGATTTGCTAGATAAAACAAGTAGTTTTAAACAAAGGTAGTACTTCTGGGCTAACATAATTTTCTGATCTGGACAAGGCCTGGTGAACCTCCCAGAAACCATGAACCAAATGTAAATGGGGCTTCAGTCCTGTCAGTGATATGTAGAAATAAAGTAACTGCCACCTAATAAATGGTCAGGGAACAGCAACTGCAACCTTATTACTTATACACAATATCAAGAGCGCAGTGGTACAATATATTACAACGAAAATATTGGAAAGAACCGCAATACCACAAAAATAACAAATAAAACAAGTTACTTAAGATTAAACCCATGTGTACATTTCGATGACCATGTCATCTTCATCAGAGGGTTTTATTACAAATTACAATCTAGCAAACAAGAAGTGACAAACTAGAGTGATGTAGATTGTAATTTGTAATAAGACCCTCTGATGATGATGACATGGTCATCAAAAGTGTATATAAGGGTTTAATCTTAAGTAACTTGTTTTATTTTTTATTTATTATTTTTGTGGTATTGGGGTTCTTTTCAATATTTTCATTGTAACCTATTCTTTTCTTTAGGTGAACTACTTGTCTTGAATATCTTTAATGACTAGTAAAGGCTAGAAATGAGGATTCATATAAAATAGCCTGCTATGTTTATATGATTTCAAGGTTCTTGTCATAATATTGTCTCCTGAGATATGTAACATAAGAGATTGTTGTATAAAACATGATCCAGTGTTCATCCTCTTTTCAGAGAAACTTCTCTATATTCAACAATCTCAAAGTTTCCAACTAATAGAGTGCTTAGTTTTTTAATTAGACTTCATTTCAGAAGGTAAATCCAGATTAAACTTCATTTGGACTTTGATTTTTGGCTATTCTACTGAAGAAAAATCTGTATCAATGTTAATTAAATACATTTATAATGCTTAATCTTCCTAAAAGCAGTTCAATCAGACAGTGGAGCACCCAAGGGGGCCCAGACCCCCCTTAGCCTGAGAATAAATGAAAATATA
Source organism: Prosapia bicincta (assembly GCA_036971475.1). Classification (NCBI taxonomy): domain Eukaryota; kingdom Metazoa; phylum Arthropoda; class Insecta; order Hemiptera; family Cercopidae; genus Prosapia; species Prosapia bicincta. The sequence goes on along the minus strand of JBAIZL010000376.1, from coordinate 2,417,946 downwards.
CAAATGAATTAAAAATGACAAGAATCATGTTTAACTGTAATTTAGGTTTATGGTAATACGAATGACAATAGAAAATAATATTTAACCTACTTGTAAATGGAATTTTCCCGTATCAGTTCTTTCTCTAGTGAACGGACTGTAATATATTTCTTCTAAACGCGCCATCTTTTGTTAGTACAGGAATAGTACGCATGCGCCTCGCTGGCTTGCGGTATGCCTAGTACAGCGTTTATGCTAGCAACTGTGGTAGATGCAGGTGTGACTCTCGTGTGTTTTTGTTGTATGTATACAGATTTTATTTATAAACAGTAATATAAAGTGTGTTTGCTATTTACAGTGTTAATAAAGTGTGTTGGCGATTTATAAACAGTAGTAATAAAGTGTGTTAGCGATTTATAAACAGTAGTAATAAAGTGTGTTGGTGATTTATAAACAGTGGTAATAAAGTGTGTTGGCGATTTATAAACAGTGGTAAATGTGGTAATGAAGTGTGTTAATAGTTTATAAACAGTGTTATTAATCTGTGTTAGTGGTTTTTAAACAGTGGTAATAAAGTGTTAGTAAGTTATAAACAGTAGTAATAAAGTGTTAGCAATGAAAAGAAAAGACCAGCAGACACTGTTTCAGTTTTACAATAAAAGGCAACATACCGTAACAGAAAATGATCATGTTTCACATAGTGTTAGAGTTCAAGACGAACTACAAAAGCAGAATGAAATACCAGAGCCATCAACGTCAAATTGTGTGGATAAGGCGACATCAAACGTTGATTCGAATTATATGAATTCTTTGTTGGCTACAGACATAAGTCTATTAGTTAATAAGCTAAGTTTAAGTGATCATGAAATACTTACAGTGTTACAAAATTGTTGGGAGCCAGATAAGAATTTTAATTTCCCGATCGCTATTGCCAGCAAAGAGCTTGGTCATATTAGATGTTTGTTATTCTTGGCTGGCAAAACATAAATGGCTAGCTTATTCTAAAACTAAAGATGCAGCCTACTGTAAGATATGCATACTATTTTCTCCTCGAGAAGTAGGAATGAGGTCAGCTCAACCTGTTGGAAATTTTAAAGGTAGTTAAAGGTTTCACTAATTGGAAAAAAAGCAACAGAAAAGTTTCATCAACATGAAAGTTCCCAATATGACAGAGACGCTTTTCTAAAAAGTAAATCGTTTCTTAATATTATAGAAGGAAAAATTGAATCTGTCGACGTAGCAGTAGACAAAGGAAAAACCGCTAAAGTATTACAAAATAGGGCAATTTTACGTTCAGTAATAGAGACTGTTATATTGTGTGGTAGACAAAACCTTCCCTTACGTGGACACAGAGATCATGGACAGTTTAATCTAACAGCAGAGCACCCAGACAATGAAGGAAATTTTAAAGCTCTGTTAAGATATAAAGTTCAATCAGGAGATAAAGTTTTAGAACAGCACATCAATTCCTGTGCAAAAAACGCTACTTATACAAGTTGGAACGTACAAAACCAAATAATAGAAGCTTGCAATGAAATTATTTTAAAAGTTATTGTGAAAGATGTAAATGAAGCCAAATGTTTTACTGTATTAGCTGATGAAACAGCAGATATATCTAATACCGAACAACTTACGCTCTGTATTAGGTATCTGATGGTATGCGCACTGGCACTCAAAACATCTATCCAGCAAAAACAACGTGGCTCTGGAAGTTTTGATACATTGTGAAGAAGATGCATTTCCGAACGTGCACCGGCTACTCAAAGTGTTTGCTACTCTTCCCATTTCATCTAGTTCCGCAGAAAGATCATTTTCCACTCTGAAACGTATTAAAACTTACTCAAGGAACACAATGGGTGAAAACGGGTTAAATGGTTTAGCAGCGTTGAACATACACCGAGAAATAAATATCAATGTTGAAGATGTAATAGATTTCCTAGCAAACTTAAAAACAAAAACGTCTTGATTTTGTTATTTAAACAGTGGTTATAAATGGACTCATTATAACCAAATGGACTATAGACCCTACGTCTATAAATTATATTTTCTGTAAATAGCAGAAATTTATTAGTAAATACATGCTTTAATTACTTCTATTTGTGTCTGAAGTATCCTGTTTTAGCAGCCTTGTTGTTGATGGCCCTTTCAACATCTCCCTGCAATCGCCAAAGGGTATCGCTATAGTACGATTGTTAGTTAAAGAATAACAACCTAATAAATAGAAGGCATTAGACCCGTGACTTTAAAACACATTTCCGAGATGTCTTGGCAAGAGGAGCAGGCAAACTGTTTTAATAACAATGTCCATATTTCGGTGTAAATTTTAAGGCCATTATGAAAAACCGAATCAACTTGTAAACTTGTAACAATAAATATTCCATATATTTGTCAAAGGTTGACTTGTTTTGTTTGTGTTTTTTTTTTTGCTGTCCATGGTCTTTAGATCGTAGTTAGAAAATGTTCTTTGATTATTGTTATTAAAAAAAGACAACTTCAATGAAACTTAATGGTACAGGAATCAAAATGTAAAAACGCCCAAGGTACTTGTCGAAAAATACAAAAATAACCTACTTTGCTATGACATAAAAGATACACAGATTTAGTCTCAATTTGAGTCTTTTTAATATTGCATATGCTACAAAAATAAATTTTAGGCTAAAAATTCAATATTTTCTACAGGGGGGTGAACGAACTGAACCTTCCCGGCTCCGTTGTAGTTCTGGCCCCCCCTTTGACAAAATCCTGGGTGCGCCCCTGCAACCAGATATAGTTGATTATTCATTTAGGCTATGCATGTCTTACATCTGCTTAGAAATAAGAGGCTACCTACAACACACCAATGTCCTACAACTTATAAACCAATTTCACTTTATGAAATATCGTTGCTTTTGTTGCTATCATTTCATAATTTTATAGTTTTTGTTTTAATTTGGCTCCTTTATATTTATTTTTGTTGTGATTTTCTTTTATGTTTTTCTTATAGATAATTTTATTGATTTTGTTTAGTACTGTGTGTCTTATGACATCTTGGTTTTCATTATTTATAAGGTTTATTGCCAGTTCTGTTTTGACTGAGTTTTTTAATTTGTATTTTTGGTTTGATGTTTATTTTAGTGCTTTTTATTTCTTCATGATGAGATTTTTTAATTCTTAAATTTTTCTATATACTGATGTTACATATTGTATTGTCTACTGTTCAGTATTACAGTATTTGTTGTGAGTTTACCAGTAGCCTACATGTCAATGATGTGATACCAACAATCAATCAATAGCTTGTTGCATGTTTTCGATGAATCACTCTTTTAGCCTGGTCATTTAGCATCTTTTATATAATGCATTTGGAGGAGGAGTCATACTTAATTTACTAAATTAAGTACAGGTTGACGATAAATGTAACAATAGTAATAACATCTTATCCAAAAGTTTTTTTTTGAAAAGAATATCAACATTATGCATACATCTTATGAAATTATGACTTGCTGAAGTTATAATCAAAGTAAATTTATTAAAAAAATGTTAATACATTTTTGAGGCCTAGTCAGCTTGAGAATGCTTCATCACAATATTTTTTGTTTTGTTAATTTACTGTGATTATGAGTTTGGCAAGTTGTATATTACAGCCACCAAATTTTGTCTTTATGTATTTTCTGTTCTATAACATCTTCTTGTTTTCTAGTTTTGTACTTTAATATACTTATTTTAATTACACGTTTGGTGTTAACTTGGCAAAAAAACACTACTTACTGATATTATTCAGCAGACGTATTTCGTACTAGGTCAGCGCATTATTCAATGCTGTGGTGTCTATGTTAGTGTGTGAGTGTAGTGTGTTTTGTATGTGTATGGTGAAATTTGATTTGGGTTGTCTTTTATGCGTCTATTGTATATTGTGGTAAATGTTCTCCCTGTTTGTCCTATGTAAAAGCTGGGGCAGTTATTAGATGTAATCTTGTATATGCCTTGCCTGTTGTGTTTATTCTGGTGTGTTTTTGAACTATGTGGGTGTTTTTTAATTGTGTTGGATGTTTTAAATGCTACTTTGTATTTAAATTTGCGGAACAAAGAAGCTCTTTTTTGTGGTATGTTGTTGTAATATGTGTTTTGTATTTTTGTGTTATTGTTTTTTGTTCTGGCATGTGTGTGTTGTTTTTTGCACATTATGTTATTTTCCTGGATGTGTTTGTATATGTTTTTATAGGCTGTTTTATTGTGTTTAGTTTGTTTATTTTGTCTTCATTGTTCATGGGTATGTTGATTAGACTGTGTATCATGAAGTGAAAGGCAGCATGTTTGTGTTTTGTGGGGTGATTAGAAGTGTTGTGTATAACTGTCGGTGGTGGGTTTTCTGTATACTTTGAATCTGTGTTTGTTGTTTTGTTGTATTGTCATTAGATCTAAGAAGTTGATTTTGTTCTGATGATCTGTTTCTAATGTGAGGTTTATGTTATTATGTAATTGTGCAAGGTGTTTATCTGTCTTATGTTGCTGTTGTATAGTTTTGGGATGTCATCTACGTATCTGAACTAATATATTATTTTGTGGGCGGATTTGTTGTTGTGTATCATATATTTTTGTTCTAGATTGTGTATGAATATTTCTGATAATATGCTTGAGATGGGGTATCCCATGGGTAGGCCTTTGTTTTATGTGTAGTATTTGTTTTGTGCTTTAATATACCTATTTTAATTTTGTTTAAAGTGTACAAATTTGAATAACACTATTTTCATTTGGCTTTCAGTGAATACTCTTATGTTAGGAAAACCAGATAAAGGAAGAATGGTTGAAAATCTGCTATTACAGATGTCACAAACAGGACAAATAATGGGGAAACTGGGAGAAAACGATCTTATCAGTATATTGGAACAAGTAAATGAGAAGGTGCAAAAGAAAACTACAGTAAAGGTGGTATAATTAAATAATAATATTTAAAAAAATATTTTTTACATGATAAATTTCATTGACCAATTGAAAACACCTTAGTTGAGTTATTTATACAGTTCATATTATGCAGTAAACATTAATGATAAAATCATATAAAATAAAAAATGACTTAATAAAAAAAAATGTATCAGTAATGGACTAGGCCTAACATAGGTTATTAATTTCATAAATAAAAAAATATGACCTATTTATATTAAATAATGTTTTTATAAATTAATAGTTCATTAGGTGGTTAAACTACCGCAACAGTTGAAAGTGGTAAATTATTACTGCTCCAAATTAAAACGCAGTTTTATTTCATCTCTGATTCGTGAGAATTCTTACCTCAAGTTTACTTTAGTCAAATTTTCTAGAGACTAAAAACTGATAAATCTTCATTTTACATCTTCAGATGCTTTATAATTTTAATTTAATCAATTGTAACTTAATCCAAACTAATTATTGGGAGGTGGTTTTCCCGTTGGGAGGTGGTTTTCCAACTGTTTTCCCGTTTCTTAACGTCCCCACTAAGTTCAGCGCAATATTATCTTTAGTTCTCTTTCCTTCATCATTTGCTTCACACCTACCTTCCATGACTATGGTAATGCCTTTTTTTAGGCATAGTGACACCCATTTTTAAACTTTTTTATTATAGTAATAACATAAAAACACCATTTTAATCCCATGTTTTAGTTCTTTGCATGAGTGTCCCTTCTGCTATCATGTCCTTTTCCTAATTTCTCCATTGTAATTAGGACACAGTTGAAATTATCAAATACCTCTTCTGAATAACATTAACCATCCATTTATTTAAGAACTCAAAATTTTGTTTTACATACTGTATCTAAAAACCAGTTCTTACGGTATAGAACCAGTTCTTATATATTTCTGTATTTTTCAATTCCTTCTATGAGTTCACATTCTCCCTGTATATGTTAAAATTTTGCAGTTGTTAATAAACATATTATTCCTCTACTCAACTTCAAATATATTTTTTAAAACATGCAGTGGGTGGCAATCAATGTCAATACAGGTTTTTATAATAATTAATTTTATATGGGAAAAAAACTTTGCAAAAGTGGCAAGGTATGCAAGATAGTTTTATCGCACCATTTGGCTTAACATAAGTGATAACAGCTATTTTAACATATGTGTTACTTATTAATATTCATTAAAATCATTTATTAAAAAGTAACTTCGGTTAGCAATTTTTGACTTGAGTAGGAATTAACTTTATAAAATTTTTGTTTACACTCTGATCCCTTGTTATTCACAGCCATTATATTCCCCGAACTTACCGCAAATACTGAAACCAACTGTATATGGAAATGTAAAGTTCCACAACAAAAATTTTAACATTAAATACAACTATATTGTACACTTACAATAGATTATGGTATATTTACATACTACATAGTTACTTACATATTTTTATTGTTTATTTATGTTTTCCTTCAATCTGAAAATTCTAGTAAATATGTGTGCTTGCACACACAGACATACATATTCTTTATTGTTGAACACTATCCACTAAATTTTTAAACACTTAATTTTAAACAATCTTTGAAAGACTGCTATTTTTATTTTAAAAAAGAACTTATTTACTTTGTCACGATATTTTTCTAGGTTTTTACACACTTCTTTATGTGGCGATAGGTCTTCTTCCAGCTCGCGATTGCATTTTAATGCCCATTCTAAAGAAGGATCAATTTCAGTAATGGCTGCAGCTAACTGTTTCACTAAACATACATTTTACTAACGCATTTCAATGTCAACTTCTGCAAAACATTTTTTACTATTTTTCAGTGTTCATTATTTGAGATAGGCACAGGTTAGGTAATTAGTTCTTCCACCACTTCTGACAAATCTTGGTTAGCACTTTTCAAAAGATTGCCGAATCTTCACTGTTAATGTCCTAAAATCCTTCACCTTTAATTCCATGTCCTATTGAGACAATATCAGTCTGCTAGCACTACATCACAGCAGAACAGGTAAATGATCTTTTGCTGTCTTAAACTCCATGCAGATTTCTCCTTCTTAGATAAGAGACTTTGTGAAGGCATTCTTTTCCAAAACAGTCCCGTCTCATCTACATAAAATCTTCATCGACTGTGTAGCCTTTCACTGAAATAGATTTTTAAAATGCGTTGGATATGAATCTGCGGCTTTGTGGTGCACTGATGCCGAGTCACCAAAAATTTTCTCGTTCTGAACAGAAAACCGCCACCTTGAACTTTTCAAACCAGACTTTACTTCCTGAAAATGATTAACTGTCAGTACGTTCAACCCCGTTTTAAACAAAATATTCATAATAGCTTTTTCGCAAATAAAAATTGAACTCAGTGGAACCCATTTTTGTTTTTGACCTTCTATCCAAACATTCTTAGCTTTATTTTATTTTTCAATGTTTATATCGCGACACACAGAGGTGACTTTCACCGATTAACAAGTCCTTCTCTGACACTCTTCCTTTGTCTCAGTGTAACACACTGTTGACCCATTAGCACTAAAATGCTTTGTGACACACTGCTACGCTTTCACCACATTTTAATTTATATAAAAGGTCAATTTCCTTAATCAACGGCAGAACGTTTTTTGCCTTTCCTTGTCATTATCAAAGTTGCATTATGGCTTGAATAAACAATTAAAGAGAAAATTTAAAATTATATATAGTAGTGTACAGTATAATGAATGTTTGAAGAGTAATCAGATTTCTCTGTGATAAATAAGTACAGTATTTTACAAAATAAATAAGATGAGAACACATTATCTTATAACCTACACAGTAACTACGAGGTGAGGCTAGAAAAAAACTGAACTAGCACAGGTGAAACAATAAAACGAATGCAATAAGGCTGAAAGTCGCCTGGCCTGTCACGTGACTCTTGCTCCGCCTACTGCTCGAGTTTCATCTGCCTCCTGCACTCAGTCTGCCCGTGGCGTCTGTTCTAAGTAGTTGACGTTTTGTCTGTGCGTCGGAAAAATGTTGAGTGTACAGAAAGAACAGCGTGTTAACATCAAATTTCTTTTCAAACTTGGAAAATCTGCAAGTGAAACGTTTGTAATGTTGCAACAAGTGTACGGCGATGATTGTTTATCGCGAACACAAGTGTTTGAGTGGTTTAAATGATTTAAAGATGGCCGCGAAGACACAAGTGATGACACTCGCACTGGCAGACCATTGTCAGCAAAAACTGATGCAAACATTGAAAAAATCGGTAAACTTGTTCGAGAAGATCGCCGTTTAACAATCAGAGCAATGTCTGAGTTGTCAGGAATTGACAAGGAAAGTGTTAGGCAGATTCTTCATGAAAGTTTCAAAATGAACAAAGTGTGTGCAAAAATGGTTCCAAAGTGTCTCAGAATGCCCCAGCTCACAATGCGTTGTCAGTGAAGACGTTTTTAGCCAATCACAACATTCCCATCTTAGACCATCCACTCTACTCACCTGATTTGGCCCCCTGTGATTTTTTTCTTTTCCCTAAAGTCAAGTCAGCTTTGAAAGGAACTAGATTTGAGAGTGTTGAAGCAGTATAAGAAAAAGCGACGGAAGTAATGTATGGACTTACCGAAAATGATCTGCAGCATTGCTATGAACAGTGGAAAATTCGTTTGGAGCGGTGTATAGACCGAGGAGGAGAGTACATTGAAGGAGATAACATCAAATTGTAAATAATGGAAAATAAAATTTTTTTATAGCATCAGTTCGGTTTTTTTCTAGCCACACCTCGGATACCTTGACTTTTTTTTAAAAATACGATGCTTATTAGTGGGATATCCTGTATATTTGCCAACTACGAATAAGTGAAACCAAAAATATTAAAGCCGCACCTAGCGAGTAACTACTGTATTACTTGTTTAGAAATCTGTGCACTTTTTCTAAGTCAAGTTCAAACATCATATTTTTCTTGAATTTTGTAGCCCATTACGTTCGGTGAATCTTATTAATCACTTAAACAATAGTTTATGACTATCCGAACTTTTAGTAAATTTGTTAAAATTTACTGAAACAGTACGTTTTCGATCTCTATGTGTCGATCTTCACCAGTGTCTTCTGCTTGGAGATGTTGGGTCAAGCGGTGATTTAAAGGTAGGTTGATTATAATCACATAAAAGAAACAAGACACAAATACACAGACATTTACCATAACTTAGAAATCCTATACATCAACAAAAAAGGACCACATCTCAACACACTAGAATAATATGAAATTTACAGACCCACAAAAACACAAAGTACAAATATATTAAACGAACAAACACAATAAAAATCACACATACTTTTTGATACTATCGACAACCTACCTTTAAAACCGTCACTGCTTGACCCGACATCTCCAAGCAGAAGATATTGATGAAGATCGGCACATTGCGATCGAAAACGTTCTGTCTCAGTAAGTTTTAACAAATTTACTAAATTAAAATTCGGATAGTCATAAACTATTGTTTAAGTGATTAATCATATTTTTGTCTCTGTTCTGTATTTTGGTTTTGGACTTTATCTAAAGTTTTTTGCTATTGGTTCAGAATTTAAAATTTACTAGCGTGTTTGATAGTTTACTTGTTACGTTATAGAAAACACGTCTGTAAAATTAGCTTGTTCTCTGTTTTCTGATCATTAGGATTAGACCTCTTCTCTCATCCCTACTGGTTAAACAGTCTCAGCATATTTGTTCTGGGAAAATAACTATGGGTCATTAGCAAAACTTAACATAACAGTCCTTTCTCTTTTGGAAAACCCATATAACTAATGCTGATTCATCCAAAACACTTTCCAAATTAGGTGTTCAACAAAGGAGGCCAGCAGATCTTTGTACCCCAACAAAGATGTATATACACGTTACCCAAGCTCACTCCCGATGTTAAAGTAATTATTTGATAGGCATTAAATTTTTTATTTCAAAAATGTTTTCACTTAACTGAAATATTATTTTGGTACCAACACTTGTTAAAGAATTCCATGGTGTTGCCAAGTACATTCCCTAACTGCCAATGAATTTTTACCATAATTAATCTTGGACTAGGTGATTATTCATTTTCTACACTCACTTAAATATATAATATCTTGATTGAACAGAAACTAGAACTAATGGAAGGGAATTGTTTTTGAACATAGTTTACATATTCTGATATGGTCTAGAGTTGAAAAGTCCCTGGTGGAAAGGTTGTATTCCAAAAAAATTAATATAAGCAAACTGGATATATGATGGAGATTTTCAAATTTGACAACTATTACAATTATTTTGAGTCCAAGTTTCATCTAAAATTATTCTTGGTGTCACAATTAATTTTTTCCAATCAAGAAATTTTTAACTCTTTGATGAGCAACATGTCCTGATAAATCCCATAGGAGCAACATATTTTTGAATTTTATCTTTTATCTAATACTTTAATTATTGTACAATTTTTAATATATGTTATGAAAATATTTAATATTTAAGAAAGTATAAATTTTGTCAACATTAGTAGCAGTCCACATTTTCAGTTTTGAATGGTCAGACGGTAGTATTTCCACACACTAAGTTGTAATATTCTTTGGTTTCCGTAATAATTTTTTTGATCAAATCTCTATCCAAAAATATTTTGAAAAACTCTATTTCTTTAGGTTCTGATGGGAGAACAAATTTGTTAGAAATGCCTGATTTATTTGTATCAAAATCATGGAACGATCTGTAAACATGAGACAAACAAACCATAGGCTTGCACACAAAACAATGATGACTATGTACTCTGTGTAGTATTTGTTGTTAAGATAATATCAAATATTGTACCTAGAGTGCAGTATAATACATAGAAAACAAAATTGTAAACACAGAGCAATGCTAATCTGACAGAAATGATGGAATGTTCATATACGGGAATGCTCCCGCTGCCCGTTGTGCGATTTCCCATACTGTACATGAATGTTATTCAAAGGGCTAAATGAAGTAAATTTCCATTATTTTATATTTTCTTTTAAAGGGTGAAATAACATTTAGTGTTTTTGTTTTAGTTTGATCGAAGGCGAGCGGCATTGGATGACTCGGATGATGATTTGTAACACTTTGTTGTACAAAGAAGTTATACAAAAAGGAGAAAACGCTTATCTAATAACTGATTAATTATTTTAATTTAAAGCATAACAATTTTTTTACTCAAGTTATAATGTTTAGAAATATTTTACTGTAAACAATTGGAATCATTATTATAATTGTACTTTTTTTATTAAAAAAAGAGCAATTTAAAACTAATCGGAGATTAGATATTGATTTTAGTTTATATTAAATTATAGTTTATAATATTAATTTTCTCTAAACCGGATTGTTTTTTTTTCATTGTTCATACAGTAACATTAAAATAGATAGTTATATTTTTAATTTTGCTAAATCATACTATTGTTTTTAAAATTATTATTAAAAGACTGTAAAATGCCTCTGGGTATCTAGTGTTTAAATAAAAATTTGTGTTTATAAATTTGTTTTATTTTTGTAAACATATTCGTATAATTCTGTACATTATGCTTATAAAATATTATTTTGAATTTTTAAAAACTGTCAGCTTAAGTATTAGACTGATCTTAGATTCAGATTGTCACTAAAGTTTCATAAATATTTTTCAAAATATCTTAAATTACTTTTTCAGCAATCAAATTATAGTTCCTTAAAATGTGCAATATAGTTCACTTTCATTTAACACTATAGCTGTCATGTCGGGCCAATCGGCCTGACAGCCCAGTGGGCTGAACCGTATACTGTTATTTAGTAACGTTTTGTTTATTCGTACTAGACAACCGGTGCTACTTTTAGAAAAATGAATGCACAGTATTAAACAAGCTTGACACTACTTACAGATATAATTATAATAGTTTTTGTTTCATAGATAAATCCCGATGGCATTATAAACATGATGTTATTTTAGGAGCTTTTCGTCAGGAGTTATGGCCCGACATACATATTTCCTAACAATTTTAGTGAAGTTGAGTTGATTATTCCAATCGAACAAATTGGTTCATTGAAAGAACTTATCTTTATATACTTTCATAATAAAATAAATATTTTTTAATGACATTATATTGGTTTCCACTATTGTTTCCAAAATTTCACAAATACTAAAAAATAAGTCAGAAATATTGACTAAATATTTAGTTTTAAAATAATTGTTAAAACACTGGCTTGGTTGAAGTTAAGTAAAAACATTGGTACACCCAGATAAACTCATCCTTACTATGAAGTAAATTATAACATATTTTCCTTAAAAAGTAAATTACTAAGTTTCAAAACTTTTACTTGTTATGCATCTTGTGTAGTATTTATCGGATCTGAAGCTTTACTTATCAGAAAGAGAATATGTTTAGACTCCCGTTGTAGATACAAAATATTTATAAACTTTCAAATCAATTCCTTGTGATAAGCACCAAAATACTTTACTCGCCAGTCAGTTTATAGTGTGGGTAACCTAAACATGAAATTGTGGTTTATTATTTACACGCAAAATAATAAGACAGTGTTGCACATATAAGAAAATATAAATACTCAACAAACATTGTCGAGCCAATTGGCCAGAGTTTATTTACGTATCATTTACGCCATAAAAAACTATGTCGAGCCAATTGTTTTATATATTTCAATGTATTTTCGTTCTTAGATATGATAGGGGAACAAAAATAAGTACACATTATTTTAAAATATTTTGGCGATTCTCCAGGAAAACGCCGATATTGTGGCTGGCAGCTAAAGTGTTAATATAAGACTAAATGTTTTTTACATCAAATACTACTTGAATCTAACAAACATCTAAAATAAACCTTGATAAAAAACCCAAATCATGTTGAATTTTTTTAGTTTTACTTAACTAGCACTTCAGAAGATTAATTTGAATTATGTAACTTATGCAATTATCATTAAGATTTTTTGGAAATAATTTATTCTATAATTTTACCCCCTATTAATGTTATTGTATAATATTTTTCTGTTTCATTGAATTTTTTATTGGCATTGTCAAGTTAAGAACGTTCTTATTTACCAGCTAATAACTAGCTATAGCAACCAATAGTTAACCAATTTCTTCCCAATGTTGAGTAAACCCAACAGTATATTATATATAGTGACCCTAATATAAACCCTTCCTAAAGGGAGTAATTTTCAATTTGTCTGTTATTTGTTCTAAAATCAGCTATTCGTATCATGTTTACTTTACTGCTGACCCATTTCCGTTGAACCACAGCTCTCTACTTCTCCTTTATTCAACAGAGTTTGCGTGTGTTGCGTACGCTCAACGTTGGGAGTTTCCTGGCAGTTGAGATATATCGTTCAAATCAATAGCCCTGTAGTCTGCTATCATTTTTAAACGTGCTATAGAACAGCAGAATTGCTTCCATCTCTCCATGATATCAAGGAAGAGGAAGCAGGATGCGGTGTGTGGAGTTATCATACTACCTGATATTAATGAAAATAATGACGAAGAAATTGACTATAATCAAATTGTCATAAACAATGGTGGTGATAACATTACTTCGGATATTGCTGGTTCATTTGAAGTTCACTCTTCCGTAAGTACAGACACAAGTAATCAAAATAATAAAAAACAGTTGTCAAGAAACAAAAATTATGTGCAGATTGGGAAAATTCTTTACCAACTACTTCAAAATTTGAAAATGATGTAGAAATAAAAAACCTTATAGAACAACTAAAAAACCCAATATGGTGGACTAACAACTCTTGAAACATTCAATTTACTTTCTGATGATTTATTCCTGAACTAAATTATTGGTTTATCTCTGTCTAATGCTAAGCAAAAAAATCACCATAGCTTTTTTCGTCCAGAATTGAGAAAATTTTTCGGAATTCTCATTCTGATGGGATATTACAGACTATCTCAATCAAAAATGTATTGGAGTAAAGATCTCAATAAAGGTGTACCAATAGTAAGAGAAACAATGTCTAGAAATAACATTTGATGAAATCAAAAAGTGTTTCATTTATCAGATAACAATAAACTAGATAAATCTGACAAGTTTTCAAAAGTTGATGAATTAAATATCAAATTCCGCCAGTTTAGAGTGTTTTCTCATAAATAATCAATTGACAAGGAAATAGTGTCTTATTTTGGACGACATTCAGCAAAAATGTTCATTAAAGGAAAACCAGTGAAACTTAGTGCATTGCTTTCGCTTATGACTATGTATTCAGTTTTGAGCCGTATGGGGGAGAAGGTGGTGAAATAAACAACTTCTACGGGCTAGGATAGAAGGTCGTTTATGATTTGTTGAAAATCCACAGAATCATGTAATATTTTGTGACAATTTTTTCAGTAATTACAGTTTAGTTAACGGACAAAGATGAATTTCTTAGTTGCAGGAACAATAAAAAAAAAGGCTGCACAGAATTCCGCTCATGTCAGTGAAAAAATTTCTAAAAGCTCCAAAAGGAAATTATGAATTTGCCTATGATAAAAATGAGATAATTTTTGTTGTTTGATGGCATGATAACTTAGTTGTTACAATCATAAAAAATTATGGTATCAGTTGAACCAACACTAAATGTAAAACCCTATAATCAAAAAGAAAGGAAACAAGACTGCTTTATATTTATAACAAGGCTACTTTGTAAAGCAGTCGAACATTATAAATGATTATAACAAAGGAATGGGCGGAGTGGATTCTCATGATAATGTTATTTCCAATTACAGAATTCAAATAAGAGGTAAAAAGTGATAGTGGACTTTATTTATAAATGGAATTGATTGTGGTGTAGTAAATGCATAGACATTTTATATTTTATCAACAGGAAATAAAATTAGTGAGATAGCAGCTTATCTCCTTACTTCGATCAGCAAAAATTTAAGAACCTGACTAGTGCAGCAAAAATTTGCTATTAGGTCACTACAGTAAAATTACTTTGCCAGCCGACTAGGAAAAGACAAAACTGACCACATTGTAGACCGAAATAAAAGTAATGCAAGGCGTGCTGCTATTAATGTATAAAGTGTGCTACGGTCAGTCTACATTTCAAGAAACGTCAAGTGTTTTTACATGTTAAATGTTTTGAGAAATTTCACAATTCAGTTTGAAAGTAAACTGCAAAAAGTAAAAATATGTAGAAAATTGTGTTTCAATAAACTGTTTCATGTAATGATTGTCATGTTTTTCCAGCTCACATAATTTCCCAATGTTGTGTTAACACAATGCCACGAGATGCAGGGAACTCCCTATGTTGCGCAAACGCAACAGGTCATTACTCAAAAACAAAACATATCATACTCACTTTCAGGTTTTAATAACTCTGTAGTAGAAATGTAGATTAAATAAGGAAAAATCATGGAAACTATGGATGTTGTCCTATTGGGAAGATATGGGTTGAAGGAATGAAGTTTGAAAAAACCTAAATTACTATTTTGTTTAGTCGTATATTTTTATAGTTAATTTTATGAAATTTCAAGTAAAACATTTGTTACATTCAGGTACATGAATCATTTTTTATGTAATACATGCAATTCTATAATTACAGGTACATTTATGATTATCTACAGACCATAAAAGCAAAAGTATTTCTTTTGTTTCTGCTCTCAAGTTAATGACTGCCTACTTGAGTCATTTTTGATACTTATGTATTATACACACTTTAAGAAGTTGCTCGTAATATTTCAGACCGACTTGGTGTTAACAGTTAAGGCCATACTAATAAACATTAATACTCATTTACTATAACCTTTTCCCTGTCTAACATACAAGTGTATTCTGACTTGTAATAAACTTAATTGACAAAGGAAGATTATTTTGTGATTTAGGTCACCAATTGACTGTAATTTACTGGTTTGAGAACCACTCTGTTAGCTCTAAAATGTGTATAACATTTGTCTGTTGTTTAGTCATTTGGTAATTACAAGTCGGTAGTGCTACTTATTCCACAGATCCTGTGCTACGAAAGCTTTGAAGACTTTGTAGGTATAACCTTAGGAAGTTGGTATGAGCTAGTAACATTTTTCTTCAACAGAGATGTGAAGGTTCATTCAATGTATTTATCTGAATATGAATTTTACACAGGTTAACACTTTCAAGCCTACGCCTGAGTATAGATCGGGCCATTTAGTTTACGCTAGTTACCTACACCCGTGTATAGCGTTTCTCGTATTTATTTCCACAGCAATATAATTCCTGCATATTCTGTTTCATCGATATCGTTCTTTATATTTATTCTACTTTACATACCTTTACTTTTAGGCCATTTAGAGTTTATTTTACAAACCAAAACTTAAGTGTGGTGACCGAGAGCTATCAGACATTTGTTTGACAGATATTGGTTTGGTCAGATAATGAGCGTTTTATTAGTATGTGTTGTTTACGTTGTAAGTTTGTTGTCGTTTGTTCTAAGTCTCATCTATCCGTCATTTTATTTATTTGTAGTTTGTTTAGGCTTCCGAGTGTTGTTTTTCACTTTAAATTTATCTTTCAGTTATTTATTATACTTAATTTTTATTGTTAGAGATATTATGTTATAGATATACTAGCTAAAGACACTTTGGGAAGTGATTCAATACGAGATATGTTGATTTTAGACAGAAACAGTGACAGTAAAACCGATCTTGCCCGAGGTACAATCGACATATCTTTCATTGATGAACTGAATGGAATTGTTAATGACCTGATTTTAGAGTTTTCTATATTTTAAAAGAAATATTTCTAAATTACATTTTCTTTTAGCTTTAAAACGATACATAACATGTAATACTTTTTTTCATTAAAATGTAAAATATATGTAGGGAAGTGCAGTAGTGTAAAGTGTTGCTATTTTATTTTGTCTTTTTTATACATTTTTCAAACGAGCATAACACCATCTATATGTAAGTAAACAATTCATATGTATATATTTCCTGAAATCTTGTTTCATTCACTTAACAATGTATAATATTTTGTACATATGGTATTTATTATTAGTCAGGAATTTTTTATATTTTACCTAAAAACCTCCAGGTTATTAGAAGTAGAGATAGAGATGGGCGCCTACTAAGGGGCTAGACTTGAAAGTGTTAATTATTGAATAAAATTATAAACTGTTGAATTGAGTATAAGAGAATTAAAAATGCTCATAATTTAGGACCTTTTACGTCAAAAAGGATAAAGCAACAAAAGTTCTTTCCAATAAGGAATATGAAGAAATTTACTATTTTAATTAATAATTATTATTTTCACAAAAGTTTAGACAATATAAACTAAATTATAATATAATACCCACAATCATAAGAATCTATAAACAAAACTTGGATTGTCAAATTTAATTGGATTAAAATTATAAAACAAAATTAATAACAAATCTAATTTCATTCATCCAATATTCAAAGAAGAAATGCCAATATTCTTTACAAATTCAAGACTTAGTTTATGTACACTCTACAATCAGAAGTATCTGAATGACAATAAATATAGTTCAACACACACTATATCTGAAATGTTCACAAACTATTGTCACAACAAACTCTATATCTATTGTTATAAAAATTCTAATAGTTTACCATTTAACAAATTATACAATATACAGAATAACAACAACCACAAAAACACCTTACAATGCTATATTATAACAATTCTATTAAATAATATTTTAATCCTATATCTGGCTTTAACTAGTAGTACCGGTTCTGTTCACCATCTAGCATGCAATTCATTTGAGTTGCATGTGACATTGTTACCTATAAACCAAAATTATGATACCATACTATTAACTAAATGGAACAACAGCACATACCACTTGAAAGATCAAGTTGTTTAACACGTTGAGTGCGGCGGGCGTGCATGAACGCTTGTGCTCTACTGGCGCCCACTGCGGTAAGTGTTCTTGTACGCCCCTCTCATTTCATTGGTTCAGTGTGAAGTTTGTTGTTTCCAGAACACATTGAATCACTTGTGGGTTATTGTGCTAGTCTTTGTGAACATTTCGGTACATTTTGGTTTTTTTTCCACTATTGGATAGGGGACTGTGTTATCGTATTATTGTTACTTGAAGTGTGTTATGGTAGTGTTTATTAGCTTTTGTACATAAAATATGAATAACGAGGATGAATTATTAGAGAATGTCGACTGTAATAACATTTGTCTAAGTAGACATTTCCCGATAATTCATTTTCATTATCTATATTCATTGTAAAAAAATAAACACTACTATAACACACTTCAAGTAACACTAATATGATAACACAGTCCCTAATCTGACAGCAATAGTGGAACAAAAAAAATGCACCAAAATGTTCACAAAGACTGGCACGATAACCGACAAGTAACACAAAATTTTCCGTCAATCGCTATACTGAACCAATAAATTGAGAGAGGGACCATGAACGCTTATTGCCACAGGAGCTAGTAGAGTTCATGCACGCCTGCCACGCTCAACATGTTAATACACTGTATTTTCGTGTATAATACACTTAGGAGATGGCATTACCCTAAATGTCTTACAAAGTATTATATTCAGCGACTATGTAAAAGTTGTGTGCTACATCTCCTTGAAAACATAAAAACCTGTATTTTAACACTCCATGGTGGTTAATTTTGGAGTTACAAAAATTATATTGGCATTATTGTTTTGCCTGTTTATTACTAAATAAGTGCCTGTAATAGTATATTATGTTACAGGTACAAAAGTAAATATTTGCCAAATGAATGCAATGGTAACGTCATAGTGTATGAAGCATTCAATTTCTCATTAAAAATTTTTTATTTTAGTAGGAATTTCAAAATCTCATATTTTCACATAAAAAGCTAAATTCTACACCATTTAAAATGTCACATGGCTGTAAAAAAATTATTATTGCATTTTGTTATTTAGTTAATTTTAAAATTTTGTTTAAAAAAAATCATTGTTGCTTATTTACTAACTTTAAAAAAACTTTTTAGGAAATACATTTGTAATGTTATATAATCTTATTCCAAATACTTTACTGAAGCAAAATATATATTCATATGTTAACTTTAAATGCAAAAGCATTTAATGTCACTACCATAGAACTGGAAAAACCGCTGTCAGATCGGACTTACTAGTGTATAGCCAGCCAGATATTGGGTTGAATAAATTTACTTTCAGAGCTGTTGGAAGAACAGTAAAGTAATGCTTGAATGTAGAAAACGTACATACTTTAGTTTAGTTTTCTGAACCAATTAAGGCAAATTTCATCTTGTAACAATCAGTCAGCAAAAGATAGTTCAATTTTCTTATATTTATTTAATTTTTTGTTTAGTAGTTGGTCTAATTATAGCCAACATCAAAATAAATTATAATTTAACAAGGCCTATGATGGGATGTTGATATCCTGAGGGAAAATAAATAAAATTGAAAATAAAGTAAAACATCTTGAACATCATTGAAATAAAACTAAATATCTTCTAGAAGATATAACAAATAAAATAATTTTAATATAAACGTAATTCTAGTGAGATAGAAGAGAGGCTAAAACTTGAAATTTTCAGTATAAAAGTAGAGAAATTTAATTATACACAAAATAAGTTAATGATAGGCAAGATGATATTACATCATTATCATCATTTTACATCAAGCTTAAATTACATTAAGTACTTATTGACTGTTCTAACTTATTTTTCAACATACTTAAACTAAGTTAATGAATTTTATTTTACTAAAAATAATAACTTTCTAAACAATTTTTGAATAATAAACTGAAATAATCAAACAAATATGCACCTAAAAATACAAGTATTCTATCATAAATAATTTATAAAATATATATACACATACAATAGAGCGTTCAAAATCCGATCTAATTAAGACTAGGGTAGGTTCGGATTTTCGAACATAACTGGAAATTCATAGTTACTCTAAAAATGTTAAGATAAATGAAAATATACACTATATGTACATAAGTACATAACTATTGTACTTTGATTTACTTGTATCTTTAAATCCAGAAGAATGCACTTATTTCACAAAAACAATTCACTACATATTTACAAATGTATGTATACATACACAGAAAAATTAACGAAATCACTGAAACATTTTATATGAAAAACTAGCTAGTTTTGGGTTGTGTGAGTTTCGAAACTCGTTTTCTACCAGCCAAATCCTGCATTCACTCTGTTACCTGTGTAGAGAAAGTAACACAGCAACACGCACGGAAGGGATTCCCTCGCTCCATTTTTTTTTATTTCTTTGAATTATTTAAACATACAGTATTAATTATTTTTACAATTTTTGGAGCCTTAACTGTCTTTTTGTACAAAAAGTTTATTTCGTTTATGAATAGGTAAAGTTAGTTAAAATAATTATTTAAATGCCTCAAATCCTACTAACAGACCTTTACTTTCTGTAGCGACGTCACACTCGTAAGTAGGGAATTCCTCGCCAATTTAGGTTTCGATAAGAAGTTTTATAAAATACTCTAAATTAATACAATGTTGTTTTAAATCACATCCATGTTGAAAAATAAAACTAATAATTTATATAACAAGATATATACATAACTAATTCAGAGAATAATGTTTTTAACATGAAAGAATTATACCGTTAAAAACATAGGCGGGCGATTCTCGGCCAAAACCACTTGAAAGTGTCTTTAAGGGTTGTCTATCGCCTAAAGATCAACTGAATCGGTCTTTTCTGGTGCGTGGTAGGTAATGAGAAGATGTCCTTGAGTTTCACCAGCCCGTTTACCAATATTAAAAAATTAACTAAAAAAGCAGGGATTCCCCGGGATTCATTTTCTTTGCATACCGTATTGATATAAACATTTTTTGGAAGCCTGAATTATCATTTCCTTTCAAACAGATAAAATAGGCTCAAATAGAAATAGGATCGAATTTAACAGAAGCTCAAAATATTGAGACTCTACTGTATCCAAATTTTACATGCAATAATCAGTAAACCAATGTAGGAATGTTGTTCAATCTCTTTGTATATGCAATACTGTATAGTACTAAAACAACTATTGATTAATCACATTGGCATATAGAATAAATGCATTTGTACAGGAATTTTATCATTACTCAAAAAAAAAAAACAAATGCAGGACTATTCATTATATTTAGTAGATAAAACCTTTGCCACTTATAATAAAACTGTTCTTTTACCACCTGACCGAGTAAACATTGCTACCAAAGAGGGGAAGAGTAAACATTGCACCACACATTGTGTTGCACAGGTGTAGTATTTTGTATCCTGGCTAAGTGTTTTGTATCCAACTGTCAGCTACTGATGTATCGAAACTTTTGGCTTCATTTCTAATTTTACCAAAGGATATAACATGGTGATCTTTAAAAACTGCCAAGCCCTCCTTTTGAACAAATAAATTAAATACTGAACAATATAACAAAAATTTTCAGGTTTTGCTTATCCTATATCAATGACCCACTTACTAGCAAATGGGCCTGCACTGCTTAAAGTTCGGCAGTGCTTAAACCATAAAAGGTCATCATCAGTATCAGATTTTTCACATTTCTGAACTTTTTTTACATTGTGTACACATAAAATTTTGTCCTTTTTTATAAAAATTCTACCCATTGTCGAATTTTCTGCACATGGTAATCTTCCTTTCCCCTCGTTCATGTGCTCTAATAACTGAAACTTTATCTTTAATCGATAGACTTTTCCTCTTCGAACTATAAGAGTCTAGACTGTATTGTCATGTGTTAACAAGAAATATAAATTTTAAAAAACGCGATTACTACAACTGTATTCTGTTTAAACATTACACTGTGAACAAATTGACAGGAGAATTTTGTCCATACAGTATGAGACATGATAGTTAACTGAGTAACTAAACAACGTCTGCTATGGATTTCTAAAGCTAAGTGCGGTTGCCAAACCTTTCTAAGAAATCTACAGTAGGCCTACTATCCAAGTAAGTCTACTGTTCGTTTCCAAGAAAGCAATCTTTGCAATGGCAGCAATACATATTGTACTCAATTCTTGGAGTGAGAACAATAGAAATACTGTACTGTAATTGATATTTCTGCCTTATATTTTCATTTCGATGAAACATAAGATTTTTTTTATGCCACATTTTGACACCACATCTGAGGTTAATGTAATTTTCTTGAGACAAAAACAGCATTTTTTCCATAACGGAATTCCATTGCATTATGACAGGACTACCAAAAACCTGACTTCACAACCGAGGTGACATTATATATTAAAAGATGTTATAACCAGGTCGGTCTCTCTCTCTCTCTCTCTCTCCCTCTCTCTCTCTCTCTCTCTCTCTCCCTCTCTCTCTCTCTCTCTCTCTCTCTCTCTCTCTATATATATATATATATATATATATATATATATATAGATTTTTTGGACTAGGGACTGACAGACTTACCTTGGTAAGAGTCCACTCTGTAGTCTTGAAATAGAAACACATAAAGCACTTAAACAATGATATATTTCAACCACACAGTGGTCTTTGTCAATCGAAGAGAAAACACAAAAAGAAATATGAGAGAATGAAATAAAATAATTGTAATCACAGATTGTGTAGAGTAGAAATCAGATGTCACAGATGCACAGATTAAAGATATATATATATTGTTTCCATGAACATATGAGTGATTATAGTTTATATAAGTCTGTCAGGGGAAAAGAGATAAGGCTATTTGGGGAAAAAAAAAAAATGAATGGATTTATCTGATGTTGAGATTAGGGGATTCTCTGGACTTGGTATACCACTGGTATGATAGTTCCCACCTTCTCAGTTCTGAGGGATTGCAATCAGGGGGGAGTGATTTAATTATTTTTGTGGTATAGCAGTCATCAAAAGTTGTGATGTTGTGACTCGCAGCATGTTGAGCTGTTGGTCTATCCATATTCATAATTTTAACATCATGTCTGTGGCCATTCATTCTGATATTCAGACCATCCGTGGTCAGGCCTATGTACTGTGCTGAGCAAAGTTTACATTGTAGCTGGTATATTCCATTTTTCGATGTACAATAATGATGACCCTGTATTTTGAAGACCATTTTTGTTGTTTGGCTGTTGAAACTATTTGCTGAGGGGTGTATTGGACAGGTCTTGCATCTAGGTCTATTACATGGGAAGGAGCCATGAGGAAGTTTGTGTGGTTTCTCTGCATCAGGGTCTGGTAGTTTAGGATGTACTAGGATGTTTTTCAAGTTGGGAGGTTGCTTGTACCAAATTTGCGGTGGATCGGTGAAAAGATTTTTGGTGTGGACGGAAGCTTGAAGAATTTTGAAGCCATTTTCAATCAGAATGAATGGCCACAGACATGATGTTAAAATTATGAATATGGATAGACCAACAGCTCAACATGCGGCGAGTCACAACATCACAACTTTTGATGACTGCTATACCACAAAAATAATTAAATCACTCCCCCCTGATTGCAATCCCTCAGAACTGAGAAGGTGGGAACTATCATACCAGTGGTATACCAAGTCCAGAGAATCTCCTAACCTCAACATCAGATAAATACATTCATTTTTTTTTTTTTTTTCCCCCAAATAGCCTTATCTCTTTTCCCCGACAGACTTATATAAACTATAATCACTCATATGTTCATGGAAACAATATATATATCTTTAATCTGTGCATCTGTGACATCTGATTTCTACTCTACACAATCTGTGATTACAATTATTTTATTTCATTCTCTCATATTTCTTTTTGTGTTTTCTCTTCGATTGACAAAGACCACTGTGTGGTTGAAATATATCATTGTTTAAGTGCTTTATGTGTTTCTATTTCAAGACTACAGAGTGGACTCTTACCAAGGTAAGTCTGTCAGTCTCCTATCTAAAAAAATCTAAATAATCTTTACCAACCAAAACTAACCTATAAATATATAAATATATATATATATATATATATATATATATATATATATATATATATATATATATCGCAATATGTATTATTGTGTATTAATAAAGAGCTAAGTCAAAATACAAATACAAGAATTATAATTGAATTTACAATTCAATTATAATTCTTGTATTTATATTTTGACTTAGTTCTTATATATATATATATATATATATATATATATATATATATATATATATATATATATATATATATATATTACGTTGTCCATTATTTTTCCGTTGCACTGACTTTATGAAGTTGATAAATTACTATTGTAAATACTTTTATCCACCACTAGGTGCAATAATTTTACCTTGTTGTGATGAGGCACCTTTTGGTCACTTAACCATTGTCGAATCTCTGATTATTTTTCTGGTGTAGATGTTCGGTCCGTGATGTTGGTATTTGTTGACGTTACATGCATTTTTTCTTAATCTGCGTGTATGATGTTTTTATATAGTATGTCTTCTGTATATGTGGTCTGTAGGTTCATTAAATTGTTGTGTGTGTTTTTATAAA
This sequence comes from Prosapia bicincta, assembly GCA_036971475.1. Taxonomy (NCBI): domain Eukaryota; kingdom Metazoa; phylum Arthropoda; class Insecta; order Hemiptera; family Cercopidae; genus Prosapia; species Prosapia bicincta. The sequence continues at coordinate 2,393,737 of JBAIZL010000376.1, read as the reverse complement.
TGTGGTATTTTTTCTAGTGAGTTTAACGTTGCGTGTAACGTCAACAAATACCAACATCACGGACCGAACATCTACACCAGAAAAATAATCAGTGATTCGACAATGGTCAAGTGACCGAAAGGTGCCTCATCACAACAAGGTAAAATTATTGCACTTACTGGTGAATAAAAGTATTTACAATAGTAATTTATCAACTTCATATATATATATATATATATATATATATAAATATATATATATATATATATATTCTTGATATTTTATGTTATCCATTGTTTTTCCGTTGCACTGACTTTATGAAGTTAATATATTACTATTGTAAGTAATTTTATCCACCATTAAGTGCAATAATTTTACCTTGAGTGATGAGGCACCTTTCGGTCACTTGACCATTGTCGAATCACTGATATTTTTCTGGTGTAGATATTCGGTCCGTGATATTGGTATTTGTTGACGTTACATGCACCTTCTCTTGATCTGTGTGTATGATGTTTTTATATAGTATGTCTTCTGTATATGTTGTTTGTAGATTCATTAAATTGTTGTGTATGTTTTTATAAATGTGGTATTTTTCTAGTGAGTTTAGTTCTATTTTGTTATTATTTATTTCAAGTATGGTTAGGTTATTTTCGTATTTGTTATTTCATGTTTATGTGATATTAGGTGTGCTGCAACATTTGATACTTTTGAATTTTTGTTTTTGAATGCTCTATAATGTTCTTCAAATCTTATTTTAAATGATCTGGTTGTTTTTCCTATGTAAAAAGCGTTACAGTTGTTGCATGTAATTTTGTAAATTCCTGATAGGTTATGTTTTTCTGAATTTGTTTTGTGGTTTGTGTTATTAAGATATTTTATTATTTTGTTGTTTGGTTTGTATGTTGGAGTGTAGTATTCTTTGTTGTATATAATTGTTATTTTTTCTATTTTTTTTTATTGGTGTATTTATATTTTAGGTATATTTTTTTATTTTCATTATTTTTGTGTTCCGGTTTTAGTGTTGTGTTGAGGTTAGGTTTTTTTGTGAATTTATTGTATATATTTTTTATAATGTGTTTGTTGTATCCATTTTCTATTGCTATTTTTATAATGTTATCTAATTCTTCATTTAATTTTTGTTTGTTATCCTGTGTGTATTTTATTGCTTTATTTATCATGTTACTGTAAGTGTTAATTTTGTGTGTCCAGGGGTGGTTAGATTTGTAGTGTATTGTGGTGTTGTTGGAAGTAGGTTTCCTGTATACTGTAGTTTCTATTTTATTATCATTCATATTTAAAGTGATGTCGAGATAGTTGATTGTTTTATTTGTTTCTGTTTCAACAGTGAATTGTATGTTTTCGTTGTATGTATTTAGTTTGTTTAATATTATGATGTGTTCGTTGTGAATGGTAGGTTGGTATATTACAAGTATATCGTCTACGTACCTTGTCCATAGTGAAAAATTGTGTGTGTTTAGTATAGGTTTAATTAACGAAAATAACCTAACCATACTTGAAATAAATAATAACCCAATAGAACTAAACTCACTAGAAAAATACCACATTTATAAAAACATACATAACAATTTAATGAATCTACAAACAACATATACAGAAGACATACTATATAAAAACATCATACACACAGATCAAGAGAAAGTGTATGTAACGTCAACAAATACCAATATCACGGACCGAACATCTACACCAGAAAAATATCAGTGATTCGACAATGGTCAAGTGACCGAAAGGTGCCTCATCACTCAAGGTAAAATTATTGCACTTAATGGTGGATAAAATTACTTACAATAGTAATATATTAACTTCATATATATATATATATATAAACACACATACACACACACAACAGAACCTCTCTCTAATTCCCCACCTTCTTTACCTGTATTTGTCACTGTAATCATAAACATCGTCTGCACTGTCAGATCCTATAGACGCCATCAGAAAAGAATTCTTTAGTACAAAGAAATTAACAGTCGTTTTAAAAACGTAAATAGATTTAATATACCATATTTTTTTGCTAAAGTTATTGTTTTTACAAGGAACTGTAATATTTTCTGCTTATGTCTTCTGTGAAAATAGAGTAACATACTGTATTTGTAATCACGAACTATATTGCAGACTAATAGTGCTTTTATAGTTTTATTGAGTTTTTTTGGGCGACATAAATAACTTAAGTACAATATTAATTACATTACCTATCTATTTATGTATTATGTTCACCCACAATTACACGTTAATTTCACAACTTTCGTAAGTTATCTTTTCCTCTAATCTCTCCCCCCTTGATCCCGAACGTGAAAGAATAGAAAGGTTCTACTGTAATGTATATTTTATTAATTTCAAAAAGTTATTGATTGTTGTTAAAAATTTTCCTGTAAATAATAAACATTACTAACCTGTTTTTACCGTAATAATAGTTTTCTAGTGTTAAGTTAATGGTCACTAATACATTGTTTTTCCATAAATGTTTTTGACTAACACCAATCCTGTAGAACTCAACATATAACTTTTTAATTATTTTAAAGATATTTTTTCATTAAATTAAGAGCTGAAGTGAAATTTGCAATTTCTTACATACCATGTGAAGGGTTAATTTAAAAAATATAAACTTTTCCCATCTCTTCTCTTACTACTACTACTACTACTACTAATAATAAAAATAATAGAAAGCATTAGTCACTATTCTTTGAGTAATGCAATGATATAAAAAAATCTTATCTGTAACTTACAATGATCCTATATTCAACTTTTAAATGTAAGGCTCTTTATACCTACTTGAAATACTTGATTCTGTATACCATGAGTTATCACACATCGCTTTCTGGTTAAACGGGTGATGGTATAAACTTACAGAAAATTGTCCAATCATGGTAATCCGAAACAATAAATGTACAACCATTTCAGATTATCGGAATATATGCGTACTACATATACCTATGACGTAAATACGGCTACATATATGCCTAAATGGTAATATTCAGTACATATAAGCTAATGTTAAGAATAGAGTTAGTTAAGTACAGTAACATCTGGAAAAAACTTAGCAATTGAAACCTGTATTTTTATAGCATTCGGATTATTAGAAAATTTTTCTCCTGTGATAGAAAAGCACTGAATTCTATGTCTCTTTTTGAAATAGTCAAGCCAATGATCACTGGGTTTAAACTCTTCCTTATTGGGATATAGTTCAGAAAAAAAAGCATCTCACCTTTTCCTGCATTAAAAGGCCCAATATGAGGTCATTCGCGATCGTTCTTGCAGAAACCATATGTATAGAGAAGTTTCTAAGAAAATGTATTCACACATTTTCAATGTTTTGGCACACTGAGGCCACTGCTACTTTGCTCCATAGAAGACAAAAATAACAAAATTTTTCTTTGTGTCACTGATTGTTGATTTTCCGATCCTCCGCTAATTTTTTAGCAGGTACCCTGGCATCAAGTAGTTTTAGAATGTTGCACTTATCCGACAACAAAAGTGTTTTGTGTATTTTTTTAAGAGAAGGAGACACCATTATAAAAATTAAAGTGTAACACTGCGATGACACATCGATTCTACTGTCTGCCGTAAACGTTGAAACTGAACTTCTGTAGACTGACTAATCAAAAGGGATTGATACACTGATGTCATTGCAAAGTAAACAGAACAATGTTGTCTTCCTCCTTTGAACCTCTCTTATAGCCATTTATTTATTTCTTGTTTTGATACTTTCAAAAATCGTTTCGGATTAGTGGGAGTTTCGGACCACCGGAATTCAGATTACCAGGATTGGACTGTATTATAAATGTTGTCCAGAACCATTCAAATTATACTGTGGAATGTGTTATTTTATGCTCCTGTGGGGCATACTTATTAAATAAAAATTATAAACATAAAATCATACCTACCAGATATGGCCACTTGCATTTCTTATTATATATATATATTAAATCATGGTTTTATAAAGCTTTAAATTCGTTTAATTATGACTAGATATAAAAGAAGTGCAGCTGAGGGTTATTCTTTTTTCTCGTGACTGACATCTGTAAAAAAAATAATTCTTTTAAAATATTAAAATGAAGTAAAAATATTACTAAAATTATATATATATATATATAGATTTTTTGGACTAGGAGACTGACAGACTTACCTTGGTAAGAGTCCACTCTGTGGTCTTGAAATAGAAACACATAAAAGCACTAAAACAATGATATATTTCAACCACACAGTGGTCTTTGTCAATCGAAGAGAAAACACAAAAAGAATGAAATAAAATAATTGTAATCACAGATTGTGTGGAGTAGAAATCAGATGTCACAGATGCACAGATTAAAGATATATATATTGTTTCCATGAGCATATGAGTGATTATAGTTTATATAAGTCTGTCAGGGGAAAAGAGATAAGGCTATTAGGAGAAAAAAAAATGAATGGATTTATCTGATGTTGAGGTTAGGGGATTCTCTGGATTTGGTATACCACTGGTATGATAGTTCCCACCTTCTCAGTTCTGAGGGATTGCAATCAGGGGGGAGTGATTTAATTATTTTTGTGGTATAGCAGTCATCAAAAGTTGTGATGTTGTGACTCGCAGCATGTTGAGCTGTTGGTCTATCCATATTCATAATTTTAACATCATGTCTGTGGCCATTCATTCTGATATTCAGACCATCCGTGGTCAGGCCTATGTACTGTGGTGAGCAAAGTTTACATTGTAGCTGGTATATGACAGTTTTCGATGTACAATTATGATGACCCTGTATTTTGAAGACCATTTTTGTTGTTTGGCCGTTGAAACTATATGCTGAGGGGTGTATTGGGCACGTCTTGCATCTAGGTCTATTACATGGGAAGGAGCCATGAGGAAGTTTGTGTGGTTTCTCTGCATCAGGGTCTGGTAGTTTAGGATGTACTAGGATGTTTTTCAAGTTGGGAGGTTGCTTGTACCAAATTTGCGGTGGATCGGTGAAAAGATTTTTGGTGTGGACGGAAGCTTGAAGAATTTTGAAGTCATCTCTCAATATCTTGTTGAGTTTATGTAGACCAGGATGGTAGTCTGTTATTAAAGACAGTTTATTTTGTTCTGTTTGTGGTTTATGGTGAACCGAGGATTGTGCTGAATGAATTTGGTTTTCAATGAGTTTTTTGGGTATCCTCTTCTCTGGAAGGCTGTTGATATCTTTCTATTAAAATCCTGTGTCCAAATTAGGAAGATGTCATCTATATATCTATACCAACATAATGGCTGGTGTGTTTGTGTCTTTAGAAAACTTTCTTCCAACAATCCCATGTACAGATTTGCATACAATGGTGCCATTCTGGTGCCCATTGCTATTCCCTTTATTTGAAGGTAGTTCCTTCCCTCAAACTGAAAGTTGTTCTTCTCGAGGATGAACCTGGTCAGGTTCACAAGAAAAGGTGTAGTGGGAGAAGGCTTGCCTGGGCGTTTGTTTAGAAAATTCTCTATTGCAGATAGGCCGTGTGCATGAGGGATGTTGGTATAGAGAGAGGTGACATCTATGGTGACCAAAATAGTTACCGGGGGTAGAGGTACAGATATTTGTGAGAGTCGATCTATGAAATGATTGGTGTCCTGGGTATGTGATGGAAGGTTCTTTACTAAGGGTTGAAGGTGTGAGTCGAGGAAAGCTGATATTCTTTCCGTTACTGAATTGCAGCCAGCAATTATTGGTCTACCAGGTGGAGGGATTATGTTTTTGTGGATCTTTGGTAATATATAGAATTGAGGAGTAGAGGGGTTTTCATTATATAATAATTTTAGAGATGTTTCCGAAATATTTTGTTCAGGAGCTGTATATTTGAGTAGGTCCGAGAGTAAATTGTTGAATTCTGTAGAAGGGTTATCTGTAAGTATTTTGTATGTTGTGATGTCTGACAGTTGGTCATGAATATGAACATGATGTTAAAATTATGAATATGAATAGACCAACAGCTCAACATGCGGCGAGTCACAAGTATATATATATATATTATAACTTGTAATATTAAGTATTATATATATATATAACTAGTTCACTTCTTTCATTTTTTAATAAGAAAAAATATTATTTTACATACCTTCTTCTTCTTCCCCTGCATCCAAAATATCGGCACAACAAATGGAGTAACAAATTAGACTAAGAAAACCAAGAGGTAAGCCGAACAAGACTGATGTTAATACAGGATTTCCTTTCCACATTTCTACAAAAGATGTACGAGCTTCAAAGTATGATCGATACAGTCGTACAGGTAATGTATTTCCACCATATGCCTGAAAAATCGTTTATATTATTTTTAAAAATTATTTTGCTACTTTCAGTCTTTATTAGCTAGAACAGTATAAATATTTTTAATATATATATTAGATTATATATGAACTATATAGAGTAGGATTTTGACTTCGAACCTGAAAAATAAAAAAATTCTCAAAAATTCGAATTAGGAAAGTTGGAAGACACACTTTTTGTCACCCTTAGACTGTCGCTTTTTTCTACCTCCAATCCGTAGAGTCTCTGGCAATGTAAGGATTAAAGACTCCCTACAGCTTGATTTTCTGTTAAATCCGACAATTCAGCACTTTTTTCCACTACTGCTAAAATATCTTGATCAAAAAGTTCTCCACACACTTTTATAATAATGTATTCTTTAAAGGTGATATTCGTATTAGTTTCCCATTTCACTGGTGGGAGGAAAGGAACATTTTCACTTAAAAGAGGCACACTAATGTAACAACAAATCAGTAACTGAGCAGAGCATCGATCTCTTAGTCAACACTGCTTACGCAGAATTCTAAACACTGTCCAAATGGAGAGAATTCTTAGAAGGCAACTGCTAATGCCCTGGAATCCAAGCCCATACCCAAACAAATAACTTTGAATTATATACAATTATTTTACATAAATAGTATAATACCAGTTTCATCTTTAATACTGCCATAAATATGAAAAAAAAACATAAATCATTAATGTACTTACTGTGGCTGACTGGTTTCTAACACACTCTAAAAACAGATGAACTGCTTCTGGTGTTAATCTATGTGCTTCATCATCTGGGACATGGTGATGGTTAGTGGTGGAATTAACTACCAAGAGGTAAGGGAGAGGTACTTCAGTCATTGCGATTGAGTTGGCCAAGTCAGGACTTCCTATCCATCCAAACTGAAACCACCTATAAACAACCAGACAATGACAGAAGTAGAAATTAAAACCATTTAAATATTGTTTTACTTGTATACGCCTTATAAGCTTTTTATAAAAATCAATTGTTTATGTATATTGAGTGATTTATACTCTAGAGTGATTCAATGATGACAATGGTCAAGGGATCGAAAGGTGCTTCATCACATTAGGTAAAATTATTGCACTTAGTGGTAGAAAAAAATTATTTACAAGTAATAATAATAACTTCATAAAGTCAGTGCAACGGAAAAATTATGGACAACGTGAAATATATATATATATATATATATATATATATATATATATATATATATATATATTGTAAGTTATTTCTTTTATTACAATATTATGAATGAATTCCTTAAAATGTATTTTTTTAATAATTTCTATCAAGGTAGGTTAGTAACTTTTCTAATTTACTTTAGGATAAATAAATTTTCTAGAGCTTTCCTTTTTTTATAACAAGTTTAATGTATCATAAAAAAAACACTTTCTTAACAATTATAAGTTTTATTCATAAATTACAAATTTTCTTCTTTTTTAAAGTTTTACAAATTTATTATAAGTTTCCTCTCTTATTACAAGTCTTATTATTCTAAATTGGATTTCTCTTTTGGGCAGCAACAGTTTTTATTTAATTTAGCCTAAATTGATTATAATTTTGATTTAGCACAAGCTCTCTTAATCTCGGGTTATCTGGTGGGTTTTAAATTTTGAATACTGAAATCTTATTTGGCACTCTAAAGTACAAGAACAAAAAAAATCTATCTATAAATGTTATACACTATGTTACAAATCAATCTATTTCTAAGTAAAATTGTTCCTTAATATTTTCTCTAAATGTTTTCTTTTAGAGTTTAATTTTATAATAAATTCCTCTAATTTCTTTTCTTTTTATAAATGTCTGATTGCAAAATTTCAAAATGTATTAATGGATCTAGCCTAGATACTTAAGTGTCTTGAGACTGCAGAATCCACTTTTCAGCCTTTTATCAAATATTTAATAATATCTTTTTTTTTAATAAATAGTTTTAATTTATTCTCTTGTAAGAATTCCGTAGTGTTATTTCAATTCCAGACCAACACTCCGGCACTAAGTTGAATTTGTTAAATTTTGCTGGCCAACTCTAAAACACGTCCGTCTTGCTCGAATATGTGTGTAGGACTGCCAACGACGCTAAGCCACGCTTTTAAAATGGTTAGAACAAACTATTTCCTTTTTTAATCGTTGTTACCGGCTTCACGGATGCTGTATTCACTGCCTTTTGTACATTTCATGTTCTTAATAACTAGATTTTAATTTCTTTGCAGGTGACTGCGTTTAAATATTATTTCTTCCGACTACGTTTAAATCATCAGCTGTTCTGTTCACAATGCGCTAGTTTACCGGTTTTGGTCAACTTGTGCAAATCTTAAATGGTTTCACTTTTCTTAACACTTAAAGGCTTTTATTTTTATTTACATTGTTTTAGTGTTCTTTTTTTTTAAACTGTTACACATTAAATTGTTTCTATTATATTGTTTGTTTTACAGTGGTTATTGTTCTAAACTTGATTAAATATTACGATTTTGCCAATTTAGGTTATGTTTCCATTTTTCTCTTTTTTTTCTTAATTGGTTATTTTATGGTTTGAATTTACTTACATATTTATATTATATTATATATATAGTGCCTTTCTTACTTGTTATTTTCAAAATGTTACAATATATATATATATATATATATATTTTCTTGATATTTTATGTTATCCATTGTTTTTCCGTTGCACTGACTTTATGAAGTTAATATATTACTGTTGTAAGTAATTTTAGATAAAATTACTTACAATAGTAATATATTAACTTCATATATATATATGAAGTTATTATTATTAATTTAAACATTTTTTTCCACCACTAAGTGCAATAATTTTAACCTAACGGAAAAACAATGGAGAACGTGAAATATCACGATTATGTATATATATATATATATATATATATATATATATATATGAAGTTAATATATTACTATTGTAAGTAATTTTATCCACCATTAAGTGCAATAATTTTACCTTGAGTGATGAGGCACCTTTCGGTCACTTGACCATTGTCGAATCACTGATATTTTTCTGTTGTAGATGTTCGGTCCGTGATATTGGTGTTTGTTGACGTTACGCGCACTTTCTCTTGATCTGTGTGTATGATGTTTCTATATAGTATGTCGTCTGTATATGTTGTTTGTAGATTCATTAAATTGTTGTGTATGTTTTTATAAATGTGGTATTTTTCTAGTGTTTAGAAAAATACACACTAGAAAAATACCACATTTATAAAAACATACACAACAATTTAATGAATCTACAAACAACATATACAGAAGACATACTATATAGAAACATCATACACACAGATCAAGAGAAAATGCGCGTAACGTCAACAAACACCAATATCACGGACCGAACATCTACAACAGAAAAATATCAGTGATTCGACAATGGTCAAGTGACCGAAAGGTGCCTCATCACTCAAGGTAAAATTATTGCACTTAATGGTGGATAAAATTACTTACAATAGTAATATATTAACTTCATAAAGTCAGTGCAATGGAAAAACAATGGATAACGTTAAATATCAAGAATATATATATATATATATATATATATATATATATATGTGTGTGTGTGTGTGTTGCAACGGTCGCAGCACGCATTGCATGCCCCCTGTCATACGCTACCTTACCCAGCCGCCAACCCTTTTGTTGACTAGCTCCTAAGCGCAGACCCACCACTTGCATCCGCTGCAGAGTAAGAATTTTGAAACGAGCCACTCCTAGCCGTAGCTCGGAACGCTGTCCAATGCTCGCCAAAATCTGCCAGTGAACCAGTCACTGGACTTAAATTTTCAAAAAACCTAACTTGCTGGGGATTTAGCCCTTTTCGGGTGTGTCTTCCCTGGGAAGGAGTTCTTTTGAAAGGCATCTTGACGGCGAAAAGACCATTGTTGTTTTAGGAGTGTGTAAGAAATTTGTTTAAATAAATCAACTGTTTTTTGTCTGCAAGTTAGTTAAAAAATGCTTTATTTTTTAATTTAAAAATGAGTTATTTATCTATGCATAGCACAGTATGCATTGCTTTCAAATCTTATTACAATTTTCCAATATTTAATTTACTTTAAAAAACGCAATTTTTATACTATTCTATTAAGCTTTAAATGTGTGGTAAAATATCAAGAAGAATATTTGTTGAATATTTTTGTGCAGGACACAAAAATACCCTGTTCGAAAAATTACAATTAAACTTGTCATAAGTAGCATAAGCTACAACCGAACTACAAATCATTAATCTTAGAGTTACAGTTAAAATTAAACTACATAAATTTGTTGATACCATCAGTAAAATTCTTGTTAAGGAGGGTGGATCTACTTGTTTTGCATTCTATTGGTAATTGAAAATGTTTATTTGTATTAGTGATGTTCTTTTTGCCCATATTTAGACTATGGTATAATTCTATAATACTGTATTGATGGTAAACATTTCTTTCAACAACAGATTGTCTCAGGTTTTTAAATCAAAAGTAAAACATAATCCTGTGTCATGAACCTCATAAAATTAGAAAAAGTAAACAAAAATTGTAATTAAACTGAAATTACTTACTCATGGTACTTAGCCCTGTTGTTTTTAATGATTGATTCTATCATGTCTCGAAACCTATAAAATAACAAAATAATTCATATTAGCTTAAGAGAGCAAAAAAAACTGCACCAGGTAGTTAGAGAGTTGTTTTTGTGCATATTTAGTAAATACAGTTAATTCCAATCAATTAATTATCAAACTAGACATTTAATTGGACCAAAATTTAGAAAACAAATGCATGTTACAAACAAAAAATTAGCCAATTAATTGGTCTGAAAAGCTGTTTATTTGAGACAATATTTTTTCTAGGCCAATAAATGTTTTTTATTCTGTTTAAATAAATGCAAAAGGCAATTAATTACGAAAAATTGATAATTAAAATAAAAAATTCAATATGCTGAAAAAATAATTAATTGATACTGAAGTCAGTTAGTTGCCTAGCCCACCCTTATCACTCAAAAGTGAGAACCCATAAACATAAAAATTGTTCTCTGTGTAATGAACGTTTTATTTTAGATACCATACCTATCCTAACTTGCCACTTTGTGAGCAAATATTTCAGTAATGAAATTAATGTCACTAATTGCAATTAACATAGTCATGTTCAAATGTATTCATAACATATTTGAAAATGACAAAAATTAAAAATTGAGGTCACTAAGCATTAGTAAAATACATTACCTTTCATATTTGAAACTTCGCTTAATATGACCAAATCAAATTGATCTCATATTGGTCTGTTTATCAAGAATCTACTGTATCATAATGGCATTTGGGAACTTAATATTTTTTTAAAATTTGTTTTCGTATTTTGAATATTTCTGTTACGCCAAAAATTCTCTGAAAATATTATTTGAATATATATTTGTATTACTTTGTAGTTTGAGTTGTGTTAACAATTTTTCTTAATAATTTACTTTATTTTATGATTGCTATTCTAGTTCTGTAATATCATAATGTACTGTACAGTATTGAGTAAATTCACTATTTGCAGTTAGTACACTGTGCACTAATATTTTACTGTTTCAAAAAATTTGCCGGAATTTGCAGAAATTTGCCTAAATAGTAGTTTTTAAGCGTAAAGACTATTTAGCAAAATATTTTGATGTTTGACTTATGCTAAACAAACATTGTTATAATATCTAGGATTGCTCAGTTAAAAAGATCAAAGTCTGTCAAAAAGTTGAACTTTCAAAATTGCATTTAAACCATGTACAGTTTGGTTTTCCATGCTTTTAAAATTAAACAAAAAAATTGCGTAATTGCATTCTGAACAGTTAGCGAGCAGTTAGTTAGTTACTTGCCTAAGATGTGTAGCTGTAGGAACTGTCTCCTTATTTCCTTGATCCAAAAATAGTATGCCATAGTACCTGATCTGGATAGTGTTTCTAAAGCGGATCTGGAGTCCATTAAAATGCAGATGTGGTCACTGGCCAGGGAATAACAACTGGCTAGAGCTGCGTTGATGGCTAACAGCTCGGCGTCCATACTAGATTGCGCACTTGCCGGTATGTAGTACTGCTTGTGATTATTCTGGTTGAAGTATCCCGCACCTGACATCTCCCTTTCCTTGTCCTGATCCGTCGGTGAAAATTCTTGTATGGGTTGAATATAGATCGTTGATTATCTCCAGTGTAACAGCTCTAAGCATATCTGCACGATTGTTCTTGGTAAGTTTCTCAGGTAGGTCGAGGACTACGCTTATGCCAGGCCAGACACTTGGAGATTTTTCATACGTTGGCGAGATCTGCTCCGGAGAATTTCGATTCATTGTGCTTGACAGTTTATACATTTGATGAACGAATGAGGTTCTGATGTTACATCTTCTTAGTGTCCAGTTTATATTAAAGTGGATGATAGGCCGTCAGTGTTTTGATTTTCTGAAACTTGTACCACAACTGCCTTTTTATAAAAATATCGATTGGTTCTACTCCCAGCTCAACTTCCATCGTGACTATCCGAGTGATTCTCGTGCAACCGAGACAGAGACGGAGGGCTGCAGATTGTACGGCTTAAATTTTGTTGATATGAGTCTTTGCCGCAGAGCCCCAGACTTCGCAACAATATGTGGCCTTTGATCTCATGAAGGCGAGATAGAAGGATCTAAGCATTGACGTGTCCGCACCCTATTTGCGACTCACTACTGCCTTTACGGCATTTAGCCTAATGTTCATTTTTTCAAAGGAGTTTATTTTATTAACTGTTTTGTACACAACTAGATATCTGTGCTGTCTAAGGGATATTATTGTCTCTTAAAACTTGCACCATAGATAAGGATAGATATTTATAGCCCATAAGTTGTCTTTTTATTACACATTTATGACAAGTAGACTTTCTTGCTCAGTATAGTTGTTACTCGGTGTATGCCAGAGCAACTGATGTTTGTTTTGTATTTTTCTATACATCCAAAATGAACAATAGTGGGAGCCTCCAATCTAATGCAAACTTCAAACCATAAGTAACTTTTAATTTGTTTTTACTAGTTATGATTACAAATAATAAACTACCCAAGGTACAAAATAATACATAAAAAATGACAACCATATAAAAAATATATTTAGTGTTTTATAAGTAAGAATATTTTTGTAGCAAAATACAACTCAATAGACCGTGGAATTAATTCGCTCCCCCTAGATCGCAAATCATTAATTCCGTAGTGGATTAAGGTATGCTGAAGCTCCTTTTGTCTGTGTTAAAGCAAAATTTTATGTATCAATAACTTGCAGGTGTTTACCTAACTGTCTCTGTTCTAAATCAGCATAACGGCATTTCATTTAGTTTTTAAAAAATTATGCTAAGTGTTCTATAGCATTCAAATTCAAATTGTATTTCATTTAGACAATATTCTAAGAGCTTGCTCTTTTTTTTTAAAGGACTTTGTATGGGATAACATTAATTTTTCAGTGTAACCAGTTAAATGCTTTGAAAATCTTAATGTTGCTTAAATCTTATGTTTCCCTGTCTAGTATCATATAAAAAACTTATAGATGGGTCCTGGTAATATGAATGTATAATCTAGAAAAGGATAAGTATAATTTTTTATTAGTTAATATTACGATACCAAATAGCATACAAGAAATATACAAAGGAAGTAACTTTTTCGTTTAAACTTGTGCGGGTCACTCCATTTCGTAACTTCTTCTTTGCTAGATTATAATTTTGTAACAAGACCCTCTGATAATGATGACATGGTCTTCAAAATGTACATAAGAGTTTAATTTTAAGTAACTTGTTTCATTTGTTATTTTTTATTGTTTTTGTGGTATTGGGGTTCTTTCCAATATTTTCATTGTGCGTACTGAATTAAACTGTTCTAACTGTTGACAATTAAAAATAGTGTATCCTTGTAGTGTCAAAGGTGTGCTGTATTGAGAACAAATGATTTTTTAAAAGAAATTAATTCAATTGCACTTTTTTACTCACTCTATCATTTCATCTGGAATTTCCTGTAACTTATTCTCTTGTACTACAGCCAGAACCAAAAACTTATTTGTTTTTAGCACCTGTAAATCAATATAAAGCTCTAAGATTATGAAAAAACAAACAGCATAATAATTAGAAAGTGAAGTATAAATGATACTTAAGAACAAACCAAGAAACTGAGCCTAAATATTTTTATTAAAGTAGAGTTAACTATCCATGCAATTTTAAAACATGGGTAGTTCGTATGATAAAAGTTGTTCTGGTATACATATCAAATTAAAAAATATATAATGGTAAAAATTAAAACAGTTTACTCTAAATCCTATTACACATTAGTTTATCAAAACAAATGTACTAGTTTATTGAAACAGAATAGTTTCGACAATGATATCGCCTTCATCAGTGCTTGACTATACTGATGAGGGCAATATAGTCATACACATTAGTTTATTAAAAAAAATAGTTTTGATGTTGTCAAAACTAATCTGATTTAGTCCATTGTGGTCTGAGTTGACAATGGGACACATCCCACGAAACAGCCGTCCTCAACAAATATAAGTGCTACTATAGGCAAGTTTGTAAAATATTTACAAGTGTTTTAGTGGAAACTAGTAGCTCATGTGAAGATGGAATCAACAAATAACTATTTTAAAGTTAGAACACATCCTGCTTACCTAATTTAATATTAATAAGGTCTAAAACTTTTTACTTCCAGTTAATAATTGTGTAGACAATTTTAAAGCCAATGGATACTTTATTTTAAAGTTATCATCCAAACACCCTCACTGGTTAGAGCATATTACTGATATTGTCTCACCTGATAAATATTGCCTCTTGTCACTTTTATAAATGTGTTAAATCGTTCATTGTTTACCCAGCTCGTAAGACTAGTGTTCAACATGTCCCAGCTTTTATCTTCACCTGTAATATTAGAAACTGAAATTAGAAGGTGAAAACTGATATCTTTATGCAAATAAATATATCTTAATTGAAGACAATATAACATAATTACAAAAGTAATATACTTTGAAAATAGCATTACTTCAGTATCCTGAAGTATAAAACATTTAATTATTCACAAAAAAACTATTTTTAAATAAATGTCTAAAACCCATTAGAATTTTAAAAAGCCGCCTATGTTCAAAATTATTTTATCAATTACTTATGATTATATTTGGCAAAAAATAGAGATAAAAAATTAGTTCAGTGTACCAAAGTTTTATAAACTGATAGATTTTTTAATAAATCAAAAGACTTATCATGATTGCAACACATAAATATCACTTGAAGCTTTGTCTGAGCTGGCAATACTTTGTTGTTTTCACCTATCCAAGCTATGAACTTTTTTGTTAAATAAAAGTGAGTAAAGTACAAAATTATTAATAAAATTTTATTCAATCAGGAGATTAGATAACCAGAGAAAATTTTGAAATGTAGGTGCACACTAACAAAGTCTAAAAATTTACTAAGTTTCAATCCAATTTGTCCATATTGGAAGTTGAAAAGAGATAAAAATATACAGTAGAACGTCATTAATCCAAATGTCAAAAATCCGGAGCGTCGCAAATTCAGATCGTGCTCTCAGCGTGCTCGCCGCTACAATTCAAATCTAAACTTAAAAAGTGTTATTTTCAATTTTAAGATTAATCAATTCCAAAAAAGTGTGATATAACTGAATTTAATACCCAACATACAGTATTAAATCCAACATACAGTATTAAATCATGATTTAATATTTTTAAATTTCTATGTCCTGCACGCTAACAAATTGTAACCAATCAGCAAAATAATAAAATTTTTTAAACCTTATTTTTAGCTAATTTGTCATATAATATGCTTTCAATATTATTATTCATCTGTAATGAAAAGTTTTAAAGTGTATGTCGCCCCTCATCTGTTTCCGTCGATTTTTCACTACATATCACTTTCACTAAATTCTTTTGTATTTTTTAAGCCTCTCGACATCTATTTTATAATGATTCCTGGTTCAATTCAAACTTACACGATACTCTAAGCATTAAAATAGATTACAGTTAATGAAATATCAATCATACGCAGTAGTTTAAAGATTGTTTGAAAATCCAGATAAATCAGTAGTCCTGATGCATCCCGGTACGAACTGATCCGGATTTTCAACGCTCTACTGTATACAATTTATTAATAGTACGAACTTCTTAAAGATAAAAGTGAGTTTTCATCTAATTCATTTTACACTAGCACAGATTTGGTAATAGAAATAAAATAATGTTGTTTAGTAAATCGTTATGGCTACAGCTGACTTGACTTGCAATATAACTGTCTTTTATTTCGATAAATTTTTGTCTGTTTACAAGGTCCTTCCCTTCTTTTAATAATTTGAAAAAAACCATAAAATTCTTCTTTTACATAAATTTAACCATTTAATTAAATTTATAATTACTTAATTATATACATGGATTAGAAAATGATAACAAGTATTTCATCTAATAGAAAAAACTGCTTATGAATAGAATTAAAATTTGTCAATTTTAACATCTTATTGAACAGTTTATTTTATTTTACTTTCTGAAAGCAAGAAATGTTACCTTTCAAAAAACATTAAAATTACTATAACTGTATAAAACAAGTATGGTATGATGTTTAATTTAAATAAATGAAACCTCTATACCACAAATGACTTTTTCTTTTATTTAAAACGTTATGTACATTTCAATTGCATAGCAATCATCCTCAAAGATAATTAACAATAAAAAAATCTTTAAATAAAATCTTTAAGTTCAAATAAAAAAAGTATTTATTAAAATTACTTTCTACTTTAATAAATAAAATACTTGACAAAAACGATTAACTACTGATATTTCCAGTAAATTAGTTCCACATTAGAGACAAAATACGCTGCCTCCAGTTTGTGTCTCGAAGCATTTAAATATACAGTTATCTAGAGTGAAACAGGGTTTATGAGTTATTACAGAAGAGCAATTATAGCTAGCTTAACTAATATGAACCAGAATTTCTGATAATCGAATAATCTTGGTAAACAAATATGGTAAATATTTCAATGTATTTAGCTGCTAGACACTAATACTGTACTGTATAACCTTTATGCTTATTAGGTTAATAAAAGGTAACATAATCTCTAAATTTAAAAACATTAGTTTATTGCAATAAAGTAGTCTGAACCCCATAAAAGCTAATAATATATTTATCTCTAAAACTAAAAATAATCCCGACAAATACTGTAGATACATCATTCTGACATTTCATGTTACAGCTTAGCTCTGACAGTTAACATTGATTGATTGTTGTATTATTTACCAAAGACAAATAATTCTAACATACGAGGTCTGTTCAAAAAATACACAGACTGTTTGAATTTTGAGGCTAAAGTTAGTTTCAGGAGAATCCGCTTGGTGTCTCTAGGTTTGTTTAAATCTGCTGATTAAACACACGGTATTTCAGTTGCAGATATCTTCATTTGTTGATGAGTTACATGCAGTTTAGTAAAGAGTGTTTTTTCGTTTGTCGGATTGTAAAATGGACAGCCTGAAGGAGCAACGAATTGCTGTGAAATTTTGTGTAAAACTAGAGAAATCTGCAACTGAAACATTTTCCATGCTTAACACGGCCTATGGCGATGTTGCCATGAAGCGTACTGCATGTTTCTAGTGGCATGAACATTTCAAGGGTGGCCGACAGTCGATTGATGACGATGAGCGTCCTGGACGTCCTTCAACATCAACTGACGACCCACATGTTGACAAAATCAACAACCTGGTGTGCGAAAATCGACGTCTGACCATTAGGGAGCTTTCCGAAGAGTGTGGGATATCAGTTGGATCTTGTTACGAGATTTTGACCAAAAATTGAAGATGCACCGCGTCGCTGCGAAATTTGTGCCACGCCTGATGACCGACAACCAAAAAGCCAATCGCGTCCCGGTTTGTCGGGAACTGCTTGATTGTTCAAATGAAGATGAGAACTTTTTGTCAAGAATTATAACTGGTGATGAATCATGGGTATATGGTTACGACATTGAAACGAAGGTCCAATCATCTCAATGGATGAGTCAAACGTCCCCAAGACCCAAAAAAGCTCGCCAAGTTCGGTCGAATGTCAAGGTGATGCTTACAGTTTTTTTTGATGCTAAGGGTGTTGTTCACTACGAGTACCTCCCTGAAGGCTCTACAGTCAACCAGATTACCTACATTGTAGTACTGAAACGTCTGAGGGACGCCGTCCGACGCTAATGGCCAGAAGTGTAAACTGGTTTTTCCATCACAACAACGCTCCAGCTCACTCAGCACTCAGAACTTGTGAGTTTTTGGCCAAACACTCGATCACTGTTCTTTCCCACACAACCCCCCCCCCTACTCACCTGACCTTGCTGCTTGTGACATTTTCTTATTCCCAAAACTCAAAAAACCCCTCAAAGGAAGAAGATTTGAAACGATTTCGGAGATTAAGGCAAATGCGACAAAGGAGCTGAAAGCCATCACAAAAGAAGCATACCAGGACTGTTTTTACAAGTGGAAACACCGTTGGGATAAGTGTGTGCGTTGGGGAGGAGAGTACTTTGAAGGAAACCCAGACGTGTAACTTCCAAATAAAGTACATTTTTTTTATGATCTCAGTCTGCGTATTTTTTGAACAGACCTAGTATAGTACTAATGCAAAATCCTGATATTTACTGGCAACACAAAGTACCAACATACAGTCCTGACACCCAGGACAGACTCATAGTCCCAACTCATAGTTGTCACATTTAGTACAACTGTTTTATAGTCTATTATTTCACATTGAATTGTAAATACATTAGTTTAGGAATATTAATTTTGTTCAACGGATGGGGGTTCAGATAATTGATTATTTGGATGTTCTGATAATAATCGAAGGTCTATCCATAGTGATTTTAGTCAAGTGTTATCCCAATTTATTTAAATCCACACATGCTTTTAATAGCAATTACAAGAGCCAATTGTTAGTTTTAAAAACAATAGGGACATATTTTACCACTACGATGTTTCTTGCATATGTACACAGAGTTACAAAAAGAAATTATTAATACTAAATGAATAAAAAATACAAACCATCAAAGAAATAAGAAGAGTTTTCTTTGTACACAAATACAGTTGGATCCTTTAAGCGAACATGCTAGAAAAAAAGCATAATGTTAGATTAATCATAATAAATTTTTAAAATGTTTTAGAAATAACAGTTACATTTTATTTTACACTACAGTGCTTGACCAGTTAAACAAACAAACAAATAAACATCTTTCTGACTCTCTATGATATCCATGCTTTATTTCTCCCCACAAATGTTACGAGCCTAATCCAGCTGATGTATTAGGGAATGTATGCACAAAAATACAGAAGCTGCCTTTTACAATATCTCTTTGAAATGACTGAAAGGGAAGGAAGCATTGTAGGCTTTCTAAAAAAATTACAGTTAAGGAAGTTATGTACTGGATAGCCGAATTATGAAACAAAATAAAAGAAGAAACACTAAGTAAGTCATGGAATACAATCCCCGAGTCATAATGAAACTGTTAACTGAGCCATTAATCCAGAATAAGAAACAGATTTGACATTTCTTATAGAGAAATTTTCAGGTTGTGAAAATTCCAATGATACGGTCGTAATTCGATGGATGAGCAAGAACAAACGCAAGTAAGTAATAATAACACGTTACTACTAATAAAATGATGCAAGAAACTACTGAAGGCAGTGATGACGAGAATAAAGATGAAGGTGTGACCAAGACAGTACAAAAAGGGAAAATAAGTCATGGTGAAGGACCAGCCCCCTTGGAAAATGCAATACGCTATATTGAATAATAGACACCACGCCAACAGGATGTGCTTCTATGTGATACCGCAGCTCAAAAACGATCTGATAAGCAGATGCAGAAGACATATAAGAACTTTTTCCAAACAAGTATAGCAACTGTGATAAACAATGTATTCCAAAGCAACAATAATTTATTTAAGTACTGTAATCAATACAGTTCTATAAACGTATTTTGTGCATTCATAATTATAGTATTAGGGTTCATTGAAACTCCTATTTTATCTAATGTACAGGAATATATTTTTGTGGGTTTTCGTTAATTCGAGAGAGTCTCGGTCCCATCTACCTCGAATCATTGAGACTCTACTGTACTTCTGAAAATGGCAAACAACAAAAAATGTAAAGAAGCCTAGATGTATAATTTATTACAATAATGGAAAGTAGACTCAGACGATCAAAACTCAAACTTATCAGACTATCACAGACTAGACTATAAGAATAAATATTAGCTTATCGTATTATTCTGCGAGAGTAGTGGAGAAAAATATTACATATAGACCGTGTGTGGTCCCATAATACTGCTGGTTTAATCCATTTACTGGGTATAAAAGTCTTCTAACCAATTCAAGCAAAAAAAAACAATTGATTGTTTTTTTTCTGGGTGAGTTTCAACATACTATGTGAGCCGCGATTGGTTTTTTCCATAATTTGAGGTTGTAAAATTGAATAATTTATTTTACATTTGATAATGATTTTACAAGTTTTCTTCTGAGTGTACCCTTTTACAACGGTTTTTGAGAGACAGGCATAAAAAAGTTGCCCTTCACAATTTTTGTGTTATAAATATACATTTGGAACAGTTTGTAAAATTATTGATTAATCCTTTTCAAGTTCTAGCATCAGTTGCATGTTTTTCTTATGTCAACGAATGTGTAATAGATTATATTATAGAAAAGGTTTTAAAAAAACGTTACATATGAGACAGAAACTAATTTAAATGATAAACGTACCGACATAAGGATGAGTTGAAGTCACATTACTCAAGCAAATTTGTTGTTTACATTTTAGACACATTTATATGATCAATTATGTACAGCATGCAGTGTAGATGAGTCAGATAATTAAAAAATTAAATAAATTAAATAATTAAATCACTCCCCCCTGATTGCAATCTCTCAGAACTGAGAAGATGGGAACTATCATACCAGTGGTATACCAAGTCCAGAGAATCCTCTAACCTCAACATCAGATAAATCCATTCATTTTTTTTCCTAATAGCCTCATCAGACGTCTCCAATCTCTTTTCCCCTGACAGACTTATATAAACTATAATCACTCATATGCTCATGGAAACAATATATATATCTTTAATCTGTGCATCTGTGACATCTGATTTCTACTCTACACAATCTGTAATTACAACTTATATTTATTTTATTTCATTCTCTCGTATTTCTTTTTGTGTTTTCTCTTTGATTGACAAAGACCACTGTGTGGTTGAAATATATCATTGGTAAAGTGCTTTTATGTGTTTTACACATAAATGATGTGCTCTACCTCCATTAGCCGGTGAAATCCCCTCCTGCATATCTCAAATCCCTACCTATCTCTCACAAGTTATAGCTTGACATTCCAAGGTCAACTAAATTTGTAGCAAAAGGTAGGTAATATGCATAACAAGCATGGTAAAATACTGACCCCTTTTTACTCCAGTATCAATGCATCCCTATTTCTTAACAACTTTTGTTGACAAAAACTCGCTGGTTATACAAAATATTGGTATTTAAATTAACACAGTTGTAAGTTTAATGCTCCAAAATAGTTTGTATAATTTATGCAACACATCTTATTTGATAGTAAAGGATTCACATTTTATCCTTACCTTTCTGGCAATGCTGTATGGAGCAGAGTAGAAGAAACCATGAGGCTGGAATTTTTCAGCCACTTCAAAATAAATTGTCTGAAATTAAATAATCACCGTTACTGGTTGTTGACAATCTCAGACATATAATTTCAAATAAACTGCTTTTCATAGTAGTTGATTTGAGGTACATAAACTAACCTCACAACAATTTCTTAAAATGAAAAAAACTGACATCCCTAATCGAAATGTTTTTTGTAAAGTGTTAATTAATAAGCAATTAATTATTAAATGGGCATATGTCTCCATGTGTGTGTTTTTGTTAAAATGAAAGACAATAAGCTACATTCCTGACCTGAGAAAATGTATGTTTAAGAAAATATAGAAATTAGGTATAAATGTCAAATATGTGATAGGTTCAAGTTTGTGCTGATCTTGTTATTTTTAAAAATGTACATTTCTTTAATGGAGTACAATAGCTGCCATTTAGACATCAATCCCATCCATAGTCATATGTTATTGTAATGTGATTGTTGCATGAGTAGGGCAGTATTTCTAAAACTGCCTTCCATAGAATCTCAAGGATCTGGATCTGTGGTGATCACCTAGGTCACAGTTGCACCTAGGGTTGTTTTACATGCAATTCTTATGTTTTTTTTTTTGTCATAGCTCTCACAAAAGTAACTTTAAAAAAATAATAAATGTTAATACTACTATGAAACAGAATAAAAAGGATAACAAATAACACTTACTTAATCTAGTCAGTGCGAATGTGAAACTCCAATACTTCAATCTGAGATATTTTGTTATTATTATTTTGTTTAATTTACACTGTTAGCAATCAAAAATTAACATAAGTAACCAATTTAAACCTTATAATAAAAATATTAGAAAGAACCCCAAAACCACAAAAATATTCAAATATAACAAATAAAACAAGTTACTTAAGATTAAACCCTTATGTACATTTCGATGACCATGTCGTCTTCATCAGAGGGTTATGACTCTAGTTTGTAACTTCTTGTTTGCTAGATTGTAATTTCGTATTAAGACCCTCTGATGATGATGACATGGTCATCGAAATGTACATAAGGGTTTAATCTTAAGTAACTTGTTTTATTTGTTGTTTTTTATTATTTCTGTGGTATTGGGGTTCTTTCCAATAATTTCATTGTAATATATTGCACCACTGTGCTTTTGATATTGTATAATTTAAACCTTATTTGATACCAAGATATATGGATTGTCAATATATTTTTCTTAACATCAATTTCAACATTTTGTTCCAAGGTAGAGAGAGAGCTCTCTAAAGCATTTTGTTACATAACTTAACTTCAGTTTTGGACTTATCAACTAGCTCTTTTGCTACACATAATGATAGTGTTAATGAATCGCTTCACCTAATATCTCTACAAGTAATCCAACAATAGCAGTTATTCAAAATTCAAGAAACATGATGGTAGCTTTATATTTTTATGACTCATAATAATAATGCTCAGTGTGTTTTATACAACAAAGTTTTTCCAAATAGCTTTATAGCTCCAGATGAAAGGTTTTCATTTGGATTCAGTTTATAATAAGCTTTAAAAAATATAGCACAAACTAATGGATACATTACAACAATGATTGACAAATTATACAACCGCCAAAAAAATAAACCTAATAACCCAAATACAAACACACAACACGACAATCCCATAAAATACTTATCAATACCTGTACAGATCATCCAAAACCCACAACCTAACCAACACACTAAGAAAATACAATTACAAAATAGCTTACTCCACACACAACACTCTTAATGAACAATTTAAACCCAACAACAAAATCAAAGACATTTACAACGCCACTGGAGTTTACAAACTAACTTGCAGTTTGTGCCCCAGTTTTTACATAGACCAGACAGGGAGGTCATTCTACACACGTTACTAAGAACATATAAAAGCACTAACAAACAATAACTACCAATCAAACTTTGCCGATCATCTCAATTCCACAAAACATGACTACATAGACATAACATCTAACCTACAAATTCTTCATAAACAACACAGAAATAACCAACGCTACCCAACCGAACAATACGAAATATACAGGCACTTCAAACTACACCCTACACACATACTCAATACACAATTACATTACAACTCACAAACACTTTTTGACATCATAACTCCAAATACTCACAAAATACACCCACACCACCATAATATCCCACCCCCATCCTAATACCCTAACCTACGAAAACCTTGAGATCAGTCATGGTCTGAGTTGACAATGGGACTCATCTCCTGAAATGGCCATCCTCAACAAATATAAGTAAGGTACTACTATAGGCAGGTTTGTAAATATTTACAAGTGTTTAGTGAAAACTAGTAGCTCACATGAAAATGGAATCAACAAATACTTTTAAAAATGTTGAATTTTTATTTGGAAACATGTCAAACTCACATAAACAATAAAACATTTATGGTTAAATAAAAACAGTAAAGGAAAAAGGAACCCAGGCTTCTTGCTTAGGGATCTGATAGCTAAATGAGGTGAAGCTGGCTCAGTTAGGAAAAATCAGCAAAAAATATAATCTAGGTTCTAACTTTCAAATAGTATACTATTTAAGCCCATCCAAAAATTAGCATCAATTCAGAGAAATAAATTACCTAGCAATTAAAATGGTTTGGATTTCCATTACAATTAGATACATCTATTGTTGAAACGGGACATCTCAATATTAATTGTTATTTTTAGGTATCAGTACAAAAAGCTATTAATTACTGGGAATCCTCTTTAAAATATATCTCAACTAGCACATACAACTGGAGTTTAAGAATATAGTGTGCTAAATTTGTTTCTTAAAGAGAATGAAATACTATAAGGCAACTACACAGTTATCTTCACAAATGGAGCAAAGGCAATGCATAAATTGCATACTTAATAGATATAATAAAAATATTGTACAGCTTATTTAACAATATACTGCAAGCTACATAGCAATTATTCTAAGAAATCAATATGTGTTTCATTTGCTATGGAGCTTTGATCATTTTAGATTAGCTTAATTCCTCATTGCAAAAAATTATTCCTAAATTATGAGTGCTCTAAGGGACCATCCCTAAATCACGTAACGCTAAAATGGATGATTTTAACCCCCTCCCCCCTCCATTACAAACGAGTAAAGCTAGTACCAACCCCCTCTATAATTCTTTACTGAGTTAATTGTTTTGAATACCACATTTGTAGGCATTACCAAATCAAATGTACCAATAAATATTATGGTAATAATATAAGAAAAAATAAAAAGAATTGTGTTAAATAAATATATAAGGAACAAGAAACAATTTTTGTTTTAATATGTTACCTCATGTGTACTGGAAAACAAACAGAAATTATAAAATCAAAATAAACTTTAGGTTATGCATAAAGTCAAGACAATATTAATTTAAACGTAAATTGAAAATATTGTTTTATAAAAATGTGACTTAAATGAATTTAAACGCAAAGTGATCAGCTCACTTGTAACATTTCTAAAATTTATTCATCTTCCCATGGAGTAGTCATGAATGCCGTGACAGACACTACTGGCGCTGGGAGCTTCAGAAAAAGATATGTATACTTAATAAGCCTAATTTTAAAATAGTTCGAACTCCACATATTGTTTACAAACACTCTAAAAATTTCAAAAATTTACAAACAATTTAGTTTTATGTCGTGTTCGGACCAGGGAACTAAGAACTACATCAAACTCGGTCATGGGCAGTACAGTGCAATACAAATTTTGTACCTCTCATCAATCATGACCGAGTGTGACCAAGTTTCGGTGTACTTCTGAATTCACTGGTTCAGCCTGAAAAGATGTTATCCTCGAATTTTAAAAAAATATTGTTTTGTTAAAAACTGTCTCTGATAAGTAACAACTGGCGGTTTAGCTGATACATGGAGACCACGGTACATGTCTCTACAGGCCACCTGACCGTCGTACTGTGTACAGTGGGAATACCGCGCTCGAGGTTGCGGTTCCTCAAATTTTTTCTCCAATAATCCTCATAAATAGGAAGTTTAATACTTTAAATACATATTTTTGTAAATATATATTGAGTTCATTATTATTACTGAGTACATTTTACTTACTCAAAAGTTAAAATGGGCCCAGTTTATTTACTAAATAAAAAAAACTATTTTAATGTAGTCAAAACTGAAATTTCGAGTTATGTAACGCTACTGAATACCTCCCTCCTCCTTCTGTTATGATGTGTAATGACAGACATAACACCCCTTCCCCCCTTGCGGCATTATGTAATTTAGGGATGGCCCCTAAGTGAGATCTCAAAATAATAGTTTTATTTAATCGTTTATTCAAAACTGTATTTGAGAATATTGGAAAAGTATATAACTGCATTTAAATATTAAGGTCAGGTAATTATTTGGGAGAAATACTGTCTTGCATTTTTGAGAAGAGACAAAAAGTGCAGGATAGTACTTTTACACTAAGTAAAAAATAATTACCTCGCATAATTACATAAATATCATAATACCTCGCAAAAAAAGATTTAAACTAATGTAATTAGTAGAATTGTGGTGTAGTTTAAAATATTAATATCAATTGACACAACAGAATTGGTCCTTTGATTATTATGTGGGGACCAGGTTTCTCAGGTTATGTATCGACAAAATACAAGAAACTTCATGAGAAGCAGACAAGATGGTTTAAGTTTCATTCATAATCCTTAATATTTTAGTTGCTTGATGTAATCATCTTGAATTCACTGATTAAACTAATTTTAAAAAATACTTAACCAAGTGAATACGTAATTGCTTACTTGCTGACTCGTTCCAAAACATTTGTTCCTTTTACGAAGCTAACCCTCTACTAGCGGCATCGGTTATGGGAATGGATTTATGAATGTGGAATGGGGTGGGTTGTTTGAGTTTTGTGTCATATAATAGAAAAGGCTGTTGGTTTCAAAGAGTGTGTGATCATTTAATACGTTTTCTTTATCTGTTGCGTAGTGTTTGTAGATTTCATATTTTTCTAAGGTTGTTAGTTTTTTTACTTTGTTTTAATGTGTGTAGAACATTTAAATTAGTGTGTATGTCGGTGTTTGTGTGTTGGGTGTTTTTAAGGTGTTTTGCGTAGCTGGATTTAGGGTTTGTTTGTTTTTTTGGGTAATGTGTTCTTCGAAGCGTGTATAGAAAGATCTGTCGGTTTGGCCGATGTAATAGTTGGGACAATCGTTACAAGTTAATTTGTAAATACCTGAGAGTTTGTATTTGTCAGTTTCTTTTTGAAAAGGTTGTATGTGCTGTCTTACAGTATTTGTTGTTTTGTAGGATATTTGGTAATGGAGCTTTTTTAATGTGGAGGCTATTTTGTGTGTTTTTGTTGTGGTAGGTGAGGAATATGTAATTTGTTGTTTTTTGTGTGGTTTGTCTGCGTGGCCGTTTGATAGTGTTTATGTTTAATTTTCCTGAGTATGTTGTCTATGAGTATGTGTTGGTAGCCATTTTGTTGAGCGATGTATTTTATGGTATTGTTCTTTGTCGTAGTCTTTCTGTAGCATTGGTATATTGCTTAGGCGGTGTAACATATGATTAAGTGCAGCGTGTTTGTGTTGTGTGGGGTGATTAGATGTATTATGTATGACAATATCGGTAGTTGTTGGTTTTCTGTATATTTTGAAATTATGTCTGGTGTTGTGTTTGGTGATGGTAAGGTCTAGAAAGTTTATTTTATTGTTTTCTTCTAATTCGAGGGTAAATGTGAGGTTTTGGTGAATGGTATTAATGTAATTGTGTATTGGTTTGATTTGCCGTTTGTTGCCGTTGTATAATATTAAAATCTCATCTACATATCTATGGTAATAAATTATTTTATGTCTGTGATTATTGTTCTGTAGAATGTATTGTTGTTCGATATGGTGTAGGAATATTTCTGCTAGGATGCCTGAGATAGGGGAACCCATAGGGAGGCCATCTTTCTGTGTGTAGAATTTGTGTTGCTTTGTGAAGTAGTTTTGTGATGTGGTGAGTTTGGTGAGTGTGATTATTTCATGTGTGAGTTTATGTGGAGTGTTGTTTGCTGTGAGCATATTTTGTAGTATGTGGAGTGTTTGTTCTATTGGCACATTAGTGTAAAGGTTTTTTTATGTCGAATGAGTTAATAGTGGAATTGTGTGGTATCAAAAAACCTACCCCATTCCACAGTCATAAATCCATTCTCGTTAGAGCCTTTACATACAACCGATGCCGCTAGTACGGGGTTAGCTTCGTAATAGGAACAAATGTTTTGAAACGCGTAAGCAATTACATTTTCACTTAGTTAAGTATTTTTATTAAATTAGTTAAATATTTTCTATATATTCAATAAAAAGTTGTACCACTTGTTTAATTAAAACTTTAAAGTCCTGTGGACAGGTTATTTAAATTGAATAACTTTTAAAATTATTTTTTAATGACTTTTTTGTTGTTTGAAATAAATATTATTATTTTTTTCACATAATTTATTTACAGGATGTTGTATTAAAACATATACTAAAGCAAATCAGTGATTCCATAATAAGAGTAGTTATCAAAAAAAGTCCCAATCTCAAAAATATTGAAACTAGATTGAGACAGATATTTATGAAACACTGAAACTACAGTAACACATATAACCCTAACTTCTCTTCATACGTTTAAAAAAAAACTTTGTACCTCCTACAAAAAGATTATTATTATATATGTAAATTTAATATTGACATAGTAATATAATTTTCTTACCCAAAGTGGTCCTTCATAAGGCCCTACATAAACAAAGAATAAAGGATTTGAATTCTTCAAATTTTCCAAACTTTCAGTTTTCGTGATAGGTTGAACTGGAGGTCCACTAACCCTCATTGCAAAATTTATAATTTCATCCTTTGTACGATCGCCTAGGTATACATACTGGGCAACATCACCTTTAAAACTGCAACCACGCATTATTTTTTACAAAAATTGTTAATATTAATTCATTTGTTTTATTAAACAAATAATTATAAATTTCATAAATTTATAAACATTCATTTGTATAATAGTCCTTCATTTTATCCATTAAATATTTTAGAAAATACTATTTGCAATTAAACAGTAAATATTTTCCAGAAATGTGGAATAATTAAAATGCAGAATTGGTGTTTCATTCAAATGAAAAAGCAAAACTGTATGTTTCAACGTAGTAATGCACCAATTGATTTTAATACAAAACACAAACAGTGAATGTTAATACAGTGTTAAAAACAAGAACAAATAAGCATAAAAATAGTATAAAATATGATAAAAACTATCATAATATGTTTTCCACACACATTAAAAAATTTAGTAATGAACGTGAAATTGACTGAGATAATATAGATATTTTACACAAGTAAAGAGACTGGGAAAAGAGGATTTTTTGTGAAATGTGGTATATAAAAAACAAAGAAGAAATTCATTTAATAAAATGACAGATTTAAATGATTTTCCTTCTGTATATAAATTATTAGTAGGGAAAACGTAAGTGAATTTTAATATGTTTAAGGATCTCCTTATGTATTACAATATTTGTTGCTACATAATATTTTAAAGTTGCATCTGTTATTTAAGCATGTAAGAGTTTGGTCTCTGTGTTTTTGTATACATTAATTTTGATCAAAACTTGACGTAGCTATAAAAGCAATTTGATTTGTAAATTTTAATATTTACTAAGAACAATATACATATCTGATTATAAAGATGTTAAAAGAATTATTTACGAATATAAAAATGTAAAGTATAACTTAATATTAAATTAATACATTTTCAGCTCTTGAAAAGGATTTTCGGATAAAAAATTGAAATGTAGAGTGTATTTGTGTCTGTGATTTGTTATTAACCTTAAATACATTAAAAAATTATTTTAACAGACGTTAAATAATGTTTAAGTAAAGTTTACATACTTTATAATTTTGCCAAACCAGGATCAAACATCAAAGTTTTGCCGATGTCATGGACAAAAATACTTACCTCTGAAAAATTAAAAGCTACTTAACTTCTAGCCAAATAAAAATCCACCATAATTTTACAGCAATTTATAATTTGATTCAGTAACTATCATTATGTTAATCAGTATGCACCTGTTGTTAATAAATCAATAATAAAAATTTTAACATACAGATATATTTCAATGTGGGACATTTTTTAGAATTTAATATAATTATATAATATTTTAAAAGTAAAATACTTACAATATTAAAGTGGGGAAGCCAGTTACTGCAAAGTGAGCTGCGACACTGGTAAACCTAGTGCAATCAATTCGTCCTACTCTAATATTAGTGTTATATAAAGTCTGTGCCACGTGTGCCCAAACTGGTTCTAACCTCTTGCAGTGACCACACCATGGGGCATAAAACTGTTTCATTCAAAACAAAATTTGTTTTACATTTAACTTCATCATCCTGATAGAATTATTTCTACTTATTTATTCTATTATTTCTACATATTTAACACAAAAATCTTTTTTAAAAGTCTTCAGTTGCAGTCAACTGTCAACAGCTAAGTGTACATAATGAAATGAAATGATTTGGCAGTAATGTCAAATCCCACATTGGAGATAAAATGTGTTGCACTTAATAAACATACTTAGCTTATTTTCTTTATTAAAAAAGTAGAACCTCATTATAGCCCTCCCTATTATAATAGACATCATAATGCAAAACTAATACTGCTGACTAACCACTGTACATAGTACGAGTGTTTTTAAATTTCACTGCCTACATTGTTTTTCATTCAGTATTAATTGTTATTAATGATGTGTACTCCTTTTTTTATCAGATAACATTTAAACATGGCATTAGGGAATCTTGGTATAGAACTGAAACCTAGTAAACCTAAAATACATGTTGCACAAGGGCAGAATTAACCCTTACCGCTATAATTGCAGCATTATCAGTTCTAGGGTTAAATTGGAAGCAAATAAATTTTTCCCCATAAACTTATGTTAAAATGTATGAAAATATCTAAATAAAACGTAGAATCACATATCCAAATTACTGTTAGTTCAGGATGTGCCACAAATAACTTAGAACTTTTCTCTTGCTTAACTTTTCTTCTAATAGATTTTTTGATAAGGTACATCTAAATGACTGGTATTCAATCTTTCAAAGAGTTCAATAAATTGTCTATATTTTAATCTTTTCATTGAAGAGAACTTATACATTTCATAATATTTATGTAACGTAATAAATTTGTTTAAATTTTTAAAACATTTTGCACAATGCATGTTAACGTACAATGCAGTTTGTTGGTATAAATTTATGATTTGGATCAATTTCAGAAATATTGTCTTCAATCTGTTTAATGAGGTCAATTTTTTTTCCAATCATATATGGTGATCAATCTGTCGAATTCACCAATTTTGACCACACAATATTGTAATAAAAAACACATTTTTCAAAAAGTCTTGGATAATATCTTAACCCTTAGTTTTAAACAACTAATATTGAAAAAAGATATAAGTAAATTCCTACTTAGGTCAACAGAGAAAAATTTTATTTTAGTTATCTTTTATTAAATAATTACAATTAATATAAATATGTATATACATATTACATTTAATTAATTAATTAATATTTGAAAAAACTGTATTAACTTGTAGTAAGTGTCATCCATTACAAGTTTTAAACTCATTTGAAATAGAGTGGATGAATAAAAAGTATTTTATTAACAACAGTAAATTTGAACAAGTTATACTCGTATGTAGGGAGAGTTTGAACTAATGGTAAGAATTTGAAAAGTAATGAAGTATCGAAAATTCGTCACTTATACTTACTGGAAGTTTTAATAGATAATATTAACAAATTTAATTACAGGGTACATAAATTCATTATGTGGTGAGGATTCGAACTGCTGGCTGTATATTGGTCACACTTGGCTCTACTCAACAAATTTAGATTTATAGAAAAACTTGATAAATGTGTTTCCAAGCCAAATATCTATGCTATGGAAGAACAATGTGCCTGACATGGTAAAAACAAATAGTGACATAAGTAAATTTCCCCTTAAATTGAGTGTTGAAAAAATAAAAGGGTAAGTTAAATAGCTTTACTGTTTCAACAGTATTAACTGGATAAGGAATAAAAATTCCAAGTAGCTGCTGAAAGACTAACTAAACAAATAAGACTTAATTTGAACCAAGCTCTGTTTTGTTATTTACAGTAATGTGTAAATTAATCTGAAACCAGAGATTTTGTGTTTATTTTTAAGATGTAAATACTACCAACCACACAAATTCTATAAGGTTTCTGTAAAAAAAGTACCATACTTCCAAGAATGTAAAAAACATTACATGTTGTCATGGCCAACTCTCTAGATTTAAATCCATCTGAAAATCTTTGGACGGTTGTGAAAAACTGACTCTAAAATATAGATATAACTATAAAACATAACCTCATTGTAGCAATAATATCAGTATGGTTTTGTGATGAACAAAATTAAAAAAATGTGTAGTACACTGATTGAATCTTTGAATGTGTGTACACTAATTGAATCATTAACATGAATTGTTACAGGATAAGAAGAACATGGTAATCATTAAATATTCACAAACTGTATCTATAAAATGATTTTTTGTAAAATTTACATTGGATTAAATCACATCTGTATTCAGATTAATTTGAATGGCACTGTAGATTTTGTCGATGCCACAACATTTCAAGCAGAAACATTTTGAGAGCAGATTTTGAAGCTGTTGACTGAATGAAGTTATGAGAAATTAGTGTTATCAGTTGAGCCAAATTTAAAACTTTGATGAGACTGGTTTGTTTTGGAGCTAATCTTATTTCATTGCCAAAACAAGATCTTTTGTAACTATGTCTGACAGAGAAATAAGCATGGAGGTTCTATCAACTTTGCGGTTAGAGAATCCAGATGGCTACCATTTACTTAAAATCATTATCATCAGAACAAGTAAAATTCCCAGGTCACTAAAAAAGTGAAACCACCAACCAATTCACTACTATAGTTCTCTTAGTCCAGTGAAACAATGCACCAACACATCCTAATGAAGACAAAATCTGCAGTAAAGATAAATAAATTAATTTTAAGCTCTTGCCACCTAACACAATGACAGGTGTGTGACAAGTCTATGCAGCTCATAAACCAAGATATGATCTACCCTGGAAAGTAACTAGGAAAGAAAATTTCTTCTGGAGGAATAAACAAAGTGTAGATCCAATTACAAAAATAACCATGAGTTATGTGGCTGTTCATAACATGTAACTTTTATGAGTTTTTTTACTGCAATGGCATTCACATTACAAAAATGTCACTGCAGATTACCCTAAAAAACTACATCAACTTCTAAACTTTATATACAAAACAGACCCAGTTATAAATTAACTTCATTAAACAAAATATATACTATTCAGATATATACAAAAAAAGCTTTAGTTCTAATTAGTTCCAACTACCTAAATTATAGTATATATATTTAATTAAAATAGTCCAAAAATTGTAGCTATTGGATAATATAAAATGGCTGTAATAATGCCGATGATTTATATTCTCATATTTCATAGGGGATAATGTTTTTAAAATTTATTTTGTTTAGGTTGTAGCTAATGTTAC
This sequence comes from Prosapia bicincta, assembly GCA_036971475.1. Classification (NCBI taxonomy): domain Eukaryota; kingdom Metazoa; phylum Arthropoda; class Insecta; order Hemiptera; family Cercopidae; genus Prosapia; species Prosapia bicincta. The sequence continues at coordinate 2,360,316 of JBAIZL010000376.1, read as the reverse complement.
TTACCATTATCAACCACTGGCCATCTTTTCTCACATCCAAAAATCTAAAACAAATAATAAAATTAAGTTTACAATAATATTACAAATGAAGGTTACAAATTAAATTAATAAAAAATCAAACAAATAAAGTTTATTACCTACCATACTATAATTGTAATATTGGAAATTTTTAAAGATATGCAAGACTTTAGTAAAAAATATATTAAAATTAAATTTATAAGGTCAGACGTTAATAATTCTAAATTACGTCTGTCTAAAACAAAGATTAACAATTTGTTAAATTCACAATTTTTGCTTCTATGAGGAATTTAAGCTACTAATTATCCAATTATATATTGGATATAAGTGTGTATTGCATATATACTAGGGAAAAATTATCAACAAAGGTATTTTTTAATTTAATGCATTAAATTTCCACCTAAATAGAAAAATCAACAAAAAAATTAATCTATAGATGTGTTGATTTAAAGAGAAAGAAATTTAATTCTGCAGATAAATTATGACAATTGTTAGCATTCTGTTGTTTTAGACCATTTTTATTATTTTCACAATTTTCTTTTTGAGTGTTTTCTAACTATATCTAGTTTCATTTCATTCAAAATAAAACAATTTTAGTAAACATCAAATTAGTTTGAGTAAATTGAGAAACCTACTAAATTTTGTAATAATACATTGCAAACCAGTACCAAAATTTTACAACCTCATATTCTACTTATTCTGCATCTTCTTCACTATTTATTCATAGTTTCAGCACTGTATTACTTGCTTATATATCGTATGTTACTTAAATCTATTAATCAATTGAAAACTTTTAAAAAAACTCTAACACTAATTTAATTACGTATAGAATGTTAAAACTGCAGAGAAAATTTTAATTAAAATTAACTGTACATTTTTGTGGTACTACAGCATATTGAAATAAAACCTTATAGAAGTTGTAAGGGAATTTTGTTAAGGAATTTCATACATAAGTATATTCTTTATAAATAAATACAAGAATAATTATAAAACACATTTTTTTAAATACATTTTTTTAAATTTTGACAAATTGTTTTTCTATAATGTTTTACAATATTTATAAATCCCATTAAATAGGAGTATAATGGTTAGATAACTATTTATGACAACAATATGTTTTGAATCAGTATATTCAAACATGTTCAGTACATTTGTATGTTTAGTGTAATGATCCTTCCCATAACCCAGATCAGGGAATTTTATCTTTATCTCGACCTTATCGATTACCCACAGTGATTTTCTTATTCTTTAGAATATTTATTTTATTTCTTATTTTCTTAAGGGCTCACTGAAATAGAAAATTAAAACTACTCTTATTAGTCTCCACTTATCTCACATCCCTTTGGTTAAACAGTATTATTTGTGCAGTATTATTTTCTATTATTTGTGCAGTTTCAGATAATTAACATCTGAAATTAAGAACTGAACAGTTGTGTAGAAAGGTATAAATGTCTCTAAATAGTTTATACACCAACTTAAAATTCTACCAAGGCAAGAAAAAGATCATTGTTTCAAGTAGCAATGGAAAATTTAGACAACAATAATAGAATTAACAAAGGAGATACACTAAAAACAAACTGCTGAGCTCTGGGCTGAATTTTCAATTGTCTGTCATTTAAAAGCAATAAAAATAAATAAATACTTTTGCTTCTAAATAATTACTATAGGCAATTTTAAGAGTTTGAGGGAAAATAAAATGGGAAAAAATTAAACTTTAGATGAAACACTAATCATGTGTATAAAGCTTCCAAGAATTTTTTCAGTGTTTATTACCTATTTCACAAAATATTTGTTTGTCAAACATATAAAAATAAAGGTTTTTACCTCTATTTATTTTCATTGTACTAACAATTTCTCAAACACTGTTTATAATACAGTTCTGAGGCTTATTTTTTTTGCTTTTACAGTCAAAAACCATGAGTAACCACTATTTTCCCCAATAGTTTCAATACTGTCTTATTTCATGGGAGGATTTGAAACTGGATGAAAAATCTTCCTTAACAAAGTATTTCTGGGTCTATGTTTCTATTAATTATTTTCTAATGTAGCTTCATCTCTCGAAGTATTTACGTTTCTACATGAATAACCCAATATATCATTTGGTTATATTCAGATTTATTATTTTACTTATGATATTCGGACTGTAGAAATTTACAATTGATCATCTCTTATCTCAGTTTGGTAAATCGAAGTTGTAGTTGCGAAAATAGGTTAAAAATACCAGTAAACCTTACCTATCACTTAATTCAAGAACTCTTGATCCATTAATAATTTCAAGGGCTCCTGTAACAGAAAATTTAACACATTTACCCAAATCTTAATATTAACACATTGACCCAAATCTTAATATATTGGTTTTAAAATATTTATAATTGTAATTTTTTGTTCAGATACTAAACAAATCTTTTACAAACAGAAATGCAAATACAAATATAAACACACATAACACATGTACACTCATCTTCATAATCACTATACACGTTTGTATTTGTATGTGAGTATGCAATATTGAACTTTTAATTAGGCCTTAATTGCCATGCTTACCAAATAAATCGGAAAGTTCATATTTCAACTACTCTTATTATAGGTCAAACACAATTGATAGCTAAGTTTGGTAGAATATACATAGAAATGTTGGTAGTTATAATAAGAGATTTGATATCAGACATTATTTTTGTGCATGATGTCTTACAAAAATATATATAGTAATGTTAGATTATACGGTGCATGTAATTTTTTTGGGCATAAAGAGTCCGATCAGGGTTACTTGGTATAATGGAAATGCTTTCAAAGGTACAATAAAGGAATTAAAAAAAAATAAATAAAAGGGGGAAATTTTTGTTTTTAATGATGAAGAGGATTTGAAAAAAAGTATAGAACCGTGTTGTGTTGAAATTTGAATTGAAAGTCTAATTAATAAAAAGTATTGTGGTTAATAATATGTTATTACGATTACTTAATCGGCAGAAGATAATTACACTGCTAGATCATTAGTGTCAGACACTGCTATAGTGCTAGTTTTGTCCACCCCGGGCATTTAATTTCCCCGTAATTACCTTCTTATATAATAATACTATTACTACTGTATATAATAATAGTATATACTATTGATTATATAGTATATACTATAGTTATGACAATTTCATTCACCTTTCTTAAAAACAAAACCTATTTTAACCATATACATTCTGTATACATTCCATATACATTGCTATGTACTTGTATAATATAATTATGTAAAAATATGTATAAAATATAAGCACACCAAAAAAACCAAATAAAACTTTTATTACAAAGTGTCATGTTTATCAAGCTTTGTTAATGAGACACAGGAATATATAAATAAACCAAATACTTAGCTTATTTACTATCCAATCAGTTTCTTTATGTAACCAATTTTTTTTTATTAACAAATTTTCCCAACTACATACTTTGTACTTATATAACAGTGTAGGTTTATAGTAATGTGGTATAAAATAGTATGTAACTGCTCAACAATTACTTCAAAACGCAATGTGTTTATAGAGTGAGGTCAGACAAGATTTAACTTCTTTTAGCCACAGTACTTATGGTATATGTAACATTTAAAACAACCTAATTTTTCTTTAGGGCATATTGTTCGAAAAAATATGAAAAAGGAAAAATTTAAGATTGTGAACTATCGGTAAAGTTTTACTATACTATGTTTTAAAAAGTTTTGATTTAATAAAATTTTGTGTATTTTAACCATATTTTCAGTTTTTGGGGCATGAGCACCATGTTTTATTCTTTTTTTCACATTTAGGTCCAATCACAACATTTTTGTTCAATGTCCTTTGAAGCATGTTTGAAGCCAGTTAAAGATTGTTTATTTCTATAAGTAACAAGTGTTTTGACAGGGTAGTTCAACTTTAATGCCATTTGTTTATATTCTGTATAGTATTAAGTTGTAAATTAGTTTTATCTTGATTTATAGGAAAATAATGGTAAAATCATCCAACAAGAGATATATAGATAAAAAAAATTTTTTCCCACTATAAAATGTAATAGTTTTATTACTTCTGTTGATTGATTAGTTCGAGTGAAAGCACCCCTAGAATTACTACTCTCTTCTACAAAGTAGAACATTAACGTGTTATACAAAATATTTACCTGTGTTTCTCAAATGTTTATAATTAATGCACACTCCTTGTTCAATGGACCATAGATTATCAACCAATGAAAAAATCAATCTGAATGAGTTTACTAACACTTTATTACATACGTTCCTACACCTCATTGTATGTTATTTCGCTTACCTACACACTCTATCAAAAATAACAACCAACCAAACAAATTGTATTAAAGTGCACACACAAAAAATATCAATTACAAGTCAAATACACAATTTTTGAATACGCGTTTGAACTGACACGCTAGGGTTTGACTTTTATCTTAAGAACTTGAAAAGTAATTGGGATAAAGTGAAATAGTCATAAATATATACATTTTTAACTTTAATTATATATCTTGAATGTATACAATTTTAAAGATTTTCAGCAACCTGTATATACTATTTTCTTTCTTCAAACTCAACAAATATGATGCTGCCGTGAACTAGGTCCAACGATGTCCAAAAATAAAATAAGGTTGAATAAATAGACTTTCCCTTCCTCAAATAGCAAAATAAACAATATATGCCTTGTATACATCCACAAAGATAGATGTTTAAGGAACAAAGATTTTTAGAATTGAAGAACATCACTGGACTTTTTCCAGCAGCAAATAGTTAAATACCATATTGGTATTGTGTAACAAATCATATCAAGTATCAATTTTTACCTTTAAAAATATTTTTTCACCTTCATTTCTGTAAGCTGAAAATTAATTTTCTTACTTTATAATTGAAGTAGATGAAATACCAATTAAATTACCAGTCTTACACTATAACATCTGATGATTAGTAGTTCACTTTATCATAATTATTCCTCACTTTATTCATAGTGACAAATTATATTACAAATATTTCAATTGTTTCACTGAATTTAATAGGCTGAATTTACTAATTTAATTAGACTGAAAGCTTATATTTCACCCTCAGTTGTGGAAATTTTAAATATAAATAAATACTTTCCATTGTATTTTATCTTTAAATTTCACTTACCCATAAACAAGAACACTGTCAATTGAAGTTTACTCATTTTCAAATGTATCACAAAAGTATTAGCGATACTTGTAATTAGCGATAGTGCAATATTTGTAATCAACACCAATTTCCTTACCAATATTAGAATAATAAATACATAATAAACAATATTATCTTGCCTTTCTCATTATAAAATCTGACAGATAAGTTAAAGTGACTATCTGTGAGAAATTTAAAAACTAGAGAGATTTCAACAGTTACATTAGCTGATTCTGTCATTTTCATGTTTTTGAAGAAAGCATACTAAGTAATATAAATATTTTAAATCAAGAGGTCCCTTGGTTCAGAAATAACTAGAAAAAAAGGGGAGAAATGTAACCGTTAGAGGAATAAATTAATGGTAGCTAATAGTATATTTTATTTTTAAAATTAATTTTAAAAAAATTAAAAACCTCGTGCTGAATATCACGTCTTTTTTCTATGCGTAAATAGTTCATTGTTCCAGTAAAGTGTATTTGTTCACGTTAAATTCTTGTGTTTGAAGTTTTAGGTACAATTTATGTATATGATATACCCTAAAATTCAAAAAAATACTGATTGATATTATCTATGTAATCTGTGATGCCGACTGATTTCTTATATGTTGGGCTGTGGCTATGGTTGTGTTTTAGTGTCTGTTCATGTGTCTAGAAATCAGTTTTTCTCAGATTAAAAGATCGTTAGAATCATAAGATGAATTTGAAATTTGATAATTAAATGCATATGTTATAAATTTTTAGGGTTTCGTTTAGTTTGGGCGTTGCATGTAAGTGTACCTACTTTGAAGCATTGTATAAGATTTAAAAAAGTAAATTATAGTCGTTATATTAAGTTATTTTTATCATTGTGTAAATTGTTGTTTTCATTTATTTAGGCCAGTAATTATAGTCAGACAGACAGTGAAATAATGTGTAACTTATTTTAAAAAAGCCTTTTGCAATATACTTGTATTAACAAGATAAGCTTGTATGCCTTCTATTGTCTTCTATTAATAAATTTGTATGCCTTCTAATGGTTCCCTACAAGGCATAAAACACTAGTGGTGATAGGTGAAGGTCATTCCACTATCTTCAATTTATTTTCTAATATTTCCGTTGGCCACGTAAGCGATTTCGGCCGCAAAATTTTACCGGCCAAAGTAGAAACTTATAACAAATGCAAAAAAATAACACTTTTGCTGACGTCCCAAATAATTACAATTATGGACAAAACTTATTCCACCCCCTTTCATAGTCATCTAAAACCTTACAAAACCAATGTTTTACCTTGAAACTAGTCGAATAACTCAAAAAATATTTATTTACATTTTTGGAAATTATGGAAGGATAATTTCTTAATACATTTTAGTTCAGACTATTGGGCACGTAGTAGCAACAGCGCACTCTACTACCACATCTAGATGTGAATATAAAGCATCCAGTTGATAGATTCGGTTGTAATTTTATACACAATTACTATGTATCTTTATTAAAACATACCTTTGAAGTAACCAGTAAGGATAGATTTGGTTGTAATTTTATAAAACAATACTACTCTCATATTAAAATATTAATTATGAGTTTCTGCATTGGCAGGTAAACTTTTTTGGGCATCCTTACCTTGCATGTGTAGATTTATTGTGTATATTTTAATATAGGTATAGTAATGTTGTATGAAATTACAACAAAATCTACCCTAACTAGGTACTTTATAGGTATATTTTGGTAACTGGATGTTTTTGTTTTTATTGATTTTTTTCTATTCTTTATAAGTTTCTGCATCAGGCACTTAAATGTTTTGGTCGAAATCGCTTACGTGGCTAAACAAAACGATCACCATTTTTTTTTATTTTCACATATATTGTTAAAAAATTGTTCCTAAACATAAAAAAATAAAACATTTTTTTAAAAATTACTCGTTTTAATGTATAGAACACAAATATCAACTTTTTTCCTACAGAAAGTTGTTTTTTCACATTTTAAATGTAAGTATTGTAACATTTTGAAGTAGTATACATATAAAAGGCACTTACCAAAATAAGATAAATATATAAAAATAAATTCAGTATGTAAAAATTACTAAAATATACCAGGAACGAATTGTAAACATAACCTAATTTCACTTGTGTAGAAAATGCACACGGCCACATTTTAGATCTAATCACAAGATTTTATATAAAAGAAAAAAACACACAAATCACTATTTATAAGAATATGTATTAGAAATAATTGATAGGTAACAATTTAAATAGAACTATGTAAAAATACACTTAAAACTTTCACACGGCAAGCTAGTGGAATGTACTGTAGTAAACACGATATAACGGATTTGTGGAGTTGCGTGCGCATTGACCGGCAAAATATATTCGTTTTAAATATTTCTCGTGGAGATATAATATAAAACAGTTTTGGATTTAAATGCAAAGAAATTTAAGTGCAGTTGTTAAGAAGAAGAAGTGTATCCGTAAAGAAGAAGAACATGACATCCGTAAAGCTGTACTTACACGGAATAAACGAAAAAATAGCGGAAATTCACGACTTGGCCATTTTTTTCTAACAAAGGTAGCGTCAGGACGCAGTTGGAACCAAGCATTGGAACGAGGAAGACGTATTCAGAATTGGCTGTCGAAATTTTATTTTTTTTACTGGTGCGGAAAGTGCAGTATCGTATTCAAATTATAATTACAGAGTAACAATAAGCCAAACCATTGAACTGATCAATTAAGAAGACATTATTCAGGAAATTATTTAATTAGGAACTAAAATAACTTGTAAAAATTTTAACTTGTAAGAATTGTAATTTAGATATTTTTTTGATAGTGCCAACCCAAAATTTATTAGTCAAAATTTAGAAAACCCACCTATTTAACCCGAGATAAAGAGAGCTCAAGCTCAAATTGAAATAATTAAATCAATTTCAATTCATCTTAAATTTTATAACTAAACTTCTTGCTGCCATAACAAAATTTAGACTTAGGCTAATAAAGCTTAATTTTTGTAATTCTTTATAGAGGAAATAAGAATTTTTAATTAGTAAGTGACTTTGTAAAAGATAACAAGGAATGTCATTTTAAGATATTAAAAGTTTATTGTAACAAAAAAAGCAGCATTGAATTGTTATTTCTTTTAAATTATAACTTTTATTAAGACTTGTATAAAAGCAAAAATTACCATTATTACATTTGGCACACAAACGTGGGGCTCGATTATAAAAAAATTTAAGAATTAACCTCAAGGCACTTTAGATAAGATTATTAATTAAATATTTGTATTAATATTGTTTACTTTTCAGGACTTTGCAACCATAAGTCAATAATTTTTTTTATTTTCAAAATTTAAATAGAATAAAGGGGAATTTTGAAAATTTAGATAAAGAAATAAAAAAAAAATGGAATCTGAAACAGGTACATATAATTTAAGGAGGGAGAAAGCGAAAAAAACAAAAAAATTAGAGGAATATAACAAACATAGTAGGTCTAGGAAGGGTACAGCAATTGAGGAAGCTGCAAAAGGAAAATATGTGACATTAAAAGAAAAAATAGATGAAAAAGAGGAAGAAGCTACAATAGGCCTAATAGAATTGGAAGAAGGGACAAGCCTAGAAATACAAGAGACAGAAATGGAAGGCACAGATATGCCTATAGAAGAGAGTGAGGTGGAAGCCCAAGTAGATGAGGCTAGGGGATTACCACTGATGCAAACCCAACAGAAAAAGGGAAATAATGAGAATGAAGAATTGAGGGAAATGATGAGATCTCTCATGGAAATGAGTCTAAAAGGGAGAGAGGAAATGAAGGAGGATATGAGAGAATTAAAAAAGGAATTAAAAGAGAATATAAAGGAAGGAAAAGAGGAGATGAAAGAAATGAGTGAGAATATGAATAGACAATTAGATAAGATGGACGAAATAAGAAAAGAATTAAATGAGAATATAAAGGAGGAAAATAAGGAGATGAAAGAAGAGATGAACAGAGGATTTGCCTCAAGTAGGTTGGAAATGGATAAGAAATTCGAAAGCCTAAAGGAAGAAAATAGGAGAATGATAGAGGATATGAGGGAACAGTTGAGAACAGAGAATAATGCTGAAATAGGAGTTATGAGAAGAGACTTAGAGGAGAAGATTAAGGAGAATTTAGAGGAAACAAAAGAGATAATAGCTGATGTGACCGAAATTAATAAGAAAGAGATAGAGAAGGTAGAAAGAATGACAATACAGAACAGGGAAGAGTTAAGAGTTTTAAATAGGGAGATAGCGATTGAGAAAAACAATAATAATGATAGAATTGATCGATTGGAAACAGAAGGAAGGAGGAATAATGAGAAACAAGGGGAATTGACCCAGAGAATGGAAAAGGTAGAAAAGAAGGTGGAAGAAAATAAAGGAGGAGAAGGCCTAAGGATAATACAGGTGTCATGTGGGAATCAGGAGGAGATGCCAAAATTTAATGGTAGGAATGGGAACCCTATGGAGTTCCTAAAAAGACTGGATAGGTATGTGGAGAGAAAATTTGGATGTAGGACAGGGGAAGGATTTGAAAATGAATGGAGAGGAATCATAGATAGAGTCTTGGAAGTAGGAGCGGCAAGATGGTGGGAATCAATTAGAGAGGAAGTGGAAAATTTCGCGGATTTACAAGATAGGTTTACAGAAAGATACTGGGCCAAAGAAATACAGGAAGGCATCAAAGAGAGAATAGAAAATGAAAGGTATATAGAGGGAAATGGAAGAGCCAGAGCAGATTATTTCATAGAAAGAGTCATAGTTTTAAAGAACATGACACCACCGCAAAATGAGGAAGAGATAGTCCGGAGATTAAGCCGGCATTTTAATGAAAGGATACAGTTGTCAAGAAGAGTACAAAATATAAAAACGATCCGAGAGATGGAAAGGATGCTAAATGAGGAGGATATAGAGGAGAGAAATAAGGAAATAAGACAGAGAAACAGGGGATCATGGAATAGGCCTACCCCTAGAGAGGAACAGACTGGAAATAGATTTCCACCCAGAAGGGGTGAGGAAGGGATGAGACAGCAGGGAAATAGAAGATTTCCAGGACCAGGAGAATTGTATAGAAGGAATGAATATAGAAGTGAAGGACGGCCATATGTCCAGTTTTTTAACAGAAGAATAGATAATCATATGAGGGGGAATATTGAACCAAGACCAGGGCAGGAAAATAGTCGAGAAAATAGAGGAGACAGGAATTACAGAACAAATGACAGGAGCCAGAAGGAAATAAATCAGATAGAGGCAAGGACAGGCGTGGGGACAAGGAAGGAGGATGGTGCACATAGTCAAACGGAAAACTAGAGAACACTGGTATTGTCGCCTTGGATCAGGAAAAGGAGCATCAAACAGAACAAATGAGGTTGCCAGTGATAAAATTTGATAAAAGCTCCTACGATAAAATTAAGTTAACTATAAATAATGTATTGATCAGTAGAAAATTTTTAGAACAAGAAGATGAGGAGAGAAATTATAATTTAGGAATTGAAAAAAAAATAATAAACCCAGAGATAGAGATTAAGATGGAAGATACAAGTTTACTAGCTGTAATAGACACAGGCAGTAACGTAACATGTATCCAGGAGAAATGGATGTTAGAGAATAAAAATAAAATAGGAAAAATAGAAATCTTACCAATAAAAAATTTAACCATTCGGACTGCAACAAATAAGAAAACTAAAAAGAAAACATTTTACCTACAAACAGATGCCAGTGAATATGCCATAGGAGGACACATCTATCAGATTGATGAAAAGGGGGAGAAGAAGGCAGTAATGTTTATGAGCCGCACATTAAAAGGAAGTGAAGTTAAATATTATACCACTGAGAAGGAATTACTTGCTATATTGTTTTGTCTGCAGAAAGCAAGACAGATCATCCTAGGAAGAAAAATTGTGATCCAGACTGACCATCAGGCCTTAACTTTTATTAAGACTTGTAAAATTTTAAATTCAAGATTGCATAGATGGATATTACTAATGCAAGAATATGATTATACTATTGAACACTGTAAAGGAAAAGAAAATGTAGTTGCAGACCTATTGAGCAGGAACCCTTGTGACAAAAATAAGTTTGAAAGAAGAGACCAAAATTCAGAATTACAAATAAATTATATAGAAAGAGTTATGGATTTGGAAAGGTGTACAAAATTTAAAGAATTTAGTAAATTACAAGTAGAAGATTTGGAAATTAGAGAAATAAAAGAAAACATTCAAAATTATCTTCAAAATTATAAAATTATTAATGACTTAGTATACAAAAGAAATAGGGAAAGTTGGAAAATAGTAGTACCAAAGGGAATGATTAAAGAAATAGTGGGTACTTGTCATGAATATTACCTGCATGCAGGAGCTAAGAAATGTCATACCATATTATCAGAGAGCTTCACTTGGAAGAAGATGGGAAAAAGCATTAGGGGAATTATTAAAACATGTAATATTTGTCAAAGAGCTAAAAATGTAACCCAAGGTAATTTTGGAGAGATGAAAGGGATCCAAGTGGAAAAACCAAAGGAGCAATTGTCAATTGATTTTATAGGACCATTTCAAAGAACTGTAGGAGGCTATAAGTATTTATTAGTAATGTTAGATGTATTTACAAAATTCGTTCAAATCTATAAATTGAAAAAGGCAACCACAGGGGAGGCAATTAAATGTTTAGAAAATTATATAGAAAATTTCGGGAGAGTAGAAAGAATACAGACTGATCATGGAACCCAGTTTAATAATAAGAAATGGCTGGAGTATATAAAAAATAGAGAAATGAAACCAATATTTTCTCCAATAAGGAGGCCACAAAGCAATATCGTTGAGAGGGTGAATAAGGAGATCATTAGATGTTTGAGAACATATTGTCATCATAACCATAGAGAATGGGGAAAATATGTAGAGGTTATTAACCAGGCAATTAATGAAATTCCTCATGAGACTACAGGATACACACCTAACCAGCTACAACTAGGAATTCAGGATGAAAGGTTTTGGCAAAAGGAAATAAAAAATTTTGGCTGGAGTTCAAAATTAATAAATTTAGAAAGACATTTAGAAATTGCTAGGAGTAGAATTAAGAAAAAGGCTCATAAGAGAGCAGAGAAATTTAATAAAACTCATAAAATAGAGGAATTAAATGTTGGGGACAAGGTATTAGTAAAAGAAAATTGGCAACCACAGGGTATAAGAGGTGAGATGGCAAAATTATTTTATGTATATGATGGACCTTATGTGATCACCAAGAAATATGGCAAAGCGACTTATGAAATCAAAGATGCTAGAAGCAATAAAATTAGAGGAATTTTCCATATTAGCTTGTTAAAGAAATTTTATGAACCAAGGGAGGCACACCAGGGAGAATCAGATAAATTTCAGGTAGAACAAATTAAATAAATAAAGGGAGAAGTCGAGAGAAAGGAAAATAACAAGGGATAATAAGATGGTAACAACAGGAATGACTCAGGATATAAAAGTATTAGGAGAAGGAAGCGAATGTAGGAGGGATAGATAACAAATAAACCGGAAATGAAAATAGACCAGAAATAACTTAATAATTAAACAAACACTTAAAAAAAAATATAAAGAAATAAAAAAAAAAAAGAATATGTAAAAATAAATAAAATAGGAAGGGATGAATGAATAAGAACAAGGACCTAACCTACAAACAACCTAGACATGCTATGACTCGGTTAGGCTAAAATTTAAAAAAAGAACACTGTGTCAGAAGATAGATTATATAGATAAATAAAAAGACTTATGATTGGAAGGATTCCATTCTATTAAAATTAAAATAAAGAAAGAAAAAGAAAAAGTTTATAAAATAGATTCTAAGAATCAGAAAATGATAAATGTACGAGATGTTAAGAGTAAGAGTATTGTTGATTAAATGTTAATTGTTAATTTATTGTATTGTTAGGAGTTAAGTATATCATATGTAATTAGATGGCAGCAGACAAGCAAGAAGGATAGAGTAAGAGTTTACTCCCAAAATGTGAAAATTGAGATAAAAAAAAGGAATTTTGGAATCAAAATTTTTTTTTTATCTAAATTTGGGGACTATGTAACATTTTGAAGTAGTATACATATAAAAGGCACTTACCAAAATAAGATAAATATATAAAAATAAATTCAGTATGTAAAAATTACTAAAATATACCAGGAACGAATTGTAAACATAACCTAATTTCACTTGTGTAGAAAATGCACACGGCCACATTTTAGATCTAATCACAAGATTTTATATAAAAGAAAAAAACACACAAATCACTATTTATAAGAATATGTATTAGAAATAATTGATAGGTAACAATTTAAATAGAACTATGTAAAAATACACTTAAAACTTTCACACGGCAAGCTAGTGGAATGTACTGTAGTAAACACGATATAACGGATTTGTGGAGTTGCGTGCGCATTGACCGGCAAAAGATATTCGTTTTAAATATTTCTCGTGGAGATATAATATAAAACAGTTTTGGATTTAAATGCAAAGAAATTTAAGTGCAGTTATTAAGAAGAAGAAGTGTATCCGTAAAGAAGAAGAACATGACATCCGTAAAGCTGTACTTACACGGAATAAACGAAAAAATAGCGGAAATTCACGACTTGGCCATTTTTTTCTAACAAAGGTAGCGTCAGGACGCAGTTGGAACCAAGCATTGGAACGAGGAAGACGTATTCAGAATTGGCTGTCGAAATTTTATTTTTTTTACTGGTGCGGAAAGTGCAGTATCGTATTCAAATTATAATTACAGAGTAACAATAAGCCAAACCATTGAACTGATCAATTAAGAAGACATTATTCAGGAAATTATTTAATTAGGAACTAAAATAACTTGTAAAAATTTTAACTTGTAAGAATTGTAATTTAGATATTTTTTTGATAGTGCCAACCCAAAATTTATTAGTCAAAATTTAGAAAACCCACCTATTTAACCCGAGATAAAGAGAGCTCAAGCTCAAATTGAAATAATTAAATCAATTTCAATTCATCTTAAATTTTATAACTAAACTTCTTGCTGCCATAACAAAATTTAGACTTAGGCTAATAAAGCTTAATTTTTGTAATTCTTTATAGAGGAAATAAGAATTTTTAATTAGTAAGTGACTTTGTAAAAGATAACAAGGAATGTCATTTTAAGATATTAAAAGTTTATTGTAACAAAAAAAGCAGCATTGAATTGTTATTTCTTTTAAATTATAACTTTTATTAAGACTTGTATAAAAGCAAAAATTACCATTATTACAGTATGTAATGGCATGTAGGCCTCGAAGTAGCTACAGCGCGCTGCACTATGTCTAGATTTGGTTGTAATTTTATACAACATTACTATATATTTACGAAGATATCCAGTCAGGATAGATTTGGTTATAATTTTATTCAACATTACTATCTACCTATAATAAAATATAACTACAAAATAACCAGTCAGATAGTTTGGTTATAATTTTATGAATATTTAAAGTATATTTATGAAGTATCCAATCAGAATACATTTGGTTGTAATTTTGTTAAATATTTAGACTTATTGCCGATTTAGAAAATTATGACCGAATACTTCATAGGTAATTTTAATATAGGTATATAGTAATGTTGTATAAAACTATAACCAAATCTATCCTGATTGGATACTTTGATATATGTAGATAGTAATGTTGAATAAAATTATAACCAAATCTATCTTGACTGGATACTGAATAGGTATATTTTAATGTAGTTATATAGTAATGTTGTATAAAATTATAATACAAAATTATAAAGTTAAATATTTTAATTTCAAGTTTAATATTAAAATATAATTTTCTTTTATGTAGTGCAGTGCGCTGTAGCCACTGCGCGGCCGGTACACGCTATAGGCCTACATGCTATTCAGACTAACATAAAAAATGTGCAAAAAATTAAATTTGTTGTATTTTCCGCGGAAAAAAGTTAATATTCATGTTCTACATATTAAAACGAGTAATCAAACAAAAATATTTTTAACAGCGACAATAAGACTTGTTTACGCTATACAGACTAACATTTAAAACCTGAAAAAAGTAAGTTTCTGTATTTTACGCAAAAAATTTGATATTCGTGTTCTTTACATTAAAACAAGTAAAAAAAATTAAAAAATTTTAAAAACCAACGTCGTTAAGACTATATTCTTACCAGATTTAGTTATAAAAAAAGTTTTAATTTCTTTATATACAGTAAAGGATTGGTTGTTATATCCACTTATATTTCAACTGACATGTCATAGTAATAGTAGGTTATTTAACATACTTAGCTCCTACCTGTGTTCAATCTCGATGTTAACAAATTCATTATTCTTTTCAAACCAATTATATCCTAACCAGATAGTTTGTTTGTATAGTTTGTTCAATAGTGTTTAACCATCCGTTATTTATTTCCTTTTCTCATGTATTGCCAAGAAAACGTATACCAGTTAATGCAGAAGGTCATCAGGAAAATGATAAAATAACACTTTATTGCTCACTAAATGCTCACTTTAAAAATTACAAATTTTGCAAAAAAAGTATTTTTATTACCCTAAGTTCAGGACGTCATAAAAAGTTTTGTGTATGTTGTTGATAATTTACCTTTAGTGCTCCACCTTAGATTTTGATGTGTATTATAAAATACAGCAACAAAGTATCCAATTAGTGTAGATTTGAACAATAATCTTTATTAACCATTTGAACAGTAATGATGCTGTACTACAAGCCATTGGTAGTAACAATGACACTGTTGCATTTGTATATTTTAAACCAGCGTTAAAGTATATGGTAATTGTGCATTATGGCGCCCACCTACAATATTTTGGAAAATTGTTCAAAACCCCCAAATAGGACCATATCCACAAGAATTTTTTTTATTGCTTGAGGAATGTTACCTTTTTTTCAATTTAAAGTAGGGTAAAAAATTCAGTTTGGAGGCATAAGTTGTGAATAGGTGTGGAGTGATACAAATGTTTTGTGACGTCATGACTCTAGTATGACGCGCTAAATCTACATACGTGGCAATGATAACCACAATTGGTTTTTCACCAAAAAAAAACCCTCTACATTCATAACTTACGTTTGGCTCTGAGAAAAAACATTTTCACTCATTGTTATGCTTTTGGCATAATTATTATGAATTAATAACTCGCAAAATGACCGCACTTGCCGTTTACTCCCAAAAAAATATGAATTTAACAAAGGAAAAACATCAACGTTGACTAGTCATTTGCAGCACCACATACCAATGGGGTATCCAGTCAGGATAAATTTTGATCTAATTTTATACATTTAACCATTTAGGTAATGTATAAAAATAAAACCAAATCTATCCTTACTGTTGATTTTAATAGTATATTCAAATATATGTATGCAAAAACCATTATGCCAAAACATTGTTTCTCAAATATCTACACACGTAAGGTATGTGTGACATCACTGTATCACTCCGTGCCCATTCACAACTTATGACTCCGCACTGAATTTTTAACCCTACTTTAAATTGAAAATAAGTAACTTTTCTCAAGCAATAAAAAAAATTCTTGTAGATATCCTCCTATTTGGTAGTTTTTAACAAATTTCCAAAATATCGTAGGTGGCCGCTACAATATACAATTACCAAGTATATGTTGCAATCTACTTATTTTAGTCAGTAAACTACCACATCATTCCTTAGCGATTTTAAAAAGCAAATTTCTCTATTTTTAATCATGTTGGATATGTGTCGGAAGTGTGTTCTGTGTATAGTGTAGAGTAGCACTACCGGTTGGGTCGAGTTAGCTCTCCCAAAAAGCTAGGTTTGGTGTTCCGGCTTCACATTTTGGCTATTTCACTGTTACTAGCAATATGTTTCTTGATTATTGTTATGTTTCCATAAATAATAGTTTTATATTTTAGGGAAACGCTTACAATTTTTTTCCCTAATTAGTTACTACCAAAATTGGGGTTAAAAAAAATTCATATATAAACAAAATAAAATTTTTTCACAAAATGTTAATTTTTCTGAGCTAACACAATATAATTATAAAAAAATTATTTAATGAATTTTTTTAAAAATTCACTTTTTGGGACATTTTGGATGACTTTAGTCACTGGCACAAACAGTTGGAACAGGCTAAATGTTGAAAAGTGAATTTTGGTATAGGCTATGATTTTGCATCGTGGGACGTAAAAGAGGGGGAGTTTCACACTAGGTGTGGATATATGTCATGAATTGGTAATTACCTTAAAAGCAAATCTTGGTTTGGACTTTTCGTAGTATATACTTTTTTTTCTAAATTTGTATTTTTGGGGTGTAAGAAGTTTTTAGTTTTTCTTTGTTCCTGATGTCTTTCTGCATTACTCTTGATAATATTTTTTTTCATTATCAGTTATAACTGTCAACTTACTATGTTGACGTGTTAACAGCGCTCGTGAAACAGGTCTTGTTTGGGAAGCTCTGCCTAAAACCACTTTAGCATTTAAACGCGATTGTAGTGATCCAGGACATAAAGTTAATAATGATTGTGTTATAGACCTTAACTGTGTGAAGTCTACAGCAAGCCATGAATTATTTTACCTGATGATAAGAAAATCATATAGTTTCAATAATCACTATTAAACAAACAAATAAAAACCATCGTTATTATATACATTAAATCTTTTATTTTATTATGATACGAAACACCCGCAATACATCGCCAAATGTGAGGTGCCCATTACTTTTTGCCTTCTTGCATTCTTGTGGGGCCGAGCTGCTCCACGTTGCCGAATCAAGAAGACGATACGTTACTATAGTTGCAAGAAAATAATAACAGACAACTAGATACAAATTCTAACCTATGGGTCTGTTTGTTGAATGAGTTTTGGTACCTTCTAAATTTTTTTAAATTTAGAAACAGTTCTCATTTAGGAAAAAAATTGCGTAAACTTTATTTCCTCCACAATTTCTCCAGAAACCGAAAACTTTCCCTGAGATTTCCCATGACCCTAGATCGCTGGATTGGACATTGCACCTCTGCAGAATGGCACAACAGAATTTTCATTCCTGAAGCGAAACCAAAAATCACTTGAAAGTGAGAGTTTAAAGTTCTTTTAATGGTCGAAAATGCACCAACTCATTCTATTGAAGAACTGTTGGAAAGAAGAAAAGGACAGTTTAAAACAATCTTTTTAGTGCTAAAAGTCATAAGCTTGTTGAAAATGGTTCCGCCTGTTATCAAAACTATAAAACACCATTACCAAAGGTAATTTTTAAGAAAACTTTTGAAGAAGGCAAAGACGAAAATAATTAATTAAATTGAAAAAATAAATTTTTCTGGTTTTTTTTCGACCAATCAGAAAAAATATAAATTTATAGTATTGTGCCTTCGTGATGGTGAAGGATTAGAGCTTGGTTAAAGCAGTCACATTTAGACATGTGTGCAATAACTTGAAAGGTATATCAGCTGAATAATGGAAGGAAATGGAGATAAGGAAAGGTTAGAGTCAGGAGATGAGGATGACATATCATATAAAGAATTGACAAACTTGCATCTGATAATTTCTGGATGTTCAGACGTTAGTGCTATTGATAAAGAAATGACCTTAATGTCGAATTTGAAGCAGACACAAGACCCTCAGCAAGTAAACCATTTGCTGGCCTTAAAAATGTGTTGAAGTAGATGGATTGTCAGCCTAAATATGACTACATACAATTTCTCACTGTTACACGAATACACAACTTGGTTGACCTAGATCAAGATAGCAAAACATCTTACTCTGACTGAGATGTTTTGCAAATAATGACTTTCATTTATAATTTACTGTAAGTACGCCTAAAATGTAAAAAAATTGCTTTCCATTTAGTTAATTAATAACTCTTTTTCTTTAAAAATATAGTTTATTTCCCATATTCAACATACGTATATACAGTACTTAATTATAATGGACCTTATTTTTTTTTTAAATCCAACTTGCTGAATTTTTGTTTTTCCGAATTGGGTTCTATCTAAAAGAATCAGATAATTGGAGTTCTACTGTATTTTATTGTACAACTGTTTGATATCCGATTATTGTATCTCTTCAGGAGCAGTAGGTGCTTTAAACACTAACCTCTTCCTCATGATTATGTTATTCCACTCTTAATAATTGTAAATCTTGATGTAAATGTTTTAATGTGTAACATTAAACATCAAACTCAAATGTTTGTGGTGTCTGAGGAGAGATTTATTTATACCCTTTGTTGATTTGTCTAGGGTGCTTTAATTTGGGTTTTAAAGTATCGGCTTGAAATAATACTCTTGTGTCTTGAGCACTTTTTAATTCCTGATATATTTGCATTTTTATCACGTAGTACAGTAATACTCCGTACTTATGTGATAGGTGGGACCAAGCGATGACCGTGTAAGTCGAATTCGCGTAAGTCGAGGTATAATTTTACATATAATGACATAGAAATCGTGTATTTGGGACCAAAGACTAAATAAACTAATAATTTAAAAGAATATGTATGTATTAAAATCTTAAATACATAATACAACAAAAAATTATATTATATACATAAATATTGCAAAGAAGTAAGTAAGCAGAAGTTATTTTGACATAAAAGGCTTCATAAAATCTAGTAAATTCGTTTGAAGAATTGAAGGTTTTTTCTTCTCAACTCAGAATGTTTTTCGTAACTCGCTTTTTTGTGTCAGAAATATGCTCATTGTTGAAGACTGATTTCCAAAATTTGTAAGCTTTGCTCAATTAAACTAATTCCTTTTGTCAAGTTTCTAACCGTCAATTCATTTTCTACGTAAACTGGGTCTAAATAATCTGAGTTTTTAAGGTCTTGATCTTGCGCACGCATTTCTATGAACTCATCAATTAATTGTCAGCTCCTGGTTGTGTAAATCTAGCAGTTCTTGAACGTCATTATCCACTTCTAAATTTAGTTGTTTGGCAAAACCGACAACTTCATCAATGACATCAGCAATTTCATCAAATTCTGGCACTGATTCCACAGTGAAAAAAAATTGATGTCTTTTCCAAAAACCATTCAAAGTTTTTTGTGAAATTTCAGTCAAAGATTGTCCAATGATTCTCAGAGCATCTAAAACATTGTTTCCAAAAACCTTCAACAGAGAGCTCGTTCTGTCTAATAACTCCATGCAGAAGCGCAAATGATCTTTTTGTGTAATAAGCTTTAAATATTTTGATGACTCCCTAATCCATCGGTTGAAGCCAATTATTTGTATTTAGTGGCAAAAAATATCACTTTCAAGCGTGTTTCGAAATTAGTTAAAGTAGTAGAAAGATAGCCAAGTGCATTACCAATTAATACAAATAACTTTAAAAGTAATTTGTTTAGACCGACAATAACGTTCGACTTGAGGTATGAAATGATGATCAAATCAGTCCTCAAAAAGGGAAGCGGTCACCGTAGTAGGATGGCCAAGTGCATTGTCAATTAATAGGCATTACTTTAAAAGGAATTTGTTTAGACTAACAACATTCGTTTTGAGGTATGAAATGATGACCAGACCAGTCCTCAAAAAAAAAGGCTGTTACCAACGCCTTCCGATTCGACTTACAAACCATGGGCAAGCTAGCTTTAGAAATATTGTTTAATGCCCTTGGATTTTCTGAGCGATAAACTATGAGAGATTGCAACTTGCAGTCAACAGCTGTATTTGGGCCAAATATCACTGTCAATCGGTCTTTGGTGGCCTTAAAACCTGAAAATATTTTCTCTTTATAAGCTACAAGAGTTCTTATAAGCATTTTCTACTAGAACAGGCCAGTTTCTGCATAACCTGTACAGCTTGATTTAAAACCACGTAACTTGGGGATCGCGTAAGGCGAGGTATTACTGTCTACTATAATTAAAAGTTAATTAACTAAGTGAATACCCGATGGGCTTACTTGCTGACACATTTCAAACCATTGTTCCTTTTACGAAGCAAAGCTTTACTGGCGGCATTGCGTTAGGTACAAAGGTTGTCGAGATGGATTTATGACTGTGGAAGGGGTGGCTTATTTCGCAGCAAACAAAACTCCACATAAACTCACTCACAAAATCATAATACTCACCAAACTCATCACATCTCAAAACTACTTCACATACCAACATAAATTCTACACACAGAAAGACGGCATCCCTATTGGTTTCCCCATCTCAGACATCCTAGCAGAAATATTCCTACATCATATTGAACAATACATTCTACAGAACAACAATCATTCACAAAAAATAATTTATTACCATAGATATGTAGACGATATTTTAATATTATACAACGGCAAATCAAACAACTACACAATTACATTAATACCATTCACCAAAACCTCATATTTACCCTTGAATTAGAAGAAAACAATAAATTAAACTTTCTAGACCTTACCATCACCAAACACAATTTCAAAATATACAGAAACCATCCACCACCGATACTGTCATATATAATACATTTAATCACACAACACAACACAAACATACTGCTTTTAATTATATGTTACACTGCCTAATCAATATACCTATGCTACAGAAAGACTATGATGAAGAACTCAATGCTATAAATAATACATCATTTAACAAAACTGCTACCAACATACACTCATAGACTACATACTCCTGAAAATTAAACATAAACATCATCAAACGGCCACACAGCCAAACCACACAAAAAACAACCAATACATATCCCTCACCCTAACACAACAAAAACACACACAAAATAGCTTCCACATTCAAAAAACTTCACTACCAAAACAAAATAACAGTCACTTTAATCCAGCACATACCTTTTCAAAAACAAACAGACAAATACAAACTATCCGGTATTTACAAATTAACATGTAATGATTGTCCCAGCTATTATATCAGCCAAACCGGTATGCCATTCTCTACAGGCTTCGAAAAACAAATTGCCCAAAGAAGCCAAACAAACCCAAAATCCAGCTACGCAACACACCTAAAAAATACACATGACATACATACTAATTTAAACATTCTCCACTTGTTAAAACAAAGTAAAAAACTAATAACTTTAGAAAAATATGAGATATACAAACACTATGTAACAGATAAAGAAAGCATATTAAATGATCACACACATTTTGTAGCCAACACCCTATTCAGTTACTTAGGACAAAACCAAAATAACCCACCGCTTCTAGTCATAAATCCATCCAGACAACCTTAGTTCCTAAAGCAATGCTGCCGGTAGAAGCTTTACTTCGTAAAATGATCGATTGTTTCAAAACGTGTTAGCAAATAAGCCCATCACGTATTCACTTAGTTAAGTACCTTTTAATGGTAGTTTAATCAGTGAATTCTTATATAAAAACCAACCATACCATTGTTGACCTTGTGCTTTTATGTGTTAGTTTTAAGTGGAGACTCTCTCTGGTCAAGTTATATTGGATCTCACCATCCTGTGGATGTGTTGTAGCAAATCTCAGAGGATCTTTTTATCTTCATACGTGTTGACTCAGCTCTTTGTTAACTGGACAAAGATTGTCATCTGCATAGAAATATTACAGTCTAATTGTCATAAAAACGTTTTATAATATTTAAATTGTCCAATAATACTTGAGAGTAAATCTTATATAATTTTTAAAAAACTTAGTCTTGTATACATTTTTTTTTAATCACTTTAACATTATACATTTTTTTTTATATTCAACAAACTCGTATAGAATTATTTACATTTTTAATAAGTAAGTTTATTTGTAAATGTATGTGACAGTTTAATCAGAAAGTAAAATCTTAATTTTTATTTTTAGGTCACCACTGTTGTAATTTGATAAGGTTAATAGGTGGCTACTATGTGTAAATTTGTTATTATAAACAATTGAAAAATAAATTTAAAAACATTTTCATTAATGTGTATATTTTTGACAGTTTGTACTAAATAAGTACAAAACATAAACAATTTTATCACTGAAATACAATTTTACATTCAAGAATACAAAAAAATTAACATTAAAACAGATATTTATATATAATTTATCATGCAGAACATAACTGATTAACAAACAAAATCAATCTTTAAAACATAAATGATAAGTGAAATTATTGCTGCTATATTTATTACTTCAAGTGAACTAAACCTATTGTTTTTTTGCCAAATAGTTAATTAAATATTTTCTAGTTCTTTTAAAGATTCCATTACAGTGTTTTTAAACCATTACCTCCTGCAAGTCCTACAGTTTATTCTAAAGGTCGGTGTTAAAAAAATGTGTATTATTTATTTTTTTTTCTTTAGCAACAGAAATGAGTATTTTTTACTTCAAAAATAAAAAGAATCTACAGTTGTTTACTATTTTATTATAAATATGTAGTACAGATGTGTAAATTATAACTTCAAAATTACAGACCCTTAGCTATAAAAATGAAACTGTTAAATTACTAAATCTCAATGTGCAATTTCCAAAACAGTTATGATCATTAGAAAGTGACAACTGAAAAAATTGTGCAATTGTTGACTTATAGAATTTAAAAATTTTGCTGGAAAAAGATTTCTATCAAATTAACTTTCACATTAATAATATAATTGTTTACACAGTTCGAATTATCCTGTTTTGAAAAATTTAAAGTATAAATATTCTAAAAATACTTGAAATTTTTTTAATGAATTTACAGAAAATGATTTGAAATTGTCCAGCTATTAAGGAATTATTATTTCTAATATTAAACAAAATTACATAATAAAATGTATTATTAATTGATAATAGTAATTTTTGTCTACTTTACAAGATTTTTATTTTTAAAAAAATTAATTTCTAATTATTAGCCAATCTGCAATTTCTTAAACCTTTGAGAGGGCGCATAGATTTTCAAACGAGAGCAGTCTTGCGGAGATTTATTCTGCACAAAAAAATATTTAAATTTAAACAGTTTACGAATATATATTTGGGTAACTTCACAATTAAATACTATATAAATGCATTGTAAACAATTTCAGAAATAATTATTGTACAAATTTGAATTTGCATATTTTTAAAAATATCTTGAATTGTTCAAACAAATAAGCAGCGTATACTAGACCATTGTTTTCATTACGGGAGAGGCATTTGTGGGTCGTTTTTCTGTAATAAAATAATTTAACATCTAAACATAAAAATATTTAATCGTAATAGTACATATATAAATATAAAAATTAATTATAATATTTAGTCAAAATAAGGAAGGTTTTACTTCAAATATACAACTCTACAAATTATTGGATGAAAAATTATTGCCTTTATAACACAATAAGTTCTACAGTAAAATAAAGCTAGCAGAAACTTAGTCTTTGTTGAAAAAACAACTCGTAATTATTCATTTCTAAGCTCACTAGTCACCACTAGTATAGTATGAACATGACCCACTCTCATGAGAATTATGTTTCTTTTTGTTGTCCTCCATGGCCTTACTGGTTCAGTATACCACAGCATTTTAAAGTTTTTACTAAAAAATGCCCCCCCCCCCATAGTCAAACTACACCTTAATCGCTTCCTGCCAGATTTTTATCGGAATTTTCTCTATTACATCAAAACTAACAGATTCTCAACAAATTGGCTACTTTCGTCATGTTAAATTTCACTGGCTTCTTCGTCAGGTTCATCGTCTGGCAGAGACTAGTTTTCATCAGAATTAGCAAAAAGTTGTCTAACAAAATTTCCGTTAGGCTGTATTTCTTGAATTTTTTTCGACATCACATAGCATTTTACGAATTTTCTCCTCTTTAAATGGAACAACAGTAAAATGTGAAACTTAGATACTAAAAAAACATACAACACTAAAGTGATAATAACAACAAAAGCAGTAATGATTTAACTCAAAAAAGTTTTTTGTAATGTGAAAAGCGTCGCACGAGGAACTCGTACAAATAAGTTACACAAAAGGGCGCTTCCGGGCAAAACCTCCGCAATCTGACCACGAGTGACAAACATTAAATTCACACTAATGCTACCAGGGAAAAATTAACAAAAATAGGTTGAGCTGTTTCCTAGAATGCAGGTTGTGGAGTAGCGAGCTGGAAATAAACTTCTGACAAATGGAAAGACATTTTCTTAACAGATAATGATACTTGCCGAGAAAAACTCCGCATGCACCCTCTCGAAGGATAAATCATTCAGTTTTATTTCAGGTTTAAAAATGTATTCATATTATTCTTATATTAAGTAACACCAGTTTCAGGTTTGTGAATAATTTTTAAAAATGCAATTTATTTTATATTATAGCATAAAAGAGCAAATGAAACTTTTATTAAAACTATGAATTTTCAAATTTAGTAATAAGCCAAGGTTTTTTTATTTCAGCCCAAACGTGCTTGACAGGATGCAAAAACAAAATACAGGATTATTTATAAAGTTTGAGAAGAAAGCAATGCTGCTTAGGTTTGTACGAAGCGTCTTGAGGCATGATTTCAATTACATTATTGAATGTGGGCCTAAAAATGCAAACAATAGCTGTGAATTGATTTTGCAAACTATTTCTAGCAAGATCAATTCAGATTTTAGTGGGGCTAAGGTAATAGTAACCAAATTGTTTGTGTTCTAGTTTCTTAAAGTTTCAGTTTATATTTTATACATGTAAAAAAATATCAAATACTATCTGTAAAATGCATTTTAATCATGACAATATTTTTAATTATAGTTAAAGCAAATAATTTTTCTTTTGCTTAGTTTCATAAAATTGGTGATTATGTTTTGAACAAAAATTTTAAGAAACTGTAAAACCTATTTGTTGTTTTATACACATTTTTTTTTTTAACAAATAACTTAATTGATTGTTTCTACTTAAAAGTTGGAATTTGTTGTACTTCCATTTGTTTTGTAATAATTGGATGGCCAACTCTGGTTAGCAAGTAGACCAATTGGGAACAGGTCTTCATAAAACATTCAGCGTGGCTGGTATGCTGGCATCTCACAATGATCAAACCCAGGTGGGAAGCCAGCTTTCCATCACTACTCATTGTGCAATCTTTCAGTGTAAATCAGCATATTGTAACACTTATTATATTTTTTCCCAGAGCAAATTTGTTAAGCTATAGGCTTTGTATATTTAACAGATTTTTATTGTATATGTTGATACACCGATAAATATCATCGTTATATACCGACTTGTATATTAAATAAATATCCACTTCATTGTCAACTTTTTCAAAAGTTTATTGTGTTTTGTTTTCATCTGTTATTTTTGTAATGTTGAAAATTTGAAGTGAACCAATTTTTGTTGGATGTTTTTTAACATCTTCATTAAGTGTAGTTTTGTTTGAAATTTTAAACTTTTTTGTACAAATTTTACTGTTACATATTTCATACCCAAAGCTTTAGAAAAATTATCATTCATGAGCTAATTCATATGGCAATCTTCAACAACCTTTTTATACTGTTTTGGCAATCTTTCACAAGCATGTTCTTTACTTTTCCATATTAGTTTGTCCTGGAGGGTATTAGTGATGTTCAAAATTAAAACTTCACAGTAATTTTGTAAACATTTTATTCATAAATGTAGACTTCTGTCTACACATTTTTCAAAAATTTGTTTATTCATTAAAGTATGAAAACAAGATTTCTTGCTTAAATTTTTTTTAATACACTTTTGAAAACCTGAAAAACAAAGCACAAAAACTTTCAACAGGTAACAAGAAAATAAACATTTGAGATGGCTACTTGTGTAAAAATAGTTTTACACAATTGTACTAACACAATGAGAAAATTTGTACTAATCATGTTTAACACAAGTGAAATTTCTATTTGTTTACAAAATCTTTTTTATATTTTAATCAACTCCTTAAACATAAAGTACAGATGAATCCAAACACATTTGTTATTTAATAAAAAGTAATATCATTGTTCTTTGGTGGAATGACGAATGCCAGAAATCTTCCATTTACGACAAAGAGCTTAAAGGAGTTGTAAAAGACAACTGACAAGTAAAAATGTTGAGCAATATAAAAAGATTATGGTAAACTATGGTTAATCTTTATGCTGAGTAGAGAGAATTCGTGGGCACATTACATTTGTACAATTAGACGAACAACTCCATCATGGACCCCATATGTGCAAAATTTGAAGATTACATGCAACCAGATATTGGATATGTTAGACATCATTAGTGGAACAAATTGGGAGCAGACAGAACTAGTGTACTTAGTTCTTATCGCACACATAGATTATGGTTGCCTAATCTATTAATCTCCGCAACCTGCAGTTCTGAAAACTTTTGATGCATTCTATCATTCTGGTTTTAGATCAAACCCAAACCCTAATCTTCGTGTCAAGGCTGTGAAACCTCCTCTTTTAACCCTTAGCACTCGACTGTCGGGGGAGCTCCGCCAAGCGTATATTGCAGTTTACTCGTATGTCGGGAGTTGCCCGACACGATTTTCAAATGCCTATAACTTGTCTGCGGCGAAGCCCACAACATTCAATCTTTTACCGTTTAGTGCTACACTCTATTGAAAATAATGTGAACTAAGTTGAAAATGCCTAGGAATATGTGACTCATCACAAAATCTAGTTTGCCGCTACGTTGTAAGCTGCAAGTAGGTTACAGTTTTGCCGGTTATTTGTTTACTCGTAGTTTGCCGTGGCTTCACCTGCAATTATTATCTATAATGACAAAAAAAAAGGAAATGAGAGAAAATCCTGTTAAAAAAAATAGTTTCGCCAAAACTTGGTGAGGGAACGCATTGGTGATATCAGGAATAACCCGTATAGTGAGAGGGGTCGGCCATCAACTACTGACAAAGAAGAAAGACTGAATGGGAAATTACATTTAATCTTTTCCAATGATAAAAATAGTTCTAAGGATTGTGTAGTTTGCAGTAACAGGAAGATAAAAGGAGGTAGAAGGGAAACAGTTTTTCACTACAAAACATGCGGCAGAAAACCAGGACTTCATCCGGAAGACTGTTTTTAAAGATATCATACTCTGCAAAACTACAAATAAGACAATAAAATCATGTAAGAGAAAACCAAGTTTTCCATAAACAATAATGCAACCTGCAGGTGAGGAATTTGTCTCAATTTAATTACAAGTGGGGAAGCAAAGCATGTTACAAAAATCCGACCGCTAAGGGTTAATATGGTTTACCACCTGGAATTTTTAGGCATTTACAGATCCCTCCCTCGGAGTGAAATTATTTTCAAGAATAGTTTGTAAATGGATAAATGGGCCTGGGTGTGGAAGCATCAGTATGCACCTACATGTATGAATTGCCCTCAACTTCCAGTGATTTTGTAGGGTAATATTTAGCCATTTATAAGGCATTACCTCTGTTTACATCTTATTACCTTTTTTGAATTCTGGGTGCTCTTCAATATAAGCTTTCTGTGAAAACATTAAAGAAATGAAAATTGCTACAAGTGAAGCTTAATCGTTACATGGCATAGCATCTGATTTGCACTCTATTTGGCTGCTTGAAATGAAGAATGGTAAAGTGTGACTAAAAATAAGCTGAATGAAGATAAAGATAACCTCCATCCATTTAAGGTCGTCTGTTAGACCGAAATGTAGAGAGGAAGTGGTGGTTACTCGTCTTTGCATCAGCAATTTTTTTTTTAACTCAAAGAAATTTGATGCACCATGAGGATCCACCAAAGTTCTGAGAAAGACCAATTACAGTAGGTATTTACTGCTTGGGATTACAGAGGGATATTTCTGCTGCCACGGACATTGTCATCATATTGTGACTTTTAAAAAAGTTATTTAACACGTTTTTCATACCTTAATAGCCATTTTTAATTACATGTTTTTAAAATATAACTTTCTTATTTATTCTACTCTTTTATAATTATAAAATTATTATTATAAGTTATTTATTGTGTTCATTGATATTTAGTTAAATGAGATTTATTAGCATTTATATAGAGCTCTCTTTTTATAAGTATATATATATATATATATATATATATATATATATATATATATATATATATATATATTATAACATTATTTCCAACGCAACAACGGGGTTTTTACTTATTAATTTATTGAATGATATTTAATTTCTATTTAAAACAAAAACACTACTCAGGAACAATTCATAATTCTTTATTATAACAATTTCATTTCAACATTTAAACAATACACAGAACAAAAATAAACTTAACAAATTTTAACACAATATACTAAACTCACTTTCTTTGATTTTTAGTTACAAATTTTTATATACCCTAGGCTAATTTTACGATCTCTTACTATCTCGGGGTTTATAGCATTGGCTATATTTTTACTTCTTTTGTTAATTAAATAAATTTTGAAAAAACGATACTAAATTTTGAAATTTATTTTAATAAATATTTTCCTGATGGAAAAACTTTAATTTGGAATGAGCAAAAAGGCGAAACTATTTGAACTGGATTATGATCTTATTACTATTAATCACAAGATATTCTAATGTCCAAAATTAAACTTCCCTATTATCCTAAGAGTCCACTAAAGTTTATTTTTTATAGCGCTATATATACTTAACTTATCAAATACCGAAATTCTGCAGGTCACTTACGTAAGATTCCGTTCTCTTCAAATTTCACTTTTTACACACTTAAATTCGTTTTAGTTCCTTCAAATTATATTACCACTGTACTTTATCTTTACATTTTCTTATCCTTATTTAAATTTGCCAAGTTTCTTCACAAAACGGTATAATTTTGACGAATTCCTTCCAATGTAAAATTTTGACTGGTCATCGCAGGTCTGATCTTGTAGCGTCACACACGCTATCTCTAACTCAACTAACGCTTCGTTTTTAATTTTTTTAAAAAAATATCTCACAAATATGGCGGCCTCCTTCTTCAAAAAGAAATCATATGCTCTAATTTAACGAAGTTCCATTCCTTCCCACTAGAGTCGACTGTACACTTGACCTATTTCTTTACTTTCACATCTGTTAATGTCAACGAACTATTTTCACCGGTTTTAATTTCGTTAACATACTGTTTCAATTTTCCGATCCTTAACAAACCTTCCAGTGTTTATTTAATTATTATTATTAGTGTGTGAAGTGTCTTTGTGTTTTACTTTTGTAATATTTACAATTTTGTTTGAATATAATTATTATTAGATTATCTTGTTTTAATTTATGTGTTAGGGGTTTTGATATAACAAATTTCCTCAGTTTTCAGTTCAAATACCTTGTTTACAATTCTAGGCTTTTACCTAAATTTAGTTTCAATTTAATCTAATCAATCTTTTAATGAATTTCTTTTTTAGATTTTGTGTGAGTTATTTCTAATTTATTTGTCCAATTCTTAAAGAACATTATATAGCCCATTCTATAAATGTTACAATGTCCCCTAATTTAATTTAAATAAAAAAAAATATTCCTAATATCTACATTACACATTCTTTACATTTTACAAGCTTGATTAAATATACATATTTTTTTTTAAAATTAAATTTAAATTAACATTTATTTCCTAATTGTACATTTTATTTAATAACTAATTGAACACATTTTTTATTGAGTAAGTACCTCAACACTTTGGCTAACTTATCGTCCATTGTCTTTACCACTTTTAGAATTGCCCACTTAAAAGTCATTTATACCTTCATCTGTCCACTTTTGTCCATTTATACTTAATTCTATGACACAATTTTATCTTAATTCTTTAACAATCAAATACTGAGCTGAAAACTTCAAGCTACATATTACTTAACTTATCTTCCAACAATACAATATACTTATAACTAACATTCAATCAACAATTCTTTAACAATTCTAACATATAGTAACAATAAATCATGTTCTGGTATTTACAATTCCTTCCATAATTATATATATATATTTTTTTTTTTACATTTATTACAATTGGAACCCTTCCAATCATAAGTCTGATTCAATATTTATTTAACATATATTCTCTGATACCGTGTCTTTAAATCCCAGCCTATCCGAGTCATAGTATGTCTAGATTTGGTCAAATTGGTTATAACATTTCTCTTTCCCTTATTTCTGTTTATTCCTTGTTTATTATTTATCTCATATTTATTTTGCTTTTAGCTTCATCTAACTCTCAGTTCTAAGTTAGTATTTTATCTCCCCTTCCAATCTCACATCCAGTTCAATTATTTTCTTATATCATCTCAGTTTATTTTGTATGAAGCTTAACATCTAATATTTTTAAAGGTTGCAATCTTATATCCTCTATTTGATCATATCTATAGCTCTTTCGATTACACTGTCCCTATATCAACGAATATAAATTTTGTTTTAATACTTATTTATCATAGATTTATTTTTCTTTTATAAGATATAATATATACGACGAAGTTCCATTATTTATCAATGCAGATTCTCCCTTACAATACGACGAAGTTTAAATACACAATTACCATATTTTTATTACAACGATGCTTTAATATTCATTATCATAGATTCATATTTCTTTTATAATATATACGACAAAGTTCCATTATTTATCAACGCAGATTCTCCCTTACAATATGACGAAGTTTAAATACACAATTACCATATTTTTATTACAACGATGCTTCAATATTTATTATCATAGATTCATATTTATCTTTATTCATTATTCCACGAAGTTTCTAATAAATTATCGTAGATATAGTTACCATCCCTTAAAACTTATCTCCTGCTAACGTTTTCTTATACACATAGTCACCTAGAGTTTATTCATATTGCTTCCTTTACCTATATTTAATATCTCCCTTCCTATTTTATTTTTATTGTTCAATATCCAGTTCTCCTGGATACATGTCATATTATTGCCTGTGTCTATTAATGCCTGTAAACTTGTTTCCTCTATTTAATTTCTATTCCTGGGTTTCTTATTGTCTTAGTTTTCCGACTGACTGTGGGCACCATGCTCTTTTCTTGTCCCCACGCCTGTCCTTGCCTTAACACTGTTTACATCTCCATTGTATCTTTCATCTGCTTCATAGTTTCTATTTTCTCTTTTATTCTCATATTTAAATTCCATCTCCCATTTTCCAAACTCGAGCCTCCACATCCATTAACATATCCGTACCTATGATAAAATTTCTCAACAAGCCTGGTACCACTAAGCATTGAAACGGATAATTAACTCCTCCTATTTCTCCTATTACCATTATCATTTTATTAATCTTTTCAGTCTTCTTATTAGTTGCGGTTCGAATTGTTAAATTTTTTATTGGCAGTACCTCCATCTTTCCTACTTCATTTCTTAACCTTCCCTGCTCTCCTAATATTTTCTCCCTGTTATCTTCGACTTTCCTAAAACCCTCATCTGTTATCTCTCTTTCCCCCTTCACCTTTAATTTTACCTCTCCTAACTCTTCTGTGTTTTTCTTTGTTATATTTTCTTCTTTCTCTACCTCTTTTTTATTAGTTTCTATCACATCACCTATTATTTCTCTTGTCTCCTCAAAATTTGTCTTAATCTTCTCCTCTAATTCTCTTTCTTTCTCCTCTAAGTCTCTTCTCACATCCTCTATTACAGTATTATTCTCTGTCCTCCACTGTCGCCTCATATCCTCTATCATTTTCCTATTTTCCTCCCTAATTTCCTCTTTTATGGATTTCGACTCCTCCTTCATTTCTTTTAAGAAGTTTGCATTAATTTTTATTAGAGTTCTCATCATTTCCCTCAAATCTTCATTCTCATCATTTCCCCGTTTTTTTTGTTGGGTTTGCATAGGTGGTAGTCCCCTAGCTTCTTCTACCTCAATGTTTCCTATTGGCATATCTGTGCCTTCCATTTCCAAACTTGTCCCTTTTTCCTGCTTTTTATGCTTTATCTCCCCGCAAATTGTACGATTCCCTTTCATCAGACATATTTTTTCTTTTTTTTTTTTAGCTATTAGTAAACTTATTATCCACAAATAAACAATTTATCTATATACTATAAACCTAACCTTGACTCTATTCAACTCAGTGTTTAATTTTACAAAATTTTTTCTAAATCTATTTCCAGTTCAAATGTTTTTCATATAAAAAGTTCTAAATTAATTTTATTTCAAAATCTCTCTAAATAAACTTTATCTCTTATTATATCGAGCCTCACGTTGTCGCGCCAATTATAACATTATTTCCAACACAACAACGGGGTTTTTACTTATTAATTTATTGAATGATATTTAATTTCTATTTAAAACAAAAACACTACTCAGGAACAATTCATAATTCTTTATTATAACAATTTCATTTCAACATTTAAACAATACACAGAACAAAAATAAACTTAACAAATTTTAACACAATATACTAAACTCACTTTCTTTGATTTTTAGTTACAAATTTTTATATACCCTAGGCTAATTTTACGATCTCTTACTATCTCGGGGTTTATAGCATTGGCTATATTTTTACTTCTTTTGTTAATTAAATAAATTTTGAAAAAACGATACTAAATTTTGAAATTTATTTTAATAAATATTTTCCTGATGGAAAAACTTTAATTTGGAATGAGCAAAAAGGCGAAACTATTTGAACTGGATTATGATCTTATTACTATTAATCACAAGATATTCTAATGTCCAAAATTAAACTTCCCTATTATCCTAAGAGTCCACTAAAGTTTATTTTTTATAGCGCTATATATACTTAACTTATCAAATACCGAAATTCTGCAGGTCACTTACGTAAGATTCCGTTCTCTTCAAATTTCACTTTTTACACACTTAAATTCGTTTTAGTTCCTTCAAATTATATTACCACTGTACTTTATCTTTACATTTTCTTATCCTTATTTAAATTTGCCAAGTTTCTTCACAAAACGGTATAATTTTGACGAATTCCTTCCAATGTAAAATTTTGACTGGTCATCGCAGGTCTGATCTTGTAGCGTCACACACGCTATCTCTAACTCAACTAACGCTTCGTTTTTAATTTTTTTAAAAAAATATCTCACAAATATGGCGGCCTCCTTCTTCAAAAAGAAATCATATGCTCTAATTTAACGAAGTTCCATTCCTTCCCACTAGAGTCGACTGTACACTTGACCTATTTCTTTACTTTCACATCTGTTAATGTCAACAAACTATTTTCACCGGTTTTAATTTCGTTAACATACTGTTTCAATTTTCCGATCCTAACAAACCTTCCAGTGTTTATTTAATTATTATTATTAGTGTGTGAAGTGTCTTTGTGTTTTACTTTTGTAATATTTACAATTTTGTTTGAATATAATTATTATTAGATTATCTTGTTTTAATTTATGTGTTAGGGGTTTTGATATAACAAATTTCCTC
This sequence comes from Prosapia bicincta, assembly GCA_036971475.1. Lineage (NCBI taxonomy): Eukaryota > Metazoa > Arthropoda > Insecta > Hemiptera > Cercopidae > Prosapia > Prosapia bicincta. Next base: position 2,326,061 of record JBAIZL010000376.1, on the reverse strand, counting down.
ATGCATTTTTCAGTTCAAATACCTTGTTTACAATTCTAGGCTTTTACCTAAATTTAGTTTCAATTTAATCTAATCAATCTTTTAATGAATTTCTTTTTTAGATTTTGTGTGAGTTATTTCTAATTTATTTTTCCAATTCTTAAAGAACATTATATAGCCCATTCTATAAATGTTACAATGTCCCCTAATTTAATTTAAATAAAAAAAAATATTCCTAATATCTACATTACACATTCTTTACATTTTACAAGCTTGATTAAATATACATATTTTTTTTTAAAATTAAATTTAAATTAACATTTATTTCCTAATTGTACATTTTATTTAATAACTAATTGAACACATTTTTTATTGAGTAAGTACCTCAACACTTTGGCTAACTTATCGTCCATTGTCTTTACCACTTTTAGAATTGCCCACTTAAAAGTCATTTATACCTTCATCTGTCCACTTTTGTCCATTTATACTTAATTCTATGACACAATTTTATCTTAATTCTTTAACAATCAAATACTGAGCTGAAAACTTCAAGCTACATATTACTTAACTTATCTTCTAACAATACAATATACTTATAACTAACATTCAATCAACAATTCTTTAACAATTCTAACATATAGTAACAATAAATCATGTTCTGGTATTTACAATTCCTTCCATAATTATATATATATATATATATTTTTTTTTTTACATTTATTACAATTGGAACCCTTCCAATCATAAGTCTGATTCAATATTTATTTAACATATATTCTCTGATACCGTGTCTTTAAATCCCAGCCTATCCGAGTCATAGTATGTCTAGATTTGGTCAAATTGGTTATAACATTTCTCTTTCCCTTATTTCTGTTTATTCCTTGTTTATTATTTATCTCATATTTATTTTGCTTTTAGCTTCATCTAACTCTCAGTTCTAAGTTAGTATTTTATCTCCCCTTCCAATCTCACATCCAGTTCAATTATTTTCTTATATCATCTCAGTTTATTTTGTATGAAGCTTAACATCTAATATTTTTAAAGGTTGCAATCTTATATCCTCTATTTGATCATATCTATAGCTCTTTCGATTACACTGTCCCTATATCAACGAATATAAATTTTGTTTTAATACTTATTTATCATAGATTTATTTTTCTTTTATAAGATATAATATATACGACGAAGTTCCATTATTTATCAACGCAGATTCTCCCTTACAATACGACGAAGTTTAAATACACAATTATCATATTTTTATTACAACGATGCTTCAATATTTATTATCATAGATTCATATTTATCTTTATTCATTATTCCACGAAGTTTCTAATAAATTATCGTAGATATAGTTACCATCCCTTAAAACTTATCTCCTGCTAACGTTTTCTTATACACATAGTCACCTAGAGTTTATTCATATTGCTTCCTTTACCTATATTTAATATCTCCCTTCCTATTTTATTTTTATTGTTCAATATCCAGTTCTCCTGGATACATGTCATATTATTGCCTGTGTCTATTAATGCCTGTAAACTTGTTTCCTCTATTTAATTTCTATTCCTGGGTTTCTTATTGTCTTAGTTTTCCGACTGACTGTGGGCACCATGCTCTTTTCTTGTCCCCACGCCTGTCCTTGCCTTAACACTGTTTACATCTCCATTGTATCTTTCATCTGCTTCATAGTTTCTATTTTCTCTTTTATTCTCATATTTAAATTCCATCTCCCATTTTCCAAACTCGAGCCTCCACATCCATTAACATATCCGTACCTATGATAAAATTTCTCAACAAGCCTGGTACCACTAAGCATTGAAACGGATAATTAACTCCTCCTATTTCTCCTATTACCATTATCATTTTATTAATCTTTTCAGTCTTCTTATTAGTTGCGGTTCGAATTGTTAAATTTTTTATTGGCAGTACCTCCATCTTTCCTACTTCATTTCTTAACCTTCCCTGCTCTCCTAATATTTTCTCCCTGTTATCTTCGACTTTCCTAAAACCCTCATCTGTTATCTCTCTTTCCCCCTTCACCTTTAATTTTACCTCTCCTAACTCTTCTGTGTTTTTCTTTGTTATATTTTCTTCTTTCTCTACCTCTTTTTTATTAGTTTCTATCACATCACCTATTATTTCTCTTGTCTCCTCAAAATTTGTCTTAATCTTCTCCTCTAATTCTCTTTCTTTCTCCTCTAAGTCTCTTCTCACATCCTCTATTACAGTATTATTCTCTGTCCTCCACTGTCGCCTCATATCCTCTATCATTTTCCTATTTTCCTCCCTAATTTCCTCTTTTATGGATTTCGACTCCTCCTTCATTTCTTTTAAGAAGTTTGCATTAATTTTTATTAGAGTTTTCATCATTTCCCTCAAATCTTCATTCTCATCATTTCCCCGTTTTTTTTGTTGGGTTTGCATAGGTGGTAGTCCCCTAGCTTCTTCTACCTCAATGTTTCCTATTGGCATATCTGTGCCTTCCATTTCCAAACTTGTCCCTTTTTCCTGCTTTTTATGCTTTATCTCCCCGCAAATTGTACGATTCCCTTTCATCAGACATATTTTTTCTTTTTTTTTTAGCTATTAGTAAACTTATTATCCACAAATAAACAATTTATCTATATACTATAAACCTAACCTTGACTCTATTCAACTCAGTGTTTAATTTTACAAAATTTTTTCTAAATCTATTTCCAGTTCAAATGTTTTTCATATAAAAAGTTCTAAATTAATTTTATTTCAAAATCTCTCTAAATAAACTTTATCTCTTATTATATCGAGCCTCACGTTGTCGCGCCAATTATAACATTATTTCCAACACAACAACGGGGTTTTTACTTATTAATTTATTGAATGATATTTAATTTCTATTTAAAACAAAAACACTACTCAGGAACAATTCATAATTCTTTATTATAACAATTTCATTTCAACATTTAAACAATACACAGAACAAAAATAAACTTAACAAATTTTAACACAATATACTAAACTCACTTTCTTTGATTTTTAGTTACAAATTTTTATATACCCTAGGCTAATTTTACGATCTCTTACTATCTCGGGGTTTATAGCATGGGCTATATTTTTACTTCTTTTGTTAATTAAATAAATTTTGAAAAAACAATACTAAATTTTGAAATTTGTTTTAATAAATATTTTCCTGATGGAAAAACTTTAATTTGGAATGAGCAAAAAGGCGAAACTATTTGAACTGGATTATGATCTTATTACTATTAATCACAAGATATTCTAATGTCCAAAATTAAACTTCCCTATTATCCTAAGAGTCCACTAAAGTTTATTTTTTATAGCGCTATATATACTTAACTTATCAAATACCGAAATTCTGCAGGTCGCTTACGTAAGATTCCGTTCTCTTCAAATTTCACTTTTTACACACTTAAATTCGTTTTAGTTCCTTCAAATTATATTACCACTGTACTTTATCTTTACATTTTCTTATCCTTATTTGAATTTGCCAAGTTTCTTCACAAAACGGTATAATTTTGACGAATTCCTTCCAATGTAAAATTTTGACTGGTCATCGCAGGTCCGATCTTGTAGCGTCACACACGCTATCTCTAACTCAACTAACGCTTCGTTTTTAATTTTTTTAAAAAATATCTCACAAATATGGCGGCCTCCTTCTTCAAAAAGAAATCATATGCTCTAATTTAACGAAGTTCCGTTCCTTCCCACTAGAGTCGACTGTACACTTGACCTATTTCTTTACTTTCACATCTGTTAATGTCAACGAACTATTTTCACCGGTTTTAATTTCGTTAACATACTGTTTCAATTTTCCGATCCTTAACAAACCTTCCAGTGTTTATTTAATTATTATTATTAGTGTGTGAAGTGTCTTTGTGTTTTACTTTTGTAATATTTACAATTTTGTTTACTACTTCTTATTACGAGCTTCCAAGGTTGGCCTCGATGTCTCCTATACACACACTCTGCCAATGGCCAGAAACAACTTTCTTTCAAGATTCTGTCCAGGGTACATTCCCGTCCTAGTTGCTTTATCAAGGGACTCCTTGTTGCTGCTGTTACAGGACACTTCAAAAGTATGTGCTCTAATGTTTCCTCTTCTTGCTTGCACACTCCACAGATAGAGTCGTTAGTAATATGAAACCTTTTCAAATATGTATTGGTGACAATGTGTCCCATACGAGCTCGTGCTGCAAAAGATGCCACTGAACGTGATAATGACTTGAAGATCTTTGGATCATTAGGTTGTTTTTGTAATGAATAATATTCGCGCCCAGTATTGCATTCTCTCCATTTCTTTCTCCAACAGATGTGAGATTCTTTATCAACTGCCCCTTTGCAATTAGTTAAGGAGTAACAACTTTCAGGAGATGGAAACAAGTTGCAAGACGCCTTGGCAGATCTGTCAGCTTCCTCATTCCTAGGAACACCACAATGACTGGGGATCCATTGAAATACAATATTTTTCTGTTCTAAGTTTTTTAACAATTTACTTATTTCAGATGTTCGAAAATGGTAGTCTGTAGTGTGCTGTACTTGAAGGGCCGACCTGGAATCGGTGAGAATGCAGATGTTCTGTGCATCCATAGTATTGCTAAAAACCAAAGCAGCATTTAAGGCCATCAATTCAGCATTCATACTTGAAGAGGAATCGCAGGGCACATAGTAATCCTCGTTTAATTCTGGACAATGAAAAGCTGCACCTCCCCTATGGTTCTCTTTATCAACGGAACCATCTGTGTAGATTTTTACAAAGTTGTTATATGTGGTGTTTATCAATTCCATAGCGACAGATTTTAGTAGGTGAGGTGAATCTTCTTTTGTGAGTGAACCAGGAATTTCAAGATTGGTTTTTATTGGGATTCGAAGCCAGGGTTGTTGTTCCATAAACAACTGGAATTTTTCCTGATTCCATTGTGTTTAATGATTCGCAGGGTTTGTTATGATGGTAGAACAGTGACTGTCGGATGTTAGTTACCAATGCAGTGTTAGAAAGAGTGTTAAGCGAAATTGCCTTCATCTGAAAATGTTTCTTCCACATTCTGTTTTTTATATATAAGTCAAAGGGCATGACTGACAGGAATAAAGGAATATAGCAGGGAATATATAACAGGGCATTCCTTTATATATTAAGGAATTTTTATTTGTCCTTTGTAAGATCAAAAATCATGTATTGTTGTGAAGTTTGGGGTGGAACAGCTGAAACTCATATTCGAAAATTACAAATATTACAGAACTCATCTCTGAGGATTTGTTTGGGTTACAATTTTGTTTGAATATAATTATTATTAGATTATCTTGTTTTAATTTATGTGTTAGGGGTTTTGATATAACAAATTTCCTCATGCATTTTTCAGTTCAAATACCTTGTTTACAATTCTAGGCTTTTACCTAAATTTAGTTTCAATTTAATCTAATCAATCTTTTAATGAATTTCTTTTTTAGATTTTGTGTGAGTTATTTCTAATTTATTTTTCCAATTCTTAAAGAACATATAGCCCATTCTATAAATGGTACAATATATATCGTTAAATTTTATATTGTTAAATATTTACTGTATATGTTTATTGGTAAATGTTTATTATATATTTCTATTATTGGTATATATTTATTTATTTTAGAGATGTTATTTTACTTTTATATATTTGTTTATTCATTTATTATTTGTTTATGTATTGCTCCATTATACTAATTTTGTTTGGAAATGGTGGCCAAAACTTGTTTTTTCGCCTGGAAATAAAGTATCAACAACCATTTATTTTCATTACAAGGCGAATAATTTTTTATTTGTATTACTCCAGTGTTATCTCCTTCATAGGGCACTGTTTAATGAATTTTTAAATTTTAACTAACTTTTCTGGTCTTTATGATGAAAGTAATTAATCTGTGTTTGGTAATTTGAAATTTGATTTTTTCTTCAGTGTTTTTTTCCAGCATTGTTACCAGTTATCCCCAATCATGTTTTACTCAACTCTTAATTATTCTAATCAAAATCGAACTAATTACATTGGTAATAATTAACAATAGTAAAATTATTTCCTATACTAATTTAGGAAAATGTTATATGTATAAAATTAATAATATAATTAATTAAATTCAGTGATTCGACAATGGTCAAATGACCGAAAGGTGCGTCATCACATAAGGTAAAATTATTGCACTTAGTAGTGGAAAAAATAGTTAACAATTAATAATAATAACTTCATAAAATCAGTGCAACGGAAAATTAATGGATGTGAAATATCACGAGATATATATATATATATATATATTTACTTAACTTTTCAACACTCTTTTTTTTAATTCACTTATCACTTTCGCTGTATGTACTTACAGAAGAATCTTACTTGGTATATATGAACATATAGTGAAAGTGATATATATAATTAGAAGCCTTGATTCTCTAACCAAAATTATTAGCATAAATAATCAGGTCAAATTCCTAATTTTAACATAACTTATTTACCCATATTACTAGTAAAATAATAATTCCAACCTTAATTCTTTAACTCTTTTTTATCTAACCCAAATAATCAATTAACAGCCTAGTTATATTTCAGTGGTGATTTTTAACAAGATTTGGAAAATTGTATTTTATCGAACACCCAGAAAATTGCAATCACTTACCAATCTTTTTCATTCCCTTGTTTATCCTTAAATAATTTCAAGATATTGATTTCTCTGTTTGTTTTTCATCTTTATAATTTTTAATTTCTCTACCTGTATTTTGGCATCTACATTTAATTTTTTTTTATTTCATTTTTAATCTCCCCCTCACTATTCTGCCGCTTAGGTAGTTTACACTCTATAATAAATACCAGATTTTTGTAAAAAGACATCCTATTTTGCTGGCATCTGTGATCAATATAAACTCCTTTTCAAAAATTGTATACTGTTAAATAGGTAGGTTTGTTATTAATTCCTTCAATGATTTAGAGTTCCATTTATTCTTCCCCGGTTGAAATTTGCCTCTACAACTATTATTTAAGGTTTTAGTATTTTCTGAAAACTTTAGTATTAATTTCCTATAACATTCATTTACTCTATCTTATGGAAATTCCAAGAAATTGTTTAATTGCTTTTGCATTTTCTTACTTATTATTTATCTTGTTTGGATCAGATTTAACTCCATTTCCACTAATTATGTGTCAGTGGACATAGAGCTAAGAAGTGGTAAGTTCCTTTCAGAACTTAAAAACCTAAAATGTTTATGTAATTCATGAACTTGTATCGAAATAGTTTTTGTAGTTTTATTGAATGTTAGAATTCAAGATATTTCCAAATAATATTTTTTTTAAAAATATAGTAAGACATTTATTTAATTTACCATAGACTGAATAATGGCTTTTATTAGAATGTGTCTAGTTAGAAGCCTGGTTAGGCTTAATGGTGTTTACAAAAGCAAGTCAATTAAATGGCTGATATTAATGTGGATTATGTCATTTGTTGATAGCTTGTGAGAGTTTAAGGAAACAAATGTTTCAACATATTTTAGATTTCAGTTCAATTTCTTTGCTGACATAAAAATATTGTAAGACAACCATGTGTAGTTAACTTGATATTGTCTATATTTTGATAATTTCCTTTTCACTTATTCTACCCAAAAATGCATTCAAAACAAGAAACAAGTCATTTTAAGTTTCATAAACAAAATAAAGAGGTTAAAACTTACAATAATAATAACATTTGACAAAATAAATATTAAAATATTTTGTAAATCAATATATTTGACAAAAAAAACTTCTAAAAATATCCTCCTTCATCAAATAAATTTTTCAACAACAAATTCACTATGTTGTACTTCATTATTATAATTGTATTCGAATGTAGGTATAAAGTATCCACTTAGAATAGATTTTGTTATAAAAAAAACTAATTTTCATACATAAAAACTAATTTTGTAATGATTGTTCCAATGCGTGTTTCGAAGTACTACAGAACAAATGTCTGTACACATGCAAGGGCACTTTTCAACTAGAGGCACGTTGTAATGCATGTCTCAGAGTTTAGTCGTGGAATGCAGGACTGCAGTGCGCTTTGAGTTGCCAATGTCTAAATTAGTCTGTTCACATGATTCAGTCTAGGGTGTGCTTTAGTGCAGATTACATCTATATGGAAGAAAATATGCTATCATTTGACACTGAACCCACAAGTTTATTCAGGTTTCCCATATGATTGTCATAAATACTTCCATCCTGTACAAAATCTACATAATAAAAAAATTAACACAATGTATCTTTGTACAACTTTAAGTTTTAAGTTAAACGCTTGTCTTCCAAAAACACAACTAAACCCATTGAACACAAACTTTTAAAGAATAGAGAATTATGTAAACAAGTTAAAAAAAAAACAAAAAATTATAGTTTGTCATAACTATATTTAAGACAAATGAACAAAGCACATATCCTGCTTTGCATGCATAACATCACTACTTCGTGCTAAACAATGCTTTAATAATTCCCAGAAAATATCAGTAAAGATAGGTTGTACATATTGTAAATACTTTACTTTATATATATTTACCATTTAAAACAATTCTTAGTAAATTTATGACATAAAAAGGTTACATTTATTATCATGGAATGACTCCCATTGATCAATCACATTTATACAATATCAAGAGAACAGTGGTACAATATATTACAATTAAAATATTGGAAATAACCCCGATAACACAAAAATAACAAATACAAGTTACTTAAGATTAAACCCTTATGTAAATTTCGATGACCTTGTCATCATCATCAGAGGGTCTAACAAAATACAATATAGCAAACAAGAAGTTACAAACTAAAGTGGCTCCTCTATTTTTGTTAAAAGACCCTCTGATTATCATGACAAGGTCATCGAAATTTACATAAGGGTTTAATCGTAACTTGTATTTGCTATTGTTGTGGTATTGGGGTTATTTCCAATATTTTCATTGCAATCATATTTAACTGACTGACAAATATGACAACAAAATGGGTTTATTTGTTTCAAAATGCTAAATATCTAGATATTATGTATTCTATTTAACATTTGTAATTGAGTAATAATTCATTTGGTTTTGTGCAATAATAAATTTTAGCTCTTCCAACCATTTGACAAGTTCAGTGTTACCTTTAATAAAGTTTTATTATTATTTTTGTAACCAAACCTATCCTAATTGAAAACTTTCTCTATATTTACAAAATAGATTTATTTTATTGTGGGGGTAATATAGAGCTCTGTTTACAGAGTTCAGTGTGTGTGTGTGTGTGTTATTTCATTAAGGTTATGTTTCTGTTTTTTTTTTCATGTTTAGAATATATGTCTCAGTAATATATATGAAAAGGAAAAATAAGTTCAGTCTTTGTCAACATTGACGAAATTATTATTAGTTAATACAACATGGCATCTTGCTTTTTCTAGGGTTTACTGTTGGTCGATTTTTCTTCCTCAATTTTGTAACATGAAAATGCAATTTTTGTATATTTATATAAAAAATGATACTAATAATATTTAATGTTAAAATATTTTACTAAAAGTCAATATATGAATGCTTTGTGGTACATTTAATTATCCCGTTAGCCTTTTGCAACACTATGATGTTATTTATTGACATTATGTAGAAACATCCCTAAAGAAGATGCCAAGCATTTGTTTGGAAGTCAAATAGTAGTTTTTCATGACAACAGACATAACCCATTTTTCTCATTCAGTATAATAGATTTCAGTGTTGAATAACTTGGATCTGAATATTTAAAACTTTTATTTGAGATTTTTTTAAATGGGTATATTTTTGTTTATTATTGAGGGTTACATGTATATTCTAAAAGCATATATGGGAGTTTCAACATTATTGGCATCTTTTTGTCTGTAATGAAAAATAATTCAACATCTTACTTTAGAGCTTTTGTTGTTGGAGGCAAGACATCCGCTTTTTACCTTTCAGATTTTTTTTTACAGAAATACAATATTTCTCTCTCTGGATAAAGGTCAAGTTTCCGGTAGTATCATTCCTAGATGGGATTGTTAGGTCTTTTATTTCTTCAGGATCAACTTCTGTAAGAATTTTGTTCGTCTGAAGCAACACAATCTTTATCATTACTACTGTCCCATACATCAACGTTCATAATTGTAACTAATTGGAAGCCAGTTATTTGAGTTTGTGGTAGAAAGCTAGAAACCTGAACAGTGGAACTTTCAATACTAGATAGGATGTTGACTTAAATTCAGAATATGCACATTTATTACCTTTTTGTACATCTGTGTAACTCTTTATTTTCCTTCATTTTATTCTGACAGTTGTATCCTTATTTTAGTTTCTTCCATATTAGAATTATCTTTTTACTTGTCTTAAATGTTATAAATAGTCAACTTAATTTTTTTTTTTAATTATTTTGTTCAACTTACAGTCAGATTGTCCATCAACTGATGTGAATAAATTTCTTCTGTTACAAAACAATTTTGTGTAGTTCATTAAATTGTATTTGCTGCTGAAGTTCTTTATATTTAGAGTTGGTGCAGTCGGCTCTTATTTGTGTTGAAAGATTCAATATATTTCTAATGTTTTCATCAATATATTTCAAAACTGAGACAGTTGGATAATCAACTCCTACTACCAGATATTGGTTTAAAATTTCAATAATGTTATACAGAATACATAGTTCTTTTGACTAAATTTGTTTATTGTGATTCAAGATGGTACATTAAAGATCGGTAAGTAGGCCTATTATTATTTTTATATTGGATACTATAACTATAGACCCTCTGTCGTTTGCACTGTCAGAGGAAAATTGTTCCAAATATAAAAATTTGTTTGTCAGTAATTTTCTATTAGTCATTTATATTTATCAAATTAATTTTCTTTTTTTATAATAACACAGCAAACAGGTATTTTTGTTTTCTCATTATGTAAACATTTTGATGGCAAAATTCCAGATACTGTATTTACATCTGTATTTATACATTTTTGCAAACACCTACATAATGGCCATTTTACCATATTTTTTTTCACCTATATATATTTGTTCAAAAATGAAGATCTAAAAATGGGTACATAAAATTTTGTCATGGTTTACAAAGAGTTGAAATGCAAAAACATTATGTTGAATAACATTTAATTTTCACAATTCTTTATAATTTTATTTTGATTGCATTATATTAATTTCTGTTAGAAATAGTTTTGAATTTTTTTATATAAAACAATTAGGATTGAAATAGGTAACAATGAGTTGGTAGTGCTTGTAATAATGAAAACATGGTATAATATTGTCTTCCTTGAAATTTTTAAAACCGATACAGTTCTTTTGAGAACTATATTTTTTCTTTTCAGGAAACAGCCCTTTTAAGGGCTTTGTTAAAGCAATGATTTACAACACAATTTATGGAGTATGCTGAGTTCAGTTAGCAAGTTTTAAATATTTATATATTAATCTTTTTTTTTGTTTTTCACTTAATACTGTATTATTTAAATTTTACAGTTAATTGGATTAAAATATTTTGTCTTGAAGCAAAATATTTTACTGTTTTTAATTTTACTACATTCAGTTCCATATGAAACAAATTTTTGTTACTTATATTGTTTGTGTTTTTTTAGCTCAACACTTTATTTTTGGCATTTCTGTGTGTAGTTTCTGGTTTTGGGCACTTTCCATATTGGAAACTACAACTGGTGTAACTACTTGCTAACTGTGTCTGTATATTTGTCTTAGATCATGTTGTCTCATTGTTTTAAAAAAAAAACTTTATATGTTAAAATGCATTTTTCATTTTGAAAATATATTTTCAGTTTTATAACATATATTATTTTTAATAATTTATTGCATTCATCTTAACCACTCATTGCAAGATATTTTTTTATTTATTTTTCACTTCTAACATCACTAGCAGAACAAATTATTATTTAAAATCAATCTATTTTATAAAAGATTATTTTTACTCACACTGTCTTATTTGAGAATTTCAAGAATTTGTTATCTCAAGATTTATATTATGTGATTTTATAAATTTTCTTCAGGTTACCTATTACTTTCTAAGAGTAATAAAATGTTTATAATTTGTGAATGCTTTCAGTTTTATTAACAGGTTTTTTATTTGATTAATCTGTGTTCTAAAAATTTCTTTCAGCTGTGCTTATACTTCAAAAGGTAAAACTTTTTCATTATTTAAATTAAAACACTAAAATAACAAAAAAATATTTTATACATTATAATTTTTCTTAGAAATATTTGACTCTAAAATCCTGTTATAATATGCATTGTTTTGTTTCTTGGTTACATGTTTGCTTAGGACCTGTTACTTAGATACATCAATGTACTTGAGTGTTATATTACTGCGCCGAGTGACACTTCAGAAATACCACGAGCTGAGAAATCATCAAATATCAATCAAACTGTTACAAGTAAATCACTTGAAGCAGATTTTGAAAAGATGCCCAGTTTGGAAGTTATTGACTTAAGAGATGACTCCAATGACTTTGACATTATTGTACTAGACGATTCAAATGTAGACAGAATACAATTAAAAGACACATCTGAGGTCCTAAGTGATAGTGGAGCATGTTTTGTTGATAAAGCCTTGTCTTCTTTTGAAAGTTCTGGTCCACAAAAAAAAAATAAAAAACAAAATAAATCCAAGTTAAAAAAAAAAAAATTAAAACACAAACAAGAAAATGAAGAGCCTCATTCTGGGCGTAAAAGAAAACTGAAAGACCGCAGTCAAATTGAAAATTCAAATTCTATAGATATTACTGATAATAGTGATTGTAGTGATGATGATTTAGTTATAATTGAACCAGAACCTATTGATGATTCTGTTATTATATTAGATTCACCCACACAATCTATTTGCCCTTCCAAAAAGCAGAAATTAAAAAAGAAAAACCGCAAAATTAAAAATAGTCCCTTAAAAAAATTAAATACATGTAAAAATAAAAACAAATTATTAAAAGCTTGGTCTCGGCCTGCTCATATGTCTCCAGCTTTGATAAGAATTCCAGAAATGCATGGAGCATCTTCAACATGTAGTGTGGGCACTAACATCTATAATCCAAATGTTAATGAATTAAGGAAAGAAGGTTTAAGACCAATTGTTATTGATGGCAGTAACGTTGCAATTGGGTAAGTTTTAACTATTTGAATATTTTAATTTTATTGGTTGAGGAAAGCAGACTTATTTATAAAAGTTATTAGTCTTAATATTATATAAAGAGACAGCGTCTGTTTGTTTGCAAAAATCTGAAAACCTGCTTGACCGATTGTTTTGAAATTTTAAGTGAAGATTCTTTATTACACATGGAATGTCATAGGCTGTATAAAGTAATTTTTGTAATGCATTGCGGGGAAGACGGGACTAAATTGATGTTCCGTAGTAGGGACTACTTCGAATAGGAATGGCGTTTTAAGGCCAGCTCCTTTTCACCATGAACAATAGAAAAAATATCTGCATCTGAAACTACCAATACTATTTTAGATCACATAAGAGGAGAAACTAAAGAGTATCGATCAATTGATGCTGTTGTAAATACAGAAGACACTGTTCACTAACCTACAAATAAATAGACTGCAAATGTAAGTTATGCATAGTAATCTTTTCGAGGCTACTATTCTTACTGGATTAGCACCGGAAGAAATTTTCGTTTATACCCAGTATACCTATAATTCCTACTGATTTACTTTTCCAGTTTAAGAGGCTTCGATTTCCTATTAAAGGGCTACTTATAATTAATAAGGCTCAAGATCATCATTTCAATATGTTGGTATTGATTTGCGCTCTGACTTTCTCACATGAACAATTATATGTAGGACTACATAGAACAGCTAGACTGGATAATCAGTTCATTCTGTTACCTGATGGTTTAAAAACAAAAAATGTTTAATTAAATAAAATAGATATTTCAAAAGATCATATTGCATGCTCTAATGGCACACTGCAAGTTCTATTCATTTTTAACCTGGGCAAGGTGAATGATGGTTTAGTTTGCATAACAGCTGTTTAAAGTTATTTTAATTAATTTACTTTTGATTTTTAGTTTCAAATGATAGCATAAAATGTCTTTAATTTATAGGTTATTAAATATAGTAATTTATAAAATAAATCTTACCAAATGAATTTAGTATAAAACATGAATTTTACATTTTGTGTGTTACGTATTATTTGAATGTAATAAATATAGATTCTGGCAAAATTGTTTTCTTTTGAGAAAAAATATAAATTTTATTATTTTTACTAGGGATGGACCGATTCCGATTCTCGATTCCAGGAATCGTCGATTCTAGGTGGTATCGAGGAATCGTCGATACTCGATTCTTCATCATAAAAGTGCCGATTCCGATTCCTATTTTGTTAACTATTAAAATATGTGTGTGGAGTAATTTATTAGAAAAATAATTAATTACCAACTATATCTTATTTATGTATTGGTTGATATCAATGAATTAAATGATTAAAGTAAACGAAAATATAACGAAAATATTATTATTTATGAAGCAACAGCAATCAAGATCGTAACCATTTCTGGTCGTTTGACATCGGTCCTCTCTCTCTCTCTCTCTCTCTCTCTCTCTCTCTCTCTCTCTCTCTCTCTCTCTCTCTCACTAGAGCGGATTCGATACTCTCTCTCTCTCTCACTAGAGCGGATTCGATACTCTCTCTCTCTCTCTCTCCCCCACGTGTCTTACTGCCACTGATTTATAGATGTCAGAACAAAACACAAAAAAAGTAGGGTACAGTAAAAACTCGATTAACCGTGGCCATGATGGTTGAGCGAATAGACGGATAACAGAAACACCGTATTATTCCTCCGAAACTTAACCTCAATAATTTATATTATAGACGGTATTCGGTTCAGGCTACTGGCCGTCGCGTCAATTCGATGACAGTTAACAGAAACTGACGGTGGAAAACCACATAATATATCAAATATGAAAAAGCAATTAAACAACATTCATTTTGCCCAAATTTATCAACAAAAAAGATCTATACTTGAAGAAACTTTATCCTCAGACACAGGACCTATAAGTGATAGTCGGTTAAAAATCAACTGAGATTGAGGAATAAATACAAAATAGGCCTGAATCAGTTGCACTTGTTCCAGACACCTGCAGAAAAAAGGTCCCACCAGATGTGGAGAAGGTATGCCCCACTAATCCAGAATGTTGAGGAAGAAGGTACCCCAGGGGAATTGACAGTAGAAGAAGAAGTAAACAATTATCTGGGGGAACCATTAGCCAGTCCAGATTGTGATGTTGGAAAGTATTTGGCAGTACAAAGTGCCAAATACCCTCATTTAAATGCTATGGCAATAAAATACCTGTCTGTCCACTCGCGACAGTGTTTTCTGAAAAACCTTTCTCAACTTCAGGAGCTATATGTGACTAGCGATGGAACTAGCTTGACCCACAACGTGTTCAAATGCTTGTGTTTTTGAACAGAAATGTACATTACCTGCCAGACTTTTAAATTTTAAAAACTATCCTATTTGTATTAATTTTTTCCTTTTTATGTTGTTTGTTTGTTTTTAATTTTTGTTTTGTTTGCGAGACAATGTAAATAGGTTTAGGTATTTTTTCAAACATCATAAATTAAGTAAAGTTCACATTGTTAACTTTAAAATAAGTCATTACTTTTATCTGATATGTTTTTATGCTTTTAAAAATTCCTATTGATAAATCAAGGTTGAAGGTTTTGTGTAGCCTATTACATTAAAACAGAACTTTTAAAAGGTTTTGCCATATGACCAAGATGTTAACTAAATTAATTATTAGAGAACTAGAATGTAAGCTAATATAACTTGAAAGAATCGAGAATCGAGTAAAGAATCGAGAATCGAATGGAAAATTTTAGAATCGGAATCGGAATCGAAAATTTTAGGAATCGGCCCATCCCTAATTTTTACAACTGAATTATAGAAATACTTATTGAAGTTTAGTAACTGTGATGCCGAATGATTTCATGTACAATAGGCTATAGTTGTTTTTTAGTAACCCTATGTAAAGATAGAATTCATAAATACAGTTCTTCGGTAAACTTAAAAGTGGATAAGAAATGTATTAGGAGGTAATTATTCAAAAGGACTTGAATAAAGAGAATAAAAACCACATTTTGAAAAAATTCCCAATTTAAATTTAATTTTTTTTATAACCAGTTTTCTTGACATTCCTTTCATCTGATATCATAACATCTTCCAATGGGTAAGCTATATACACTGGGTATCGTCTATAACGACCTTTAAGGGGGGATGAAAATTAGGTCGCTATATCCGGTCGTCGTTATATCCAGTACTAACCAAGATGGAGTAGGGAGAATTTTAGACTGAATAATGAAGTCTTACGAGGTACAGAGAGCGTGCTGATGCGCTCCTTATTTTCTTAGATATGGCGAGCTCACTCCCAGGCTAATTGAAACTTCTCTACTGTCGATACGCGTTTGTATAAAGGTTTGATTTTTACGTCAGTACTTCAGAAGAGTTTAGAGAATATTGTGCCTGAGTCGTTTTTAAATCCGACCATCCCAATTTAACTTTTGATGCTTCAACTGTAACAATATTCCAGGTAGTTTTATGAACAGATTTAATTTGGTTTAACTTTTACATTTGAATGTTTTTTTTTTGGTTTGACCCATTTAATGCGGCAAAAAACAACCATCGTAAAAACCTAATGTGTCAACATAAGATTGTAGTAAACAAATGTCAGCTTATCTCGGCTGTGAATAGTCTTGGAAGTGACATATGTATTATCTATGTCTCCGTTTACATTATCGATCTCCAAAACACTTGGCACAAACAGAAACAAACAAACATTCCGAGTTAAACGTTGAGTGCTTATTTTAGTATGTAATATATTTTAGTAGTAGGGTCTTTAGTTTTGTATATAAATTTTCTTTTTTTCTCTGTCTTTTTTATTGTGTTTTCTTATTTGGAGTGGGGAGAATTTTAGACTGAATAATGAAACAAAATTTAAATTGCTTCCAGAAATTCGTTTTTATTTTTTGTATAACCCCCTGGTTCATTGGTTGTAAGATAGAAGTTGTATTTGGGGGCAAAACACTATTTTAATGAATTTAAATATTTCGGTGAGGATGTGAGACGGCCAATTATCTATAAGCAATAAAATTTTATGTTTTTTCTTTGCCAACTGTGCGTCCCAATCTTTCAGAAACCGTGTGAACAAGTTAGACGTCATCCAGGCTTTTTTATTGCTTTCATAATCCACTGGTAGATGTTTAATCCCTTTGAAGCAACGAGGATTTTTGGATTTTCGGTGACAAAACGCTTCTTTTTAATTGAACCCATCATATTAGCAGCAACTAAAACTGTAAGTCTATCTTTAGAAAATATACCTGTACTACATTTTTCACCTTTAAAATGCAACGTTCGATCCGGTGTTAATTTGTAGAACAGTCCCGTTTCGTCTGCATTGAAGATGTCTTCATCTTTGTAACCTTCACGGATAGTCGGCCAAACTGTTTGCAAAAATGTGCTGCATACACTTGATGAAACGCCAGCTGCCTCATCGGATATTTTCTTGAAAACGATATTGTGCCATTGGCAAAATCGCTGGATCCAACCCTTAGAAATCTCCTCAGAGGTGTTTGGATTTATTCTTTTCCATAACTCGGTGGCTTTTTGTTGTAAAAATTTGGCCTGAGAGAGGGATATTCTTGCTTCTCTGGAACCGAAACCATTCCAACAACGGTACCTCAATTCCTTCTTGTGTCGCCGTTTTTAATTTTTTCGTCTTGATAGAATGTCCCTTTTCGATTAAGACTCTAATAGTCTCCCTTTTGGACCAGATGGTGGATATTGTAGTGTGATTAACGCCGAGTTCTTTAGAAAGCTGTTTATACGTTTCACCATTTTCCAGGCGGCAACAAATGTGAAACTTTTCTTCCAGTGACGCAGATTTTCTTTTTGACATTTTACGAACGTACATACGTATTTCACTTTCGGCTGTATAGTTCGAACTGATCATATTTTTAGTGGAGCGGGATTGGAATGGGGATCGCGATTCTTAGAAAGCTTTGTTTACATCGAGAGGATTAACATTCGGGGAATTCTAGAATGTTCCGTCGCTATACTCGATTTTTTTTTCGACGGACCTGAAATGAGTGTCGTTTTAACCGATCCGTCGTTATAGGCGATGTAAAATGCATTGAACAGGTATTACAGAATCAAGGGGCCGGGAATCTTCGTCGTTACAGCCGGTACGTCGTATTAAGCGATGTCGTTATATACGATATCCACTGTATATATATATATATATATGAAGTTAATATATTACTATGTGAGTAATTTTATCCACCATTAAGTGCAATAATTTTACCTTGAGTGATGAGGCACCTTTCGGTCGTTGACCATTGTCGAATCACTGATTTTTCTCTGCTGTGGATGCTACGTCCGTGAAGCCGGTGTTTGTTGACGTTACGCGCACTTTTTCTTGATCTGTGTGTATGATATTTCTGTATAGTATGTCTTCTGTATATCTTGTTTGTAGATTCATTAAGTTGTTGTGTATGTTTTTATAAATGTGGTATTTTTCTAGTGAGTTTAGTTCTATTGGGTTGTTATTTATTTCCAGTATGGTTAGGTTATTTTCGTAATTTGTTATTTCGTGTTTATGGGATATTAGGTGTGCTGCAACATTTGATACTTTAGAATTTTTGTTTTTGAATGCTCTATAATGTTCTTCAAATCTTATTTTAAATGTTCTGGTTGTTTTTCCTATGTAAAAAGCGTTACAGTTGTTGCATGTGATTTTGTAAATTCCTGATAGGTTATGTTTTTCTGAATTTGTTATGTGGTTTGTGTTATTAAGATATTTTATTATTTTGTTGTTTGGTTTGTAAGTTGGAGTGTAGTATTCTTTGTTGTATATATTTGTTATTTTTTCTATTTTGTTATTGGTGTATTTATATTTTAGGTAGATTTTTTTATTTTTATTATTTTCGTGTTCCGGTTGTAATGTTGTGTTGAGGTTAGGTTTTTTTGTGAATTTATTGTATATATTTTTTATAATGTGTTTGTTGTATCCATTTTCTATTGCTATTTTTGTAATGTTATCTAATTCTTCATTTAATTTTTGTTTGTTATCCTGTGTGTATTTTATTGCTTTATTTATCATGTTACTGTAAGTGTTAATTTTGTGTGTCCAGGGGTGGTTAGATTTGTAGTGTATTGTGGTGTTGTTGGAAGTAGGTTTCCTGTATACTGTAGTTTCTATTTTATTATCATTTATATTTAAAGTAATGTCGAGGAAGTTGATTGTTCTATTTGTTTCTGTTTCAACGGTGAATTGTATGTTTTCGTTGTATGTATTTAGTTTGTTTAATATTATGACGTGTTCGTTGTGAATGGTAGGTTGGTATATTACAAGTATATCGTCTACATATCTTGTCCATAGTGAGATATTGTGTGTGTTTATTATAGGTTTAATTATTATTTGTTCAAAGTGTTGTAAATATATTTCTGACATGACAGATGATATGGGTGAACCCATGGGGGAGTCCTGTTGTTTGTTTATAATATTTATTGTTAAATTGGAAGTAATTTTGGTTACATATGTGTTTGGTTAGCGTAATGATACTATCTATTATGTTTCTTTTTTCGTTATTGTGTATCAGTTTGTTTTTTATTATTTCTATGGTTTCTTCTATTGGGATACTAGGGTACATGTTAGTTATGTCATAACTTATTATTTTTGTGTTGCTGTTTGTTTTCATCGTTTTTATTTTATTAATTAATTCGTATCCATTTTTTATATTGTATGTGTTGTTGATATGTATTTTAGATCTTAGGATTTTGTCTAGAATTTTTGCGATTATGTAAGATGGTGCTGTTGTGAAATTTATTAGTGGTCTAAATGGTGTGTTGGGTTTGTGGATTTTAGGTATCCCTGATAATACGGGTGCACATGGTTTGAATGGGTATAATCTTGTGTGGTATTTTAATTTATTGTTATAGTTTAGGGTGTTACGGTGAGTGACTATTAAGTTTTTTATTGTAATAAGGTATTTGTTAGTTGGGTCTGGGATTTGTTCGTATTTATTTTCTTTTATGTAGTTAGTCATTGAATCGATATATTTGGTATTTTCTATTATTACTGGAGTATTTGTTTTATCTGATTTTAATATTAAGTAGTCGTTGTTTTCTAGTTTTTCTCTGAGTTTTATAATTTCTTTTTTATTAATATATTGTTCCGTTTTTTTGTTTTTTTCCGTTTTTATTAGGTTAATTTTATTATTAATATTATTTCTTATGTGTTCAGTATTTTGGTGGGTAATTTTGTGGATGTTAGATTCTGTGTCAACTATTAGGTTTTTTATTATTTGTTTTTTGTTGAAGTTAGGTAGGTTATATTTGAAGGAATTTGTTATTATTATTTTTTCTTTTTCAGTAAATTGTGTTTTAGTTAAGTTTATGAATTTATTATTGTTAGAGGTGTGGGTTGGTTCTAGGCTATTTTTTAGGTTATGTTGTTGTTTTGATGTGTGGATTGGTTCTAGGCTATTTTTTAGGTTAAGTTGTTTTGATAAATTTTCGATTTTTTTGTTTTGTCTGTTAATAGTGTTTGTTTTATGTTTTATTATAATTTGTTGTGTTTTTTCGTGAATAATAGGTGTGAGAGTGTCAAAAGTTTTCATTATTTCCAAATTGGTTGTGTACAGTTGTAGATTGATTTGGCTTTTTTTATGGTAGGCAGCTTCCACCGGCTTCACGGACGTAGCATCCACAGCAGAGAAAAATCAGTGATTCGACAATGGTCAACGACCGAAAGGTGCCTCATCACTCAAGGTAAAATTATTGCACTTAATGGTGGATAAAATTACTCACATAGTAATATATTAACTTCATAAAGTCAGTGCAACGGAAAAACAATGGATAATGTTAAATATCAAGAATATATATATATATATATATATATATATATATATATATATATATATATATATAATATATATATATATATATATATATATATATATATATATAATATATATATATATATATATATATATATATATATATATATATATATATATATATATATATATATAAGCACGCACACACACACACCAGGTGTGACAATTTAATAATGAGACTTATTCCATAAAAACTGTATACTTGAAAATTATTCTACAACTCTGCCATCCCCTTCAAAGTAGTCCCCTTGGGCAGCTATACAACAATTCCAGAGCATTTTCCACACTTCATAACATTTCTGGAACGCTTCGACTGGGATGTCCGCGAGTACCCTCGTGACCACTGATTTTGCTCTAGGACACAAAAAAAAGTCGTAAGGTGACATATCAGGAGAATAAGGTGGCTGTTGCAATACGGCAATCCCTTTAGAGCCCAAATACTGCGACACGCTGTGGGTGGTGTGGCACGGCGCGTTGTCGTGATAAAGGATTCAGTTGTTTACGATGTCTGGACACACCCTGTTGACTCGTTTCCGCAATCTTTCAAGTACTTTGCGATAGTAGACTTGATTTATGGTTTGTTCCAGTGGAACAAATTCTTTGAAGACGATTCCACAGCTAACAAAAAAGGTAATGATCATCACTTCCGACTTGCTCATGCAAGCTTTTTTTGGGCGGGGGCATGTGGAGACAACGATTGTGAGCTTTGGCGTTTGGTTCCAGGTCGTATTCGAAAAACCACCTCTCAACGCCTGTAATAACTTGATCAAGCGGCGTGGAATCGTTTTCCACTTGCTCCAAACAGTCTTCTGCGAAGTTCATTCGATGCTGCTTTTGCTCCTCAAAAAGGTTTTTGGAACCATCTTTCTGCACAACTTTTTCATCCCAAAATTGTTAGTTAAAATGTGTCTGACTGTTTCACGGTTCATACCCAGTTCTGAAGCCAACATTCGAACTGTTAAACACTGATCTTCACGGATTATGGCGTGCGTGCACTCGCTGCGCAATCGGGTCGGTTCGCATTTCCACTGGTCACGCGCTCAGCGCTTTGTCTTCCATGCTTTCACGCCCTTTAACTATTTATACCATCGAAACACCTGGGCACGACTGAGAGCACTATCACCATGCACTTTTACGATTTTATAGTACGTTTCCGAAGCGGTTTTGCCCAAACTGCCGCAAAATTTATAGCGACACGTTGCTTAGATTTTGCTTCTCCATTTTCGTAACAATCACCACCAACGCATGTCTTCTAAACATGACAGAGCAGGTAAACTAAACACACTAGAGCGATGGGAAACATATCAGTGGAAAGGGGAAGGATGCCAAGGAAAGTGAAAGAAATTTCGAGGTCGTAGGTTTACCACAAACGCTGCAAAAAAATCAGTCTACTTAATTGTCACACCTCGTGTGTATATGTATATATAAACGTTTGTATTAAAAGAGTAAAATTTGATCTCTAGTTTTAAGAAGTTTAGCACATAAAAGTTCAGTATTTCAAAGAGATGGAAGGAATGTAACAAGAGAGGTGGGATTAAGATAGAAATATGAATCCTTTTTTATTCTGCAAAATGACGAGTATGAGTTTTTTCTTTTAAGTATACATATAAATATTAATATAATTATTGGAATTGTAACTTTAATCACACCCAATTACAAATATTAATTATGAAATAAGATGTAGCTGGTTAAACTACTGAAAATTACAAAACAGTTTTCTGGTACAATTTTCAAACACTTCTACTAATTATGTCCACCTTTGTCCTGCTAAATAATTCTTCCTGATTATCCATTGAATCTATATCAGCCACTATTGGACTAGAACGTAAAAGAGTTCCATTTTTTGTTTATAATATAAATTGTAAGGTGATACCCAAGTTTTTCGTCTTAAAAAAAAAGTATATATATATAATTACAATTATAAAGGACTTGTTCAAAATAAATTAGAACATAAAATATTTTTATGTAAATTGTTTGCTAAGTTACTTGTATGTAAATTGTCTACTGTTTCTGTGTAAATTGTGTCATTAACACATTTTCAGTCATGGGAAGGGAGTATTCTCAATGCGAGGGTTGCAGATATGCATAGACTATTTCTTAGGAAGAGGTCATAGACATATCAAAATATTTGTACCACACTTCCGAATGAATCAAAGTAATTTCAATGAATTCAATGAACTTGAAAAGAGAGGATTTTTAATCCGAACCCCAAGTAGAAAAGTCGATGGAAAATTTATTGTACCTTATGACGACAGGTAAAAATAATATTTAAAAACTTTTACTTTTATGATGGCATCATAGAGATTTTAGATATTTAATTTTTTACAGTGCCTAAAAAAATGTCATAATTGATATGGTTTTATGTTTCTGTGAATATAGATTATCTTCGTTAAGCTGTCTCTCCAAAATCATATTTTTAACTGATTATTTTAGCAACTCTACCATAGACAAGATTTTTCTTCCAGTTGAGAGGGAAGAATAAACAGTAGATCATAACAGAGTTGAACCAAGGGTTCTGTTCTGTACTAGCCTTCTTCACACTGAGAATAAAGTCAAAAAACTGATTTCTTATACAGCATGGGTATCCACATTATCAGTTTTTTAAAGCATTTATCTCCTTCAAATATATTCTACTAGATTGAGATGGCCTAATAGATGACTTGACTACTGCAGTGCATTATTGATGATTTGAGGTCTGAGTATGATACTGGGTGACAAGATCTTTCTACATATTATATTTCTGTTTTCAAAAATTCATCTTCAACTCTTTCGGTTTATGTTCAACTGGTGGAATTACTCCCTCTGCATAAAAATCTGTTTCATTTCTCTATAATATACTATTACAGAGTAAAAATATATTTCAAAGCCATAAAGATGCAGAAGAAACTATTTTAAAATTAATTTAAGTAATACATAATATTCTGAATAATCAAACCACTTTGGGACTGGCATGAATAAATGGCTGGTCCAACTGAACAATGTTTTAAAAGTAATGGGTATTACTTTACTAAACGACTCAATGCACTTACAAATTACTAAGTTACGGTAAAACAAAAGCAAATAATGGTATCTCTAACAGCGTTAACTGTATAAATCTTAAAAGTTTTGTGAATCTAACTGCCGGTGTATTTACAAATAAATTTTCTATCAAGGTTAATAGTTTTTAGATAAAGCTATATACCATTAAGTTAATCGTATAGCATATTTATCTTTTTGAGTTACCCTTGGGTGTGACAAGGATAGGCATGGAAAATAACAGCTGTGATCTACCTTTAATGCGTGTTCCTAACTTCATTTTATATATACAGTAGAGTTTTGATAATTCGAGGTAGATGGGATCGAGATCCCTTGAATTTCCGGAAACTCGGATTACACGGATATACGTTCCTGTGTATTAAAAAAAAAATAAGGAGTCTTACTGGACCCTAACACTATAGCTAATTAAAATGCACTAAATAAGTTTATATGAACATTTCTTGGAAGCCCAACTCATTTCCTTTGCATACCATATTGATAAAAACATTTGTTGAAAGTTGACTCATTTCCTTTGCATACCGTAATGATATAAACATATCTTGGAAGCCTGGCTCATCATTTTCTTTCAAATAGGCTCAAACTTAACGGAAGCTCGAATTATCAAAACTCTACTGTATTTAAAAGTCTGTCCAAAACTTAACTAAAAAAATCTTGTAACATTTGAATATTCATACATCAGTGACAAAACCAGTTTCTCTCTGATAGAGAAAAAAATCCAGTGAATCCAAAATATTTCATAAATTTAGTGGGTTTATTTATGCCAAGGCTATAAAAACATACTGGTGTTTATAGTAATGGTAAATTGTCTTTCAGTCTCCTACGAATATACAGATACTTTCTTATACCTGTACTAGTACTTGGTTTAATGTTATAAATTTATATACTATAATATAATAATAAAAATATTTTTAACTTTTTTTCTTAAAATTAGTTTATTGATGGGCGTAGATATATATCTGATTATAGCAACAATGTTTTATTGTATTCACTTGAACCAGAATCTTACTTCGTATATTTGAGAGTCAACTTTCAAGAGCTATATTTACAGTGCTCTAATTTTGTAACATTAGAGAATACTGTGATGTGCTTGGTCATGTATGATGCTGTTCTATTTTTTGTTTTACTGCACTGCTTTATGTCACGGTTAATTTTGTCTATTGAGTTAGATTATTTATCATTTTGTATGGATTGGTTTATTATATTATTTTAACGTTTATAAATTTGTAACTTCCCGTGTAATGTGATTTGATAAATTGGTATAATTCTTAATGACTTATGATGTTAAATATTGCAGTAATTTGTTACACAATTAGTTATTTGACCTGCAATGTCAAGAATTTAATTGAACATAAGAATGGTGCGTTCAATAAATAATTTAAACAACAAATATTAATTTTAATAGATCAAGTTTTACTGCACAAAAAAAAATATGAAATACAAAACCAAATTACATTTGAAAGTTTATGCTACTTTATGTTTTTCCATTAATTGTTTTACATACTAAAATTTATAAGAATTTTATATTGTTAAAAAAATCTATGGCATGGCACAAGACATCCATTTGAGATTGTTTTTACAATATTTAAAATACATTTCAATCTATCTATCAGACATTAAAATTTTGCTATTACATAACACAAACTAATTTACACTTCCCACATTTCAAAAAATAAAAATTAGCATTATTGTGCCGTGACCGGTTAAAGTTTAAAAGTTAAATTTTTCCTTTTTCATCACTTTATATCTAAAATTATAACTTATCTGTGTTGTAACAAACGATGTAGAAAAAACATGGCTCCGAATTCAGATCTCTCCATTCTGCATATAGGATTGGCGTTGCTAAGATTTGGAATCTCGCCCAGTGTTGTATCTTAGCGTAACAACATTTCTTGGAACAAAAAAAAATAAATTTTAAATAAACTTTTACATTTTAAAATAAAAGCATCCCTTTGTTCTTCACATGTTGAAAACGTCTGTATCGCCCTACATTTCGCCAAGGAAAGAGAACTACTTGAAGCAACCGCGCGAGTTTTTTAACTTCCGCGCACTGTTGCTGCGCATCTAGCAAATCAGGTTTTTTTTATATATAGATATCTGTCTCAGCCAGGACATTTATTTTATAATTTACAATTTTTTTAAATTTTATTTTACATTTTAAAATTAATATCTCATTTTGTTTTCTGAAGCTGTTTTTATATGCAGCATTAAGTAAAATAATGTTACACCCACATTGCCATTTTTAGGCCTTTTTGTACTTTTTCTAGTGTACTTTTATGAATAATATTTTTTTATTGTGGGCAATCTATGATTATTTTGTTTAGCATGTGTGGCTAGGTTTGAGTCATAATTCTTTGGTTTCGTGTAGGCTTTATTAAGATGCTCTTTATATCTGTCTTTTTGTTTTTATTTTAGTTTTTCATATGCATAATCTATTACAGTCTTGGCATTCAATTTTATAAATTATGATACAAGGTGTGGGGCATATTTTTCCAATCAGTTTATTTTATTGATTATATTTTATATTAAAATTGTAATTTTTTTGGATATTTGTTATTCTTTTTGTATTGTTTAATGTGTATGTAGTCCATATGTTTGTGATTCATGTTTTGAGTGCTGGAATTTAAGTTTTGTAATTTTTATTATAATTTATCTATTAATAACCAATATATTTATTATTATTATTTTTTTTGTAATTTTATGTCATTTGGTATATTATTTTTCTTTTTCTTTCTTTGATAGTAGATTTTTAAAAGTATTATATAAAATTGAGTTATATGCAACCATTTTATGTTGTAGTTGATGTTTGTGATTTGTCTAGGTTTTTCTTAAAATTGAGTGTTCAATGTTATTTGTATTTCTTGTGATTGTTAAGTCTAAGAAGTTTATTTTATTGTTTATTTCTTCCTCCATGGTAAATTTGATGTTTTGATGTAGGTTGTTAATTTCTTCTACGATAATATTATTTTTTTATTTTGAAAGTCGTATGACTCATCATCAACATGTCATATATCCAATATCCTTTGAGGTTTTGTAATTTGGAGGATACTTTCATGTGTGTGATATTGTTTCGTAGTAGGAATAATCCCATTGCCAATGTTTCCATTTGTTTATATATTTTATAGTTTTTGTTCTTTGTACGATGAACATTTCGTCATCTCACCAGTATAATTGGGTTTATTTTCAAGATTAATTAATTAGATTGTTTCCTTTATTAGTAAGTTGGAATTCATGTTTTTGATATGCATTATACGAATATAGTTTAGAATATCTTTTGACATTTTCTGGTGGAGTTCGTGTTTTAGTCTATTTGCAATTACTTGTAATATTTTATAGGTTTGCTAATTTCTTAAATTTATTTAAGGTTTTATTAGTTTGTTAATTTCACAGGTTTTTGATGAGGGTGTTAATTTTAGGGAGGCTTGAATTGTCTTTTTTGTACTTATATGAGTTTTTGTGATTGAATATTTTGCCTTTGGTTTCTGTTATTTGTCTGAATTCGTTTTGATATTTGTTAGTGGGGTCATTTTTTAGTTCTATAATATTGTTTAAACTTATAAATTCTTGTTTTTTATAATATAATTGTAGTATTCCTTTTTTTTTATTTCGTGCTATTATTGTAATATTGTATACCTTTTTTGTTTCAATTTTTGTATTTGATTTATTTGTCGTTTATTGTTGTTGTAATTTCTTTTGGTACTTTCCTTATTGATTTCGTATGCTGTTATTTTTCTTCAGTCTCATGTTATTAGGTTTATTGCAAGTTGTCTCAAATATTTTTATTTTTTCGGTGGTATAATTATATTTTGTAAAGTTTATAAAACTGGGGTGGAATTTATAGTATCCATTATTGGTTTTATTTTTTGTTATTCTGTACGTTCTTTGAGTTTAAACTCTGTTTTTTTTTTTTTAGTAAATATTTTGCATTATTCTTAAATTCTGTTATATTGCTATATATTTGGTTTAAGCGTATTAGCTAATTCAAAGAGTGTTGAATAGTCTAGTAGTTGATTTGTCTTTCTTTGTTTAAATATTTAATACCTAACAAAAAAATATTAAGTGTGTGAGAAGAAAGATTGAGGTAAGTGTAGTTACACTAGTAATTAGTAGTTTAAGGTAAAGTTGGAAGTAAATATGAATTTGTGTTCCTCGTATAAGTCTAGTGACAACACAATATTGTAATTGCAAAGTAAATTTATTACAAGCTGTAACAATTCATTTATAAAAAAATCCTTTAAAAGTTTATTAAATAGTAAACCCAACTCTTTAGTTCCAACATTCAAAAGTGTACAATGTTCAACTCATTTTAAAAGTAAACTTAATCTACTAATTGTTAATTGGTTTACATCTTTACTGCATTAGTAATCATTGGAAATTTTAAAATAGGTTTATAATTCAGTATGCAGCTGAGACAAGCGGAGTTGTGGTGTCATCAGATAACTATAGAGATTTGTATAATGAAAACTTGGCATGGAGAGAAACAATAGAAAGGAGGTAATTCATTTAGATTTTTACATAAGACATTATTTAATTATATATTTAAATACCCATTTATACTTTTCCTAACACTACAGTATTTCCTTTTGGTGGCATGTTTCGAAATGACTATTTTCAAAACCTAGATAGTACTTGTTCTAGGAAATACTATTTAGGTTTTGAAAATGGAGTTATTCAGAAACATGTCAATAAAAAATAAATATTGTAATACTAAGGAAGGCAGAAAAGGGTATTCAAATAATATAAATATTCCTAACAAAAGTGAAGATGAGTATATTTAAGAATTTCATTATTTAATTTGTTATTTTTTATAGATTTTGGACTGAAAAAGCAAAAAAAAAAAAAAATAGTTTCCAGGAATGTAACATTCATAAAGTTTTAGTCTAACATCTTTTTATATTTATAGTGTTATCTATAAAGTTTTTAAATAGAATTTGTAAGAAATATCATTGTGAACAAAATTGTGTAAATAAGGTTTACAGAAAGTGAATAGAATTAAGCAAAGTTTTATTTACAACAGTACAAACCAAAATTTACAATAAAAACATGAAACTAAATCCTAGTCAATGACATTTGTAGTAAATGTTTTTTTTTTTTTAATTGTGTAACAACTTTAATAATGTTTTTGCTCATTTATAGACTTCTTCTGTAGCTTTTATAATTTTAAATAAGCTGACTTTAAGCCCCTAAAGCATTTATTAAGTACCAAGTACTTCTGTTACCAAGTACACATTTCCCTTCATCTATCCCTATATGAAAAAATGCACTGCAAAAGATCTGGTGATCTGAGTGGCCAGTATATTAGACCTCTATGACCCACGTAAGTAGAAACTTGTGATGTAAATATTAGAAAACTGTGGCGTTATACCAGCTTTCTTGTTTGCGTGAGGAACATATTCAATAATAATGGGGAACTCTTGTTGAAGAAAATGTAAAACCACCTTACCTAATAAACATTCTTTGAAAATGAAAAAAAATCTCCATTTATTTGGTCGTTAATAATCCTTCATTATATATTATTACTAAACTGTTACTAATTATGTTTGACCGTTGCATGAGAGTTCACTTTTGCTCATCTACGTTGATGCCATCATGAGTAAACTTGATTTGTTAAATAATATACTCTTGAATAATAACACTCTAAGATAGGTTGGAGGCTCCTAAACGTAGGTGCTTTAGTTTTTGTTTATAGTATCGATGAAAGTTAATATTAATGGCTTTCCTTTCTTTATTTTGTGTAATTTTAAACCTTTAGAAATACATTTTTGACTAATATTGACTAAGTCAAATAGCAATAATATTTCATCTGTATTAACATCTATTTTTAGAAAGTGATTATACTGGATACTTGATGCTGTACAGTCATTATGTTTTCTGTAACATATGAAATGTTAATTAATATCACTAATGTTTCTTGAATTAGGAATTCTCCTCCAGAACACTGTTCAAAATCGGCTACACACACTGTAAATAAACACCATTTTGGGATATTCTTTAGTTGAAAATCCGTATTGTATTACTTTATCAATAATTCCACAGATCTAAATAGATATATATTAGATGTTTACTTGTTATACTGTTGTATTTAGGGATGGGCCGATTCCAGGAATCGTCGATTCTAATGATCTTGAGGAATCGTCGAAACCGTTATTAAATCTTCCATTGATTAAAGTCCGATACCGATTCTTGTATTATTAAGTCTTTAAAATGCGTATGCGGCGTAATTTATAGGAAATTAATTAAAAGCAAGTAAGCTCTTGAGTATTCACTTAGTTATGTATTAATTAATTATAGTTTAATCAGGGAATTCAAGATGATTACAAGCAACTATAATTAATTGCCAACTATGACTTATTCAAGTATTAGTTGTTTTGAATGAATTAAACAATTAAAGCAAGAGTCTATTTGAGATCATGAAAATATTATTATTATTTATGACACAACAACAAAGACGATTGGAAACATTTCTGGTCCATTTGTCATCGCTCTTCTGTCTCACTCTCACTCGGAAGGGCTCGGCATTCTTTCCCCATTTTTGTCCGCTACCACTTCGCACAAGTCGAAATAAAACACAAAGAAAAGGTAGCTCCGATTTCTCTAGTTATAAGAACTGAAATGGCTCTTACTGAAATTAGACTGTATTGTAATTGTGAACTGAAGTTAATATTTGTAACATTTGTTGATTCCATCTTCGCGTGAGCTACTAGTAATCACTAAACACTTTTAAATGTTATAAACTCAGTTACGGTCTAAGTTGACAAAGGGACACATCTCCCGAAACGGCCGTCCTCAACAAGCAAAGTAAGTGCTACTATAGGCAAATTTAAAACATTTAAAAAGTGTTTAGTAATATTTGTAGTTTTAAATAAATCATTACTTTTATCCAATATGTTTGCCACCCTTTCAGAAATTCCTATTCATAAATCAAGATTGAGCGTTTTGTGTAGTCTATTACTTTAAAACAGAACTTTTAAAAGGCTTCATCATATGCCTTAGATGTTAACTAAATTCATTATTAGAGAATATCATGTAGGGCTATATAACTTATGAGAATCGGAATCGAAAATTTTAGGTAGAGGCCTGTCCCTAGTTGTATTGAATACAAAAAAAAAACCAGTATGCACTTGGATGTAAGGTCTCACAATAATTCAAGAATTATTTGTTGGACTGCTATTGTTATTGTATAGCCTACTTATGACAACAAATTTATTCAAAAAAACATATTCCATTTTTTAAATTTAGTTTAATGATGTCATACAGAACCTTAACTACTAGACAGGATTGTTCTGTACTGTTTGAAATATTTTACTTAATTTAAATAATTTTTATTACTTTATTGCAAAACTAACATTTTTTTCATTTGTCAAAGTATAAAACTGTATTGTTTTGCTTTACACTGTTCTAAGCTGTTGCTTTGTCTATTTTGTCAAAAAATACTTATATACAAAATTCTTGTGGGTTGTCTAACAACTCACAAGCAGCTTTTTAAACAAGTTGGGTATAAATTTCCCTTCATGAATTCATTGAATCATTTGATTCATTTCATGAATTTCTTATTCCTATCTCTGTACTTCTTTTTTTTTGTGGTGCAAAAAATGATAAACGTAGTGAAGGCAGCAATTATGACCACTTTAACCCTCTTAACTTAGGTATCTGATATCTTTTCTTCATTGACTTAAACTTGGTCATTTAAGGACTGAAAGGTTTGTATAGTCACAAACTAATATAAAAGTGATTGAATATATTTATAGTTTTTAGTTGGAAGTGAACTACTAAAAAGGAGGATTGGAAAGCGTGATCACAAGTTCCCCATACAAAAAGAAACAGTTGAAATTTATAAGATATTAATTTAACGAAGTTTATTAAATTCTCTTTATTTGTAAAAAAAACCTGGTATCAGGATGGAAATATCACTCTTTTTACAGAATAAAATGCAGTTAAAAAAATGAATAACATTTACTGTCCTTAGGTTTAGCTAATGAGGTGGCTGTCATCGTGCTCCCTCCTCTCCAATACATTACCACTGGTTAGTTAGGATTTGCCATTAACCCATTGCGGATTGCTGTCTCAACTAAAGCATCATTGATTACTTGTAGCAGGGAATATAATGTCGAAACGTATCTTCATCGCTAGTCAGTTATTGAATGTTTAGTATCCTTGACCCTTGCTAATGTTTTATCGTCTCCGTGCTTCAGATAAGCACATGCGACACATTTCGAATGAATTGGCAACTGTTTTTTCGTCTCTAAACTGTCATTAAAGTAAATCCTATAGTCCGTCCCTTCCAGTAATCCGGGGTTTTTGTTAAGGACGAAAGATTTAAACAATCGATATATGAATATTCGATTGCGGTCATCGGTATATTTTTCACTGCATGTCGATGACTGAGTGACTTTCAACCCACCTGGTTCTAGTTTTGAGAAAACGATTTTGAGCTGTATGTTGTTGCAGTAGTGCCGTATAGTGACTGTTAATGAAGTATAGGTGAACAAAGTCATCGCGGTTAATATTTTTTTTTTTCACTGTTAGATACGTTTTCACAAAGATAAGGTAACCTTTTCTTGTAAAGTACAAACTAGTACATTCTTTCTCGTTTTATCATTTCAATTACAGTACAGGACTATTTTTCTATGTTTTCTTTATTTTTTGGCAATATACATAAATGTTGTAAAATGTGCATTGTGTTTTTAATGGACCCTCTAGTAATCCGGCAGTATCCAAACCTCATATCTGCTAGATTAGTGAGAGGTTACCTTATAAAGAAAGATATTTATATCCGTCCCCAGGATGACAGGACAAATAAAGTATCATTATCATACTAATGATTTTCTTATAACGACTTATCAGCTCCCATTTAGGTCAGGTTCTTAGTCTAGTCTTTATCATTCAGTTACATCTTAGTTGTGTATTGCAATCGAGTTGGATTGCATGCTACTCGAGAGTGTACAGTAAACTTAGTGATATCGATGATGACAATGACATTTTTTTGCAAATGTGTTATTGTAGTTTTTTTAATGTAATGAGTGTAAGTATATGTAATTCCTTCTATTACCTCACACTCTCCTGATATAAAGATTTTTCAAATTTTCAATTATTAATAAAATATGTTTTTATTCATCCAATCACGTTCAAATACATTTTATTTAACATGTTGAATGCCATGACGGTCACCTGTGACCGACAATGTAGTCCTAACTTATCACACAAGGCTGTCGGGCACATTCATGATGTATTTAACCATGATGCGGCCTCTGTGTGTGTTCCTGTAACTTGGCGTTCAGAAATTTTTTCTATTTGTGTTTTACAAGACTATAATTACAGTGGAACCTCAGAAATCTGAACCCCTGCAAAATCCGAACATGATTTGATTAAAACCAATTTTTAAAAAAGTATCTAAAATTTATTGAAGTATGTACTGAAAGTTTGCTACTTACATAAAACAGGACTAAGATGTGTAATATATTGGAATTAACACTGTAAAAATATGATATAATACATAGGCCTATACTGTATTACTGTATCATTTCATTAACATAGAATTTTGATGGCAGTCCATTTTATTCATTAAATTTTGTTACTGAAGGAACAGATTAATTTTTGAACTACTTGAAAATATTACCAGTCATCGTTTAAAGCTCGGCGCAGAAGATTTCTCTTTAGAAACAAGATTTTTAGTTTTAGATTGAAGGGCTTTAAAATTCAATCCAGTCTTGTCCACATTATACACTTGATGGAGTGAGTAATTTTCAGATGAAATCAAATCTGTGAATTCGTCTAAATATTATTTTGCAGCAAGATTATCAGTTGATAACTTCCCTCCGCTACCGTTAGTTGTCTAATTCCATGCCTTCTCTTCCATCTATACTTAGCAGTAAATTCCAAATCACCGTTCATTAATTTGTTTAACTGTAATGTTTTTTCTTGTATTAATGGACCACTAATAGGAACTCTTGTCTGCCTCTCTAATAGGAACCATAAAAATACAGCCTCGTCAATTTTTTTATTCACAGAAACTTTCATGTGATGGCCTTTCCAAAGATTTTTCACTTGTAACACTGCAAAACTGTTCAATGTTTTATATGGAAATATGTAATGAATGCTCTAATATTGTTTGTTAAAAAAAAAACACACTTTTGTGAAATGCAAAATACACAGCAAATTCAAAATGCGAACTTTTTCGACAAATCTGAATTTTTCCAAATCCGAACCGCCTATAGCCCCAATTAGTTTGAATTGGAGGGGTTCCAATGTATTGGGAAACTAGAAGTTCACAATTACAAGGAAATAGTTTTTATTTACACTTCTTTGTAGAACTGCATTACGTTTTAGAATCGTGTTACCTTTGATTTGATCCTAAAAAAACTGAACCATTTAAAAATTAGAAACTAAAAAATTTTGTTGTTGTTCACGACAAGCTGGTTGTTAATCACTTATTACACTTTGAAATTATTTACGACCAGATATTCTATTAATATAAGTTGAATTGTTAACTTACACTTGAAGGAA
The DNA here is from genome assembly GCA_036971475.1 of Prosapia bicincta. Taxonomy (NCBI): domain Eukaryota; kingdom Metazoa; phylum Arthropoda; class Insecta; order Hemiptera; family Cercopidae; genus Prosapia; species Prosapia bicincta. The sequence continues at coordinate 2,291,669 of JBAIZL010000376.1, read as the reverse complement.
ACGTTTTTGTCTTACAACTTCAATTTTTACATTCTAATTATTTGAGAAAAAATATTTCCAAACAAATATATAGTTATGCTGAAAATTTAAAAAATACATGAGAAAAATCTAGTAACTATATTTATTGTTTAAAAATAACTATAATATTGTGAAAATACTTTATAGTATATACTTATACTTGAATTTATATTGAAAAAATAAATAAGAATGTTAACATTTTACATTCATTCGGAAGATTGGCCTTGAGTGGGGAATCCGTAGTAACCGTGACAATGTGACCAACGCAATGCCCCGTAGTATAAATATTTATGTCGGGCCATGACAGTCATCGGTGTCTGACACCAATATGAAATAAACCATTTTAAATGAATAAACGCTCTAGAAGACAAAATAAACAAAAAGTACAATAAAAATAATTGTGTTTAAAGGTTATCGGAAAACTGGTTGGCAGTCAATGTTTTAATCTGTAGTGGATGACAATTGAGGTTAACACAGTTTTTTCAAATATTCTCTCAATAATTAAATTATAAAAATATGGGGTCTAGGTTGGATTTGAACTGAATATCTTCATGTTCAAAGTCTAGCGCTTTAGGCACTGAGACAACTTTCCCATGACTAGAAATGTATTGAAGAAGTATATGAATTTTTCTTTTGCTCTCATCTGGTTGTCCTTAAAACTTCCATTGTAAGACCTTAAATTGTTGCCATGGATACTACACAATATCATAAAAATGTATTAAAAACGAATGAAAAGAATAAAATAAACTGAACTAACAGTATCAAACCTTGCTTCACAAACAGGCAATGCGAAAGGACAGCGAGAAGAAACAATACAATGCAAGCGACAAAAAAAAAGAAAGGGAAATGGAAAATTGCAAGGAAGTTCGCTTTCTATTTTGCCATTTAGTATTGTTATTTTGACAAATTTATATACATATTTATATTAATTGTAATTATAAAATAAGAAAAAATAAAATAATTTTTTTTTTTACTTGAGTAGTAATTGACTTTCAACAACAAAAAATTATATAGTTTAAAATTATTTTGCATTTTTACAATTGAAAGTGAATAATTAGTTGCGTAAAAATAAGGAGGAGCCTACAACCAACCACGAAGTATTAGACCATAAGTAATTTTTTATAATAATTTTATAATTAAATAATTTTTTTAATAATGGTTCCAAATAGTTAATTAATTTACTTTTTAGTTTTTTTAATTACTACATAATGATTTCCTAATTTAACTAAGTAATTACTACTTGAATCACTTTAAATAGTTTATAATACAATTATTTATTTATAATATTTGTAAAATTGATATTCAAGTTTCCTTTGACTTATATATAAAAAACAGAATGTGGAAGAAACATTTTCAGATGAAGGCAATTTCACTTAACACTCTTTCTAACATTGCATTGGTAACTAACATCCGACAGTCACTGTTCTACCATCATAACAAACCCTGCGAATCATTAAACACAATGGAATCAGAAAAAATTCCAGTTGTTTTGGAACAACAACCCTGGCTTCGAATCCCAATAAAAACCAATCTTGAAATTCCTGGTTCACTCACAAAAGAAGATTCACCTCACCTACTAAAATCTGTCGCTATGGAATTGATAAACACCACATATAACAACTTTGTAAAAATCTACACAGATGGTTCCGTTGATAAAGAGAACCATAGGGGAGGTGCAGCTTTTCATTGTCCAGAATTAAACGAGGATTACTATGTGCCCTGCGATTCCTCTTCAAGTATGAATGCTGAATTGATGGCCTTAAATGCTGCTTTGGTTTTTAGCAATACTATGGATGCACAGAACATCTGCATTCTTACCGATTCCAGGTCGGCCCTTCAAGCCCTTCAAGTACAGCACACTACAGACTACCATTTTCGAACATCTGAAATAACTAAATTGTTAAAAAACTTAGAACAGAAAAATATTGTATTTCAATGGATCCCCAGTCATTGTGGTGTTCCTGGGAATGAGGAAGCTGACAGATCTGCCAAGGCGTCTTGCAACTTGTTTCCATCTCCTGAAAGTTGTTACTCCTTAACTAATTGCAAACAGGCAGTTGATAAAGAATCTCACATCTGTTGGAGAAAGAAATGGAGAGAATGCAATACTGGGCGCGAATATTATTCATTACAAAAACAACCTAATGATCCAAAGATCTTCAAGTCATTATCACGTTCAGTGGCATCTTTTGCGGCACGAGCTCGTATGGGACACATTGTCACCAATACATATTTGAAAAGGTTTCATATTACTAACGACTCTATCTGTGGAGTGTGCAAGCAAGAAGAGGAAACATTAGAGCACATACTTTTGAAGTGTCCTGTAACAGCAGCAACAAGGAGTCCCTTGATAAAGCAACTAGGACGGGAATGTACCCTGGACAGAATCTTGAAAGAAAGTTGTTTCTGGTCATTGGCAGAGTGTGTGTATAAGAGACATCGAGCCATCAAGGCCAACCTTGGAAGCTCGTAATAAGAAGTAAGAAGTAAGATATTCAAGTTTCTATTCAACACAATTCAGTTTCCTTGATTCTGCTTCATTTGTGCAAATTCATTTGCATAGATAATTTTGTACTCGTTGGTTAGCTTGGAGGCAAATAATTTATCCTCAATAGGTTAACATTGAACTAATTACAGTACTGATATACTTATATTTACTTGGTATTTATAACATTTAATATAATAATATTATTATTGCTATTATAATTGACTAGTTATGTTGGCTAGATACAAAGAACTATGTTTCAGAGATCAAAATTAGAAGTTTCTGCCAGTTGATGTTGACCAGAAATGGGAATTTTTAAGTTCAGGATTTACTCATTCCCACTCCCTTCGTCTTTTTCAAAGGTGTGAAGTGATCCATGTAGTGTTTTTATTTTTTTTTAAATTAATGAGTGGATTTATGATGTGTATGATAGATGCAGGTTTTTTTACATTTCATCACCGGTTTGTCTCTCCACTTTGTCATCTTTGAAGCCACCAATATCGTTATTCTGCCTGTAGACAATTTTTCTTCAAAACATTTTTCTGTATTTAATTTCTCTCTGGCGTCTTATTTTAAAAGTCTTTTGTCACCAGCATTGATAATGAGTATCTCTAAATGTTCACCTTTGTGGCTATAAGCTATCCAGCCACTCATCAGTAATGAATTTGTTGATGTCAAGCGTTTTTGTTGATCTGACCATAATTGATGTGACACAGCTTACACTTGCTCAGCCATCCTTCAGGTAGTTTAAAGTATGATAGGTGAGCTGAGCTACAGATAATTTTCATTAGTTTTTACCGGAAGATTAGAGACTAGTACATTGTTCATCCACTGGTATTGGAACCACTAAAACACAGCTTTGATCTAGTTTTCTGCCAAAGTTTTCTCAATTTCCTCCATTTATTGTTTAACCACTTGTTACTATTCTTTCATTTTATCATGGTTGATTAAAAAAGCCTGTTTTACTATACAACATTAGTTTCTTTCTCACTACTCTCTATTACCTGAAAATAACACTTTTCGACAGATTGGGTGGTAAGGAAAACTTATAGAGCAATGTGGAAACAGAGGAGATGGATAGGTTTTATTTTTCACTAGCTGGAGACAAAAATGTTTGACAACCTTGTTATTTGGGTATAAACTAAGCCAAACATTGCACTGATTAAGAGAGGGCTATATCAATATAGAGAAAAAAGAAATACATCATTCCTACTTTTTTATTACTAATGATTTTGTCAACAAAAAGAGGTTAAAAATAATAACTGGAGAGATAATTATAGTTCAAGTTTAATCAGATTTTTAAAATATAATTTTAAAAACCTGTAAATATATTAATTCAAATTAATGGAATTTAAAATAATATCCAGTTTTAAATTGGAATCCCTTAAAAGTTTTAATTCTCACAATTGAAATCAACAACAATACTTAATGAAACTGGTATTCCTCTTGACCTTGAAATAAATCAATGCCTTAAAACCTGTTTCAAATAAAAACATGTTTAATTACCAAGGCAAACACAGTTAAAATATAATAGTCATGGGAAATCTTGATAAAAATCTGATCATTATGTCATATAGCTAACAATAGCTTGAATTTTATTATAGTTTAATATTTATTTACTATTTTTTTCTATAAAAATATAATCTTGTTGTTTTATATATTCTGTGAATAGATCATAAATAGAATTATATTCTGTCCCACTTTAAATAAAGGGTCGTAGCTAACATGATTTAAAATTATTATGTAACAGAAAAACATTTAAAATGAAATTGTATGGAATTGGTTGCTTAGATCAACAAATCAATAACAACATTATGCTTACAAATATGTTTTCTAAAATCATTAATTTAAAAATTAACACGATATCAAACTGTTTAAACAGGAACAGAATTATTCTTTTATTCAGCAACATTATCATGTTGTTATAAGTCATTTGCAATTAATAATCTTATATACTTAATGTTGTTTGGTTATGATAATGCAGAGATAACATATTCTAAAGTAAAAACACATAAAAGACATACACAAGACTCACAAATTAATCATTTATTTCCTCATATGCCTTTCAATGGCATAGTCATCATCATCAGCGAGTGTGGCTACTACAAACTCTAACTTAGAAGTATAACATCACAAGCTAAGCTCAAAGAATAGTTGCATTCTAAAGTAATTTTGAATTTAGTTTCATTTCTTAAAACCATATTCCTAAAATATGTTTATTTATTTTTGAATTTTATATTTGTTTCAAATAAATTTGTTTCTTTATTTTTCTAGCAAATAATATTCTAATTTCTTTTTATTATTAAATTTCTTCTATTAGCTCACACTCTCGTGATATATATCTTGTACAAATTTTCAATTGTTAATAAAATACATTTTTATTCATCCAATTAAGTTCAAATACATTTTTGTTAACCTAAAGTGAATGTTAATACAGTTTTTTTTCAAATATTTATTCAATCATTAAATTATAAAAATTTGAGAAGTTTAGGTAGGTTTTGAAATGAGTATCTTCATGTTCGAAGTCTAGCGCTTTGGCATTGCACCAACTTTCCCTTGTGATGTACTTCTCAAAGATTTATATGAATTTTTCTCTTACCTCCCTCTGATTGTCGTCGAAATCTCCATTCCACAACCTTAAATTGTTACCACACAATATAAACAAGCAAAGAAAAAAATCATATAAATAATGACAAATAAAAATATTAGTTCAACCCCATAGATAGAAAAGAAAATTTAAAATTGTAAGGAAATTCGCTTTCTATTTTACCACTTAATATTATTATTCTGACATATGTATATACATATTTATATTAATTGTAGTAATAAAACAAAAAGAAACTGAAATAAAATATTTCTTTGTTGCTTTAAGTAGGAATTCACTTTAAAAATAAATTTTATGTCACATGTTTATTTTTAAGCTACAAATATTTCCTCCAGTTTTTAAGTTTAATTACTTTTGTACTGTATATATAATTTATTAAAAACTTTCAACACAGTAAAATTTAATAAAGATTTTTTTATAGGTAGATTCTTGAAGCCATCAATCAATATTTTGTAGCAATCTGAAATTAAGGAGAGTTTAATTTGTTTCATTGAAACAAATTTGCTTCAAGCAACCTTCCAATTAGGAAAAAAAAACATTTTAATACATCCTAAATTACCAGATCTTAATACTGACTGAAAAACCATATAAACTTCTTCATGGCTCTTTTCCATTTCCATTAAATAGACGTGTCTAATACACCTCCCAAAAAATAGTTTAAATAGCCTAACAGCATAAGTGGAATTCAAGACTCAGGGCCATTATACATCTACATAACAAGTATAATTAAAACTATTTTTAAGTAAATTCTTTTAAATTAAAAAAGAAATTTTATTTCAGATTCTTTTTATTTCATAATTACACTTAATATAAATAAGTATATACATATGTCAGAATAACAATATTAAATGGCAAAATAGGAAGAGAATTTCCATTTTCCTTTATATGTATGATGTTGGGCTATTATTTTTATTTGTTACTATTTATACACTTACTTTGTTTTTCATTGCTTCCACTGTCTTTTAGTTTCCTTTCGCATTGTCCGTTTGTGAAGCAAGGTTTGATACCTTTAATCCATTTTGTTTGTTTATTTTATTCTTTTCATTCATTTCTAATCCTAGAGCATTGTTAATGATATTATTTGGTATTCATAGTAACAATTTAAAGTTTTTCATATTGATTTTTGAGAAGTTTATTGCTAGCTATGGAAAGTTGGCTCAGTGCCAAAAAGTGTCAGACTTTGAACATGGAGAAGATATTCAGTTTGAATCTGACCTAGAACCAAAAATTTTTGTTATTTAATTATGGAATAAATATTTTTTAAACTGTATTAACATCAATTGTCATCCACTATAAGAATACTATAAGGATCCACTATAAAAAAATGTATTTGAACTTGAGTGAATGAATAAAAACGTATTTTATTAACAATTGTAAATTTGTGCAAGATGTATGTGTGTGTGTATATATATATATATATATATATTTATATATATATATATATATATATATATTTATTTATAGGAGGGATGGGCCGATTCCTAAAATTTTCGATTCCGATTCCGATTCTAAAATTTTCTGTTCGATTCTCGATTCTTTAGTCGATTCTCGATTCTCGATTCTTTCAAGTTATATTAACTTACATGCTAGTTCTCTAATAATTAATTTAGTTAACATCTTGGTCATATGGCAAAACCTTTTAAAAGTTCTGTTTTAATGTAATAGGCTACACAAAACCTTCAACCTTGATTTATCAACAGGAATTTTTTTAAACATAAAAACATATCAGATTAAAGTAGCCTAATGACTTATTTTAAAGTTAAAAATGTGAACTTTACTTATTTTATGTTTGAAAAAATACCTAAGCCTATTTACCTTGTCTCCCAAACAAAACAAAAATTAAAAACAAACGAACAAATAAAAAGTAAAAAATTAATACAAATAGGATAATTTTTAATATTTAAAAGTCTGGCAGGTAATGTTCATTTCTGTTCAAAAACACAAGCATTTGAACACGTTATGGGTCCAGCTAGTTTCATCGCTAGTCACATATAGCTCCTGAAGTTGAGAAAGGTTTTTCAGAAAACACTGTCGCGAGTGGGCAGACAGGTATTTTATTGCCATTGCATTTAAATGAGGGTATTTGGCACTTTGTACTGCCAAATACTTCCCAACATCACAATCTGGACTGGCTAATGGTTCCCCCAGATAATTGTTTACTTCTTCTTCTACTGTCAATTCCCCTGGGGTACCTTCTTCCTCAACATTCTGGATTAGTTTGGCATACCTTCTCCACATCTGGTAGGACCTTTTTTTCTGCAGGTGTCTGGAACACGTGCAACTGATTCAGGCCTATTTTGTATTTATTCCTCAATCCCAGTTGATATTTAACCGACTATCACTTGTAGGTCCTGTGTCTGAGGATAAAGTTTCTTCAAGTATAGATCTTTTTTGTTGATAAATTTGGGCAAAATGAATGTTGTTTAAGTGCTTTTTCATATTTGATATATTATGTGGTTTTCCACCGTCAGTTTCTGTTAACCGTCATCGAATTGACGCGACGGCCAGTACTCTGAACCGAATACCGCCAGGCCTCTTAACGCTTTATTTTTATTAGTACTACTCAGCTGGTGTTGCTACTTTTGGAAAAATTAAGGCACAGTATTTAACAACAAGCTTCACACTACTTACAGATGTATTTACGATGGTTTTTGTTTGATAGATAAACGCCGACGGGATTAAAAACATGATGTTATTCTAAGAGCTTTTTGTCCGTAGTTACGGGCCGACAGACATATTTGTTATAACATATTGTAATGATTTTCACTACTGTTTTCAAAATTTCACAAAACCTTAAAAGTAAGTCGGAAATATTGACTAAATATTTAGTTGTAAAATAATCCTTAAAAACGGACTTTGTGAAAGATAAGTACAAACATTGATACACTTAGATAAACTCATCCTTAGTAGGAAGTAAATTATAACGTAAATTCCTTAACAAGTAAATTATTTGGTGTTAAAACTTTTACTTAATATGGATCTTGGATAGTATTTACTGGACCTGTAGCATTACTTATCAGAGAGAGAATATATTACACTTTAGTTCTATATTCAAAATATTTATAAACTCACAAATCACGTGACACGTTTACGTGTCTTAGTGATAGGCGCAAAAACACTTTTATCGCCAGTCTGTTTATTATATGGGTAGCCGGGACATGAAATTATGGTTTTGTTGTTTCTTGCTAACACAAAACACAAAAAATATCAAAACAGTGTTGCACAGATAATAAAATTTAATTAAATCAAAAACAATGTCGGGTAAATTGGTCCGACGGAGTTTATTTACGTTTCATTTACGGTAGGAAAAAACTATGTTGGGCCAGTTGGTCCGACACGTATTTTTATAAATATTCGGAATCGTGTGGAATCGGAATCGACGCTTTTATGATGAAGAATCGAGTATCGACGATTCCTCGATACCACCTAGAATCGACGATTCCTGGAATCGAGAATCGGAATCGGCCCATCCCTAATTTATAGGTTAGTTCTAGTAGAGCTTAAAGTTTATATATATATATATATATATATATATATTTAGGTTAGTTTTGGTTGGTAAAGATTATTTAGATTTTTTGGACTAGGACACTGACAGACTTACCTTGGTAAGAGTCCACACTGTAGTCTTGAAATAGAAACACATAAAAGCACTTACACAATGATATATTTCAACCACACAGTGGTCTTTGTCAATCGAAGAGAAAACACAAAAAGAAATATGAGAGAATGAAATAAAATAAGTTGTAATCCTTACAACTTATTTGGATTACAACTTATTTTATTTCATTCTCTCATATTTCTTTTTGTGTTTTCTCTTCGATTGACAAAGACCACTGTGTGGTTGAAATATATCATTGTTTAAGTGCTTTTATGTGTTTCTATTTCAAGACTACAGTGTGGACTCTTACCAAGATAAGTCTGTCAGTCTCCTAGTCCAAAAAATCTATCTATATATATATATATATATATATATATATATATATATATATATATATATATATATTACAATCGTTAATAAAATACATTTTTATTTATTCACTCAAGTTCAAATACATTTTTTTATAGTGGATCCTTATAGTATATATGGAGAGTGTGAGATAATAGAAGGAATTTAAAAAATGTTATTATCAGCTGCAATGTAAAATTTTAAACAAATACCTTCAAGTTATACTTATCAATAAATTTATAAGTTTTGTATATATATATATATATATATATATATATATATAAATATACTACTTGAAAATAATAAAATCAATATAAAAAGAAACATAAATAAAGATATTGATAATATAATAATAGATACAGAAATAGCCATTAGTAAATTAAATGAAAATATACAAGATAGTATCAGAATCGAAGCAGCTCATGAAATAAAAAAATTAATTAAAACTAATAAAATTAATAAAACTCATAGACAAACATATTTAGGAGTTAAAGATTTAAAAAATAAACTACAAAATAACAATCTAATTACAGTAAAAGCTGATAAAAGTAACGCTGTTGTAATTATTGATAAGGACGAACACATAAATAAAACAGAAAAATATATAAATGAAAATCAATTTAGTGAAATATATAAGGATCCTACAAAGAAATATCAAAATGAAATAAAAAATTTAATAAAATCTTCTTATAAATTATTTAATAAATATAATATTAGTAATTATATGAACGATAATCCAAAAATACCAATAATGAATGGACTTATTAAATTACACAAAATTGAGAAACCAATTAGACCATTAGTAAATTTTATGAATGCCCCTTCTTATAAAATATCTAAAATCATAACATCTATTCTTAAAGATAAAATGAAACTAAATAATAATCATACCATAAGTAATTCTATTAACCTTATTGATAAATTAAAAATAATTAATATTAGTAATAAAACCAAATTAATATCATTAGATATAAAAAATATGTATACAAATATTCCTATAAAAGAGACTCTCAATATTATAAAATCTAGATTAGAGCAAAATGAAAAGATAGAAAATTAGTATTAGAAATTATAAATACATTAAAAATAATATTAAATCAAAATTATTTTGCATATAATAATAAAATTTACAAACAGGAAGATGGTCTTGCCATGGGTTCTCCCTTATCGAATATAATATCTGAAATATTTTTACAATATATAGATGATAAAATAAATAAAATTATACAGACATTTGATAAAAACGGTTATTGGTTTAGATATGTAGATGATGGATTGTATGTATCTAATAATAATGGTATAAACTTAACTATTTTAGATAAAATAAATATGATAAATAAAAATATTAATTTTACTTATGAAATGGAGGAAAATAATAAGATCAACTTTCTAGATATAACAATTATAAGACATATTAATGAATTTGAATTTAACATATATCGTAAACCGACACAAACTAACCAAATTATACCTAATAATTCTAACCATCCGTATAATCAAAAAATGGCTGCATTATACAATTTATTATATAGATTACATAGAATACCTATGAATAATGAAAACAAGATAAGAGAGAAAAACATTATCTATCAAATTGCAATTGAGAATGGTTATAAAAAGAAAACTGTTGATAAACTTAATTATAATATTTTAAAGAAACAAAATAATAATCTAATTTACAAAAATAATGATGAAAATGTCATATGGACTTCATTTACATTTTTTGGTAATGAAGTAAAAAATATCAAAATTGTTTAAAGGTAGCAACATAAAATTCGCTTATAATACTAATAATAAATTAATAAATATAATGAATAATAATAATATTATTAATATGCATGAAAAAAACGGTGTATATAAATTAGAATGTGATTATTGTAATAAAGTTTATACAGGACAAACTAAGGAAAAACTTAAAGATAGATATAAAGAACATTTTAATGCATATAAAAAGCCAGAAATTTATAAATAAAATTTTGCTAGTCTTTGTATTAATAATAATAACTTATTTCCCAATATATAGATAATATGATACTTATAAAAGAAATTAACAAAGGCCTGAGAATGAATATTTATGAAGCTTTAGAAATACATAAATATAATACTAATAATGAGTTGATAAATGAACAAATACAAGTAAAATCTAAATTTGATAATATATTCAGTGTTTGTAATGTTAGGGCAGCAAAATAAATAAAAAAAATTTTAACAACATTGTAATTGATTTGGCATAACTATTTATTTGATCTAATTTGCACATATGTTAATTTTAATTGTTTAATATTCCTGATGATGTTGGTACTGTTAGCCAACGAAAAGCTTTGAATTGTAAATTCAAATATAATTCTTGTATTTGTATTTTGACTTTTGTTCTTTATATATATATTCTTGAAATTTAATATTATCCATTGTTTTTCCGTTGCACTGACTTTATGAAGTTAATATATTACTAATTTTGAGTAATATTATCCACCATTAAGTGCAATAATTTTACCTTGAGTGATGAGGCACCTTTCGGTCTTTGACCATTGTCGAATCACTCTGAAAAGAGTGATTACCAATGTTTAATCCGCAGATTAAAAAGGTTAGAATTAAAACCACGAGGTGCGGTAAGCCCTATTGTTAACAAGGTTACTCTGGATTGCGTAATTTACGTTAATATTTAACATAGCAAGTTTAAGCACTGTTCTAAGCAAAATAGAGTCATTTAACACTAAAACGCAACGACACTGAATTTAATACAAATAAATTATAAATTGTTCATATTCCTTAACTATGCACTTACCATAGGTAAGAAGTGATGCAATGTTGGAATCGCGGTGAAGTCTCCACAGTACTGTGGTCGTCTTAGGCAGCGTAGAATTCTTGAAGGCGATCACGCAACTAAAAAACTCAATTGAAAATATGAGTAAACGTAAAAGTTAAGCTTACAAAGCACTTAGTTTATTGCCGCGAGTACACGCACTACGATTGCGCAACCGGCGAAATCGGGCAACACTTTCACAAACACGGCGAAAATATACAGTTAAAATGTTCATTAAATGTTCATTAACGCGGTCCGCACTTTAAGCACAAATAACGAACGAAAGCGGTACTTTAAAGTGTCTGAAACAAAAGCCATGCGGAATAGGCTGCGAGGTTTAACGTAGGACTGCACTATTCGAGGGTCGGAACGCTTCTCCTTTGTGTTGAAGCGGAAAGTAGCTTAGAAAATAAGAAGGGAGTGGGGGTGCGTAGCGTTCATCCAGAGAAAATCAATAAGTTTTCGGATATCGATTAGCGGGTCAGAGATCACGTGACCGATACGTCACGGTACAGCTGTTAGGTAGGTCAAAGCACAATGAAACTTCGAGCGCTGACTCGAACATACCGCCCACCAAAACGAATGTTTTTAATCCGCCAGGTGGGTGGGGGGCGAAGAACCATAAAGCACCGGGACCCGAGGGTGCCGAAGAAGAAAGTGGCAGGGAAAACGAAGACAAACCAAAAGAAACAACAGGACGAGAGCGCCGAAGAAAGAAGCTGTAGACAAGCGGTGAAAACTAAGGATGAAGCGGAAAGCCGACGAGCTTGTTGACTGGTCGTCTCAGCTGTCCGTGAGCGGTCTGGATGGTGGCTACTCTAGAGACGTGGTCTTTTCCAGGATGCAGACTGATGATCCTTCCCATAGGCCAATGAAGGGGGCTTGAGTGTTCTCCAGTTATGAAGACGAGTTGATTTTCCTTGAGTGGCGTCGAGTCCTTATTCCACTTGTGTCGTTGAATCTGAGTGTGTAGATACTGAGTGGACCAAATTTTCCAAAAGCGGTTGGACATCTGTTGGAGCATAGACCATCGAGATTTAAGCGGAGGCTCAGTATAACATTCTTCGGGAAGTGACAGTAGCGGACGGCCAATCAGAAAGTGTCCAGGAGTGAGAAAGGACGCTCCTTCACTGGGGTCTGGCGAAACTTCGAAAATAGGACGACTGTTCAAAACGGCTTCTATCCGGATGAACAGAGTAGATAGCTCTTCAGCGGTGAGAGTGGTGTTGCCTACAGTGCGTCGCAATAACAACTTAGCGGATTTGACAGCGGCCTCCCAAAGTCCTCCAAAATGAGGGGCAGCCGGAGGGTTGAAATGCCAACTGATGCGTTGGTCAGCTAGCTTGCGTTCAATAAGTGAGCTAGAGCGGTCCAGAAACTTGTAGACATCGTTAAGTCGGTTAGCAGCGCCAGTAAAATTCGTGCCGTTATCGGAATAAATTTCTGAAGGTAAACCTCGTCTAGCGGTGAAACGGTGTAATGCGGCGAGGAAGGCATCAGTAGATAAGTCGGTCACCAATTCCAAATGAACTGCTTTAGTAGTCATACATACAAATAAGCAGAGGTAAGCTTTCAATAGCTTGGAGGTGCGCAAATGGTTGGCCTTTGTGTCAAAAGGTCCAGCGAAATCCACTCCGACTCTATAGAAAGGTGGAGACGGCGTAACTCTTGATGAGGGCAAAGGTGCCATCATGGGCTGGCGTGGTTTAGTTTGCATGCGGAAACATCGAATGCACGCATGGATGCGTTGGCGAAGTAATGATCGCAGAGCTATGACCCAAAATTCACTGTTGATCAAGGCTTGAGTGGTACGCGGTCCGGCATGCAAGGCCAGCTTGTGATAATGGTCACAGATGAGGTCAACGTAATGATGGCGCTTTGGTAACAGAAGCGGGTGTTTAGAATCGTAACTAAGCGACGAATGATCAAGTCTACCGCCCACCCTGAGTAGACCATGGGCGTCGATGAATGGTGTTAGGTTGCGTAAATGGTCGTTGACGCGTTTACCAGTTTGAAGCTTTTGCAGAGCTTCACTGAATACAGAGGTTTGTACCAGCTTAATGCATACAGCCTTTGCGTTGTCCAGCTCCTGTACTGACAGCGGTCGTAGCGTAGGTTTAACTAAGGCTGCTTTGGCCTTATAGCGTGTGTTGTGATGATGGACGATCGCTAGGCTCTTGTTGCGACAGTGGTCGATGAATCGTAATACGTACGCGAAGACATGATGAAGAGTAGTTAAGCTCGAATGTTGTTCAATGATTTCCATAAGACGGTTGGGCTCTTGCACAGCGGTACAATTAACCTTAGCCTCAACCTTTGTTTCCGTCTGATCCGGGTTAGTGCCTTTAGGCCTAGACAGATTCCAAGTGGTAGGACAATGTAATAACCAAGGAGGTCCATGCCACCAGAGCGGGTGTGTAGCAAGTTGATCAGGCAAACAACCGCGAGACGCAACGTCTGCGGGGTTATCAAGAGTCGAGACATGAAACCAATGATCCATGGAGGTGATTGACACAATCTCAGTGATGCGGTTAGCTACGAAAGTTTTCAATTGATGAGACGGGGTCTGAACCCAATGAAGTACTATCTCAGAATCAGTAAAGAAGAGAGTGTTAGCGATTGGAATGAAATTAAGAGCTGGTTGAATTGATTTGTATAACTTAGCCAGCAGTACTGCGCCGCAAAGTTCCAAACGAGGTATGGTAAGTAATTTAACAGGGGCTACCTTACTTTTAGCTTTCAACAGGCTGACGTTGACAAACCCGTTAAGCTCAGATCTCAAATAGATAGAAGCAGCATAGCCTGCCTCGGAACCATCACAAAACCCAACGATGCGATGACTAGCTGATCGCGTGCCTACATGGCGAGGAATTTGAATAGCAGACAAACAAGCGAAATGGACAATGAAGCTGTCCCATTGATCGAGCAGAGGGGTTGGCAGCGGCTGGTCCCAGTCCAGTTTCTCCAACCACAAGCGTTTAAGAAAAGCCTTAATCCAAAAGGTAATAGGCGTTAAGAAGCCAAGCGGGTCAAAAGTGCGAGCGACGTAGGATAAGATGGTGCGTTTAGTAGGCACTAGCGTGAAAGTTTGAGTTTGATATGAGAACGAGTCTGACGAGGGGTTCCATTGCAAACCCAATATTTTAATTGCAGCGGATTCGTCCTGAAACAACAGCGGATTTTCCAAGTGAGAGGAAGGTAGCGTTGCGAGTAGCGAGGGTTCATTTGACGACCATTTTCTGAGTTCCAGGCCGGCGCGAGCGAAAATGTCAATAAGTTCTTGTATTAACGTCTTAGCGGCCTCAGGCGTGTCGGCTCCAGCGACGACGTCATCTACGTAGGTCTGATGAAGGATTGCTTCGGAGGCTGTAGGATAGCGGGTTCCTTCATCCTTTACTAGTTGTTCCAGCGTTCGCAGAGCTAAGTAAGCGGAAGGAGTTAGGCCATAGGTGACCGTAGCTAGCTCATACTCGATTAACGGTGATTGAGGTGAAGACCGATAAAGTATGTGCTGGTAAGAACGATCCTCAGGTCGGACCAAAATTTGACGGTACATCATCTTGATGTCGGTGCAGACAGCGTAGGTATATAAACGGAAAGATATGATTAAATTAGCCAAGTCCTTTTGCAGTTTAGGACCGGATAACATTTGCTGATTCAGAGTGTTTGCGTGGCAATCGGGTGATGACGCGTTGAATACCACTCTAAGCTTAGTGGTAGAGCTGGTGGTCTTAAATACGCAATGGTGCGGAATAAGATAGTCAGAAGCCTTGAGGGCAGGGTACATGTGCCCTAGAGCGATATACTCAGCCATAAACTGATGATATTGTATGGCTACCTCAGGCTGGCGGTTTAAACGCTTTTCTAACGCATGATAACTCGCAAGAACAGTGTTACGGTTAGACTTGAGCGAGATAGCTTCTGGCTTAAATGGAAGTGCTACGATGTATCTTCCCGTTGCGTCACGATCAGTAGTGGTTGCGAACAGTTCTTCACACAGTTGATCTTCAGGGCTGAGGTGATTTGCTGGTGCGACTTCCTCAACTTCCCAAAAGCGTCTAATGTTGTCATCGATTGACTTCAGAGTAGTGATGAATACACGTGGCTGCTGAGGCATGCTATAAGGTATGGGACCCATGATGACCCAACCTAACCTGGTGTTGAGTGCCGAGGGTTGTCCGTGGATAATATTACAAGGTCCGTTCACAAGTATCTGTGTGAAAATGTCAGCACCTAGAATGATGTCAACACCGGAAGGGGTGTCGAACTGAGGGTCAGCCAGCGGTAAGTGCTGATATTGAGCGCGTATGCAAGGCGCCAAAGCGGTAGATGGAAGCGGGTCAGTAATGCGGGGAAGCACAGCGGCTTCTGCGGTCAGCATGACACCTGGGTCATGTCTCGAGAAAATAAGCAAAGTGACGTACTCATGAATGCGGGTTGTCTTGGCTGCGACACCAATCAAAGAAAGATTTGATTTCCGAGCAGGTAAATTCAACAGAGTGCTCGCATGCTTAGTTATGACAGAGATTTGACTGCCTGGATCTATAAGTGCTCTAAATGGAAGCAGTCGGCCAAATTGGTCCTGAATGATGACCTGCGCGGTGCCTAACAGGGCGAGAGAAGTTTCAATATTACAAGAAAGAGCATGCGGTAGCGATTGAGTAGCGAGGTCGGGTCTGGCTGTTGAACGAGGGTGTCGCGGTGAAACTAGTCATTGTTGTGCAGGCGAGTTGTCGTGTAACAATGTGTGGTGTGACTCTCCACAATGTTTACACTGTTTCATAGATTTACATTTGGATTGAAAGTGCGATCCAAGACAGTTAAAACCACGTCGTAATTTTCCAATGGCACTTTTACGTTCGGACACAGTTAATTCTAGAAACGACTGGCAATTAAAAACATTATGGTTTGAGCCGCAATAATAACACATCCCAGTATGAGTGGTTGAGATGTTGGCTTGAGCCAGGTGAAGCGGGGGCAACCGATGTCGGAACACTGAAAGCCTAGGCGCGTTCATAATTGGCGGCACATTTCCTTGTCTCCCTCCGGCAGACGGCCGTATGGGGCTCTGCATCATAGGTCTGGGCGCATAAGCGCGTGGTAGCATTTGAGACGTAGCCGTACTAACATAAGACGTCGACGGCTGGACCGTTGGACTATGTTCAGTTTCGAGGTTAGCTTCGACATGGTCAATATTTAAATTAGGGGCACCGCTGTTATTTGAGTCATTCAACGCAGAGACCATCACTCGAGGTTGCTGACCTAATCTTGAGTTAACTGCAGTCGCGGCAGAGGGTTGATTGAGCAACTCCATTGCTCTAGCCTGCTCAGTGACGAAATCATTTAAAAGTCTGTACGTGGGCATTTGATTTGTTCCCAATCTGGTTTCAAAGTTAAGACGAGTCTGTGAGTCCAAATTGTTGACAGACATTTGAAATAGGAGGAAATCTGCTAAGTCATCTAACTGAATAGCCTTTAAGGCGCACACGGCGTTGGAGTGCGCAGTCAAAAACCGGTTAAGTTCAGATTGAGAAGCGGTCTTAATAGACTTAAATTCTTTGATCAATTGAAAATAGTGGTCAGCCAACCTACGAGGGTTTGCATAGCGGTTGCGTAGCGCCTGGTAAGCAATTGCGTAATTGCTTTCAGAGATAGTCAGTCCGGTAATAACTGCTAACGCATCACCTTTCAGAGTGGATTTCAAGTACTGAAATTTTTGCACCGCATTGATATTATTATTACCATGAATCATAGAGTCAAACATTGTGATGAAGTCAACCCATTCGTGGCTATTACCTGAGAAAACTGGTATTTGTAGGTTAGGTAGGCTTATACAATTGGTAGCAAGATTGCCTGGTGAGGTTGGTCTTACCTCCGTTTTAATGATATTGGGGTATTTCACTAACAACGGTAAGTACATCTCTTGAAATTTAGCCTTCATTTCGAACGCTTTTTCCGTGAACTCGGCAACTTGTCTTTCAAAGGTCCTTTCCATGTAATCAAACGTTTCAAAAAAATTAGCCTGAATTCGCCTAAGTTCCAGAATAATTCCTTCCGGAATCTCATTTTCATTTAACACACTTTTCACTTGCTCTAAGTCAGTAATAATGTTCTTTAATTTTGCCAAATAGTAGTCAGTATTAATTTCCATTTTGAAAAGTTCGAAAATTTTCCAATATAAAATTTCAAAAATTTTAAATTTATAAATATTTTAAGTATTTTAAGTGGACTGTATATAAATTATCGTAAAACATTTAAAACCATTTATAGCTGAAATAATTCAACAATGTTAAATTAGTGTTTAATTTGGTCACAAAGGAACCACGTGGTCACTAATACAATTATCGTGAAATTTAAAGAAAAAACCCATAGGTCACTGAAATAATTCAATAATCCGGTCCGGTGGGGACCAATGTTTATAGCTGGAATAAATTCAAACTATCCGGCCCGGTCGTGGACCAATGAAAATCACTCACCTTTTCACAAGAAAAGGTGTAGTGGGAGAAGGCTTGCCTGGGCGTTTGTTTAGAAAATTCTCTATTGCAGATAGGCCATGTGCATGAGGGATGTTGGTATAGAGAGAGGTGACATCTATGGTGACCAAAATAGTTACCGGGGGTAGAGGTACAGATATTTGTGAGAGTCGATCTATGAAGTGATTGGTGTCCTGGGTATGTGATGGAAGGTTCTTTACTAAGGGTTGAAGGTGTGAGTCGAGGAAAGCTGAAATTCTTTCCGTTACTGAATTGCAGCCAGCAATCTTTTCACCGATCCACCGCAAATTTGGTACAAGCAACCTCCCAACTTGAAAAACATCCTAGTACATCCTAAACTACCAGACCCTGATGCAGAGAAACCACACAAACTTCCTCATGGCTCCTTCCCATGTAATAGACCTAGATGCAAGACATGTCCAATACACCCCTCAGCAAATAGTTTCAACAGCCAAACAACAAAAATGGTCTTCAAAATACAGGGTCATCATAATTGTACATCGAAAAATGTCATATACCAGCTACAATGTAAACTTTGCTCAGCACAGCACATAGGCCTGACCACGGATGGTCTGAATATCAGAATGAATGGCCACAGACATGATGTTAAAATTATGAATATAGACCAACAGCTCAACATGCTGCGAGTCACAACATCACAACTTTTGATGACTGCTATACCACAAAAATAATTAAATCACTCCCCCCTGATTGCAATCCCTCAGAACTGAGAAGGTGGGAACTATCATACCAGTGGTATACCAAGTCCAGAGAATCCCCTAACCTCAACATCAGATAAATCCATTCATTTTTTTTTTTTTTTTTTTTTTTTTTTTTTTTTTTTTTTTTTTTTTTCCAAATAGCCTTATCTCTTTTCCCCTGACAGACTTATATAAACTATAATCACTCATATGTTCATGGAAACAATATATATATCTTTAATCTGTGCATCTGTGACATCTGATTTCTACTTTACACAATCTGTGATTACAATTATTTTATTTCATTCTCTCATATTTCTTTTTTTTGTGTTTTCTCTTCGATTGACAAAGACCACTGTGTGGTTGAAATATATCATTGTTTAAGTGCTTTTATGTGTTTCTATTTCAAGACTACAGAGTGGACTCTTACCAAGGTAAGTCTGTCAGTCTCCTAGTCCAAAAAATCTAAATAATCTTTACCAACCAAAACTAACCTATAAATATATATATATATATAATAAGTATTTTAAACCTAAATTAAACGCAAGAAAAACTCTTTTTTATAAGTTTTAATTTATCTATTAGCTCACACTCATATATATATATATATATATATATATATATATATATATATATATATATATATATATATATATATCAGAATCAGTGATTCGACAATGGTCAAGTGACCGAAAGGCGCCTCATCACTCAAGGTAAAATCATTGCACTTAATGGTGGATAAAATTACTTACAATAGTAATATATTAACTTCATATATATATATATATATATATATATATATATATATATATATATATATACAGAAAAACAATGGATAACGTAAAATATCAAGAATATATATATATATATATATATATATATATCTTGTACAAATTTTCAATCGTTAAAAAAATACAATTTATTCATCCAATCAAATTCAAATAATTTTTTATAAATACTAAAGTTCTATATAGTTTTTTAAACTGATATAGACCACTAACAGCTTCTTAGAAATCCGCTTTATATTTTACCACTTAATATTGTGATTTTGTCATATATATATCGTGATATTTCATGTCGTCCATTATTTTTACGTTGCACTGAATTTATAAAGTTATTATTGTTAATTGTAAACAATTATTCCACCATTAAGTGCAGTTATTTACCTTATGATGAGGTACCTTTCGGTCACTTGACCATTGTCAAATCACCTAAATATTTCTACTGTTGTTTCTCGGTGTGTAATGTTAGTGCTTGTTCCTAATGTCATATTTCATTTCCTCATGAGTTTTATGTAAGATATTTTTGAACAGTGTGTCGTCTATATATGTTGTAGGTTGGTTAATTAGTTTATTGTGTTTGTTTTTATATATTTGGTATTTTTCTAGTGAGATTAGTTTTTTGGGTTATTATTTATTTCAAGTATGGTTAGGTTATTTTTGTAACTTGTTATTTTATGTTTGTGTGATGTTAAGAGCTCTGTCTTATTTTATTTTTTTTAATTATTAGTTATGTATGCTCTATAATATTCTGAAAATCTTATATAAACAACTAGATCATTTCACATTATCAGTTTTATTAAAAATTCTTTTAAAAGATTCCCATCACGGACAAACATTAGAAATTATAGTTTATATGTTATGATTTATAGTGTTTTTTTAAGATGCTATGAAATTTTGGTGTCAAAGCCAAAATTAACAATTTTTGGAAAAATTAAAACGCTAAAAACATTAAAGAAACATTTTGTTACGAATACCAATTTTATGATGTTAGCAACTTTTTAATATTATAAACATTATTATGTTTACATTAATGTAAACATAAATGACGGCAGTATATTACAGTGTAATAATTTTATTATGGTGTTAATAATAGTAAATACCAAACTCTACTATAATTATGCTACTACAATAATTGTACATTTTCT
This sequence comes from Prosapia bicincta, assembly GCA_036971475.1. Classification (NCBI taxonomy): domain Eukaryota; kingdom Metazoa; phylum Arthropoda; class Insecta; order Hemiptera; family Cercopidae; genus Prosapia; species Prosapia bicincta. The sequence goes on along the minus strand of JBAIZL010000376.1, from coordinate 2,270,690 downwards.
GATTCTAGGCTATTAATGTTTACTTGGGTAGATGACGTTCTTATGTTTCCCCAAGATCCTCTTGGTCGAGGTGGACCAACTCTGGATGAGTTCCTTAGATATTGATCTCTGGTATAAAAAAATAATAAATGTAAATTAAATGGTGTAAATATTCAAATAAAATCTCATTTTTATACTCGTCTAAATTTTAGAAGGAAATAAACAGATTGTCGCTCACAAGGAATATTTTAAGGTTAATTTTTATTTTTATGTTAAATCATTTGTTTTCTGTATATTTGAAAAGATATTGTAAATATTTAATCAGATATGCATTCAAGACCATATTTAGTCTTGGAAATATTTGGTTCGGAAATATACCAAACCGGATATCTAAGTTACCTTTATATTAAGTTTGTTATTCAAAGTCCAATTATAAAGATAATCAAACTCTTTATGAATATTTATTCTTCCTCCAGAAGTTATTTTAAAAATTAAATGTTAATTATTAAAAAAATTACAATATAAATTCATTACTGAATGACTTCTGTAAATAATTTTCTTATAATAAATTTGTTGTTTTAAGAAGTGATACATATTTTTTTTAATTGTTGAAGTTTCAGAACATAAAATAAACTTGAATATTCAGATACATACATTTTTCATGGACTAAAATGTTTATTATTTTGTTTTAATTTAAGTTATTGTATGTTTTTAATATAAAATCAAAAATTGTTGTCCTAGATATTAGTATCAGATTATACGTCATATTTATTCGTAACTTCATGGAATATATTATTTTCAAGTATACTTAGTTCTTTCCACATAATACAAGTTTTTAATACAAAATTGTGTGTTAATACAAAATTTAATAACAAAGATATGTATTTTTTAATGTTATTTATTTATGAAATAAGTGTTTCAGCTTGTATCTACATTGGAAAAAATATTCCAACATAAAAACTTTGTATACTAGGGCTGGAAAATAAATTAAATACGAATAATATCCATAAACATGTGTTTTAATGTGAATAAAAAGATGTCTTATTGTATATATTACTGAGGCTTTTTCATTAACTCTTGATGTTCCTATCAGATTTTTTTTCACGCTGTACTCTTTTCTTCTCAGTGATTATTTCTTATACTCAGTTTCGTTAATAAATTTAGTTATATTATAAGTCTAATCTAGATTATATTGGTGTAAGGATCTCGTGTGTTTCAATTTCGTCAGATCATTCTCAAAGTGATGTTCCAATTGTTTAAATTTAACGATATTATATATTATTTATAGCTAATATTAGAAATAATGACTTAATTATTGAAAGTATGTATTTCATCAATTTAAGAAAGGAGAGTTTACACAATTATTTTTATATAGTAATAACTAAATGTTTAATAATTATGACAACGAATTAAATTATTGTATATAAAGTAATGAAATTAGATTGGCAAAGCCTGGAAATTATTTTTGATGAGAAAAAATTTTAACAGCTGCTATACAAGTACCAGACTTTGGCATTACTTGATGGAAAAATTTATTACATTGTCAACATGCCTAAGATTAATACTTTGGCAAACTTTCTAAAGGAAAAGATTTATTTAAATGTAAATCTTACAGCAAAAATTGATTTCACCTTCAAAAATGTGGACAGAATCTGTGAACTTAACCATTCTGATTGTTGTTTGACTGTTAGAATAATTGGGGAAGGCATGATTTTGACTTAAAATGTTCATCAAATTTTGACTTATTAATTCGGAAATGGATCAAAAAAGCTTTCACAAATGGAGAGACAGGTAAAACAACAACACTTGTATGGCTCCTCAGTTCTTTATTTACCTAACTGGATTCCTTGTAATTTTTCCTTTTTCAAAATTAAATTTTTTAAGTTCTTTAACAAAGCAATAACTGACTAGCTGAAATCTATTCCATAAATCAGTACCATAACTCCCATGTTTTGTGAGAATCCTAGTCAGTACCACGTGGCTTCCCAAGGCAATTGCTTTGAAAGAAATCATGGAAAATTTTATTCTTAATTGAATTAAATAATATGCAGAATCGCTCTCATTAATTTGCACAACTCTTATATTTGCCCTTTTGAATAAATTATAGTTTTATTCACACTGTATACCACGTAATTATAAGTTACTAAAATTTGGCCAGATTTTATGTCTTAAACCTCAATTTTATTTTAAATCATGTTTTCTTTAACAACTATGATATTAATATGAAAACGTTTATCATAAGAAAAAGGTTTTGTTGATTTCATTAGCAAATCTTTCTCAAAGTTGTGGTTTTAATGGTGGGGGATATATTATTCAACAAAACCACAGGAAATTGTAGGATTATTTAGGAAAATGTTCTTTTTTTTCGGATTTAATTATTTTCAACCATGGAAAGTAATTACATTTTTTTATTCATTATCAACATGTTATCTTAGTTCTATGATTCTGTTTAATTTACCATGGTAGATTTCAATATAAAATTGTATTATGTTGTTATTTGATATAAAATGTGAAGTGTCATTTGAGGGATTATTTACTGTTAAAAAAATATAACACTATAAGCAATAATAAAATATCTGAATGTTACAACAAAAAAATACAAATATTCTTACATGTAGTACTACAAAAATTATCCTAGCAATTTATTTGTAGAGCAAGTAATTTGTTTTGTAATATTAAATAATTATAAGGAACTTATTTTTGTATAATTCTGTATTCCTACATGAATAATATTTGATATTCTAAATAGATTTGTCTTGTAGTTTATTTACTTTCCTATATTATTGCTACTTCATTTCTAATTATTTATTAGTAATGATTTTTTAGTTTCATTAATTTTGTCACATCTTGTGATAAAAAATGAAATATTTGTAAAAACTTTTAAAAACAAAAATATTTTTCTTACAATGTTACATTATAACAGCCATGTCAAAAAAATATTTCACAATTTAGGTTAAGTGGTTTAGGATAATGACGTAAGTATAGTCATTAATTAGTGTGAGTCAACCTTAATAGTAATTGATAGTATAAACAGTTTTGAATATATTAAGCGAAATAGAGATTCACAAAAGATTTTGTAACAAATTTTTTTCTTATCAGAATAATGAAAGAAAACAATTTTTCTTATTTAAAGTAATTGTCTTTATTAGAACCCATTATAAATAAGAACAATATTTAGTGGTTTACTTTTATTCGTATTACTCATATATTTTGGTAATGAAAGTTATACATTTTAATAATGAATTTTCACTTTCTAATTAGTGTCTCTTCAATTAGAACAATGAAGGGGCCCAGAGTGGATGATTTTGTAAGTAACCGTCATTTTTACGTAGTACAATAAATAGGGTGATTGTTGCAGCAACATTCCATGTGAATTAGTATCCTTTGATATGAGCTAAAGCATCACAGGACTACTAGTTCATTTGTTTTTAGCATCATTTAATGAATGTCACAACAAAAAATTTCTCCAAATGAGACATGAATAGTATGGTAAGATCTCTTTGGTCAGGAAACATTTCATGGTGTATTGTGATATATAATGTCAAAATATTGTGAGTGACGATTTTGACTCAGTAATTATGATTTAGACATATATTTATAATATTTTTAAGCTGGTGCTTTTTTTTCTTCCTTTCAACCACTTTCTCAATTTCTCTCAATCATCCCATTCGCCATCTCAAACAACTAGTTCCCAGGTCACCTTGTCTCTGAACTATTATTTGAGTCACCCTATTTTACATCTATCTATGTACCTAATTCCATTCAGGAAATTTCCTTGTCTAACCCCTCTTCTGTCTTTATTACATGCCCACACCAAATCAGTTTCATGGATCAAAAGCATTCTTCTTTTACATCCATTTTCCCTCTGATATCTTCTTTAATTTGTATGTTTAGAATATGTTGTTTTTAATTTAAATTTTTTATTTTTCATAATTCTGGATTTCGGATATTGTTTACAATTTTGACCTCTTACCTATTTTAAGTTTTTCCTTGATATAAACTTTTTTATAATATGATTTTTTACTTTTATACTCACCAGTCTTTCTAGGCTCTGCCTTTTTTTTGTAAAACTTTGTTTTCATAATGTCTACTATAAAATAACCTTAATGTAAGATTTGCAAATTTTGTATATGTAGTTCGCTCTTCATTAGTTGGCTTCATCTAGTCAATCCTAGATAAGATTCTGGTGAAACAGAACCGCAATTTTATGCACTACAGTATAAACGAATATTAACTATTCCTCATATTTTTCTATCCATGAAGGAATATCTAACAACATATATAGCCTATATATGTATATATATATAACTTTCTAACACCGTTTTCTTCTATTCACTTATAATTTAAACTTTAATGTACTTGAACAAGAATCTCTCTTGGAATATATATATATATATATATATATATATATATATATATATATATATATATATATATATATATATATGAAGTTAATATATTACTATTGTAAGTAATTTTATCCACCATTAAGAGCAATAATTTTACCTTGGTACCTAATCACTCAAGGTAAAATTATTGCACTTAATGGTGGTTAAATTTACTTACAATAGTAATATATTAACTTCATAAAGTCAGTGCAACGGAAAAACAATGGATAACGTTAAATATCAAGAATATATATATATACATATATACAGAGCCGGCAAAAAGTTTAGGGACACCCCTACATTTATATGTTTTTGCTATTGTCCTAAAACTTTCTGCCAATCATATATTAGTAACTTATCAATTAATTAAGCATGAAAAGTTACGATTTTCCTGAAATTTTCATTCATTTATAAGTAAGGGTTGGCAAATTATAAATTTTTTTCCCATTTTAAAATTTTTGAGGAAACCCCTGTTTTTTTCTAATTAAAAATGTATAATAAAAAAAATACACATCTGATTAAAATGATACTTTGTACAAATGTTTAGCATAACATTTAGAATGTAAATATGCATTATTTATTATTTACAAAAAATCACCTCTCATTTGGTACCAGGTTAACTTTGCTTTAGATTTTCAGATTTTTCAGCACAAAATTCTCACATTTCAATAGGGAATATCTAGTGAACGGAGCCACTTGGAGCGGAACTGACTGTACCGTTGTGTTCCTCGCGTCATGGCGGGTCGGGGGTACAGTCAGTTCCGCTCCAAGTGGCTCCGTTCACTAGATATTCGCTATGGAAATGTGAGAATTTTATGCTGAAAAATCTGAAAATCTAAAGCAAAGTTAACCTGGTACCAAATGAGAGGTGATTTTTCATAAATAATAAATAATGCATATTTACATTCTAAATGTTATGCTAAACATTTGTACAAAGTATCATTTTAATCAGATGTGTATTTTTTATTATACATTTTTAATTAGAAAAAAACAGGGGTTTCCTCAAAAATTTTAAAATGGGAAAAAAATTTATAATTTGCCAACCCTTACTTATAAATGAATGAAAATTTCAGGAAAATCGTAACTTTTCATGCTTAATTAATTGATAAGTTACTAATATATGATTGGCAGAAAGTTTTAAGACAATAGCAAAAACATATAAATGTAGGGGTGTCCCTAAACTTTTTGCCGGCACTGTATATATGAAGTGCTAAAAACCTTAGAGGCACCTTTCGGTCACCATTGTCGAATCACTGATATTTTTCTGGTGCCTCATCACAACAAGGTAAAATTATTGCACTTAGTGGTGGATAAAAGTATTTACAATAGTAATATATCAACTTCATAAAGTCAGTCCAACTGAAAAACAATGGATAACGTAAAATATCAAGAATATATATATATATATATATATATATATATATATATATATATATATATATATATATGAGTCAACTTTTGAGAACTTTAATTACATGTTCTCATTTTCGAGCTTCTTCTGAGTCTCGATCTAGTATTCCTTTGTGTAGCTTTTTTTGGTAGCACATATTTTTGTCTTGTTTACTTCATTTTCTTTGTCTAGCTCAAGGAAATATTTTATTTATTTAACTCAGTTTGTGACTACTTGATGTAGTCTAATGTGTTTATTTTATGTTGAATTTTGTTTTACATTTATGTAATCTTTAATGGGTCTTAGATTCCTTGTACAATGTAAATCTTTGTAAATTTGTAGATATCTTCGTGTCTAAAGAACCCGTTTATAATTTTCTTTCCAAAATAAGTACAAACTTTCATCTGCTTACCCCTTCTTTACCATCAGGTCCCTTGATATTTATATTTCCTGATTCCTTTTCCTTTTTTCTATATCATCTTGTGTATCTAAAATTTTTTTTAATACTAGACAATTGTACATAGTCCCTTAAACTACATAATAACTACCTATAGCGAATAATTTTAAAATTGTATTATTCTTTAGTTGACCTGGTCGTAAGTGGTAATATTTATTATTTATATTTGTTGATTCCATCTTCACATGAGCTAATAATTATCTCTAAACAGTTTTAAATGTTTATAAACTTGCCTATAGTAGCACTTACGTATGTTTGTTGAGGACGGCCGTTTCGGGAGATGTTAATGAATGTCGGGAGTTGACAATGGGACACATCTCCCGAAACGGCTGTCCTCAACAAACATAAGTAAGTGCTACTATAGGCAAGTTTATTAACATTTAAAAGTGTTTTATTATTTATCTTTTTCCTTCATTAAAACCTCTGCTTTTGTTCTGTTTTTCTTTGTTTTACACAATAATAGATTTTTAATGTTCATTATGTAAATTATTGTTTCCATATCTAATCCTAAATTTTACATCTCCAGTCTTGAATTTTCTGGGTATTAAATTTGATCATGCACTTTTTCTTTTTTGGGTCCATTTTCTTCAAAAACCAGAATCCCCCCCTCATGTCCAATTGGGTTCCCTCCATTGGATTTATGGGATAATTTTCTGGTTGTTTCATCCTCTTTTGTTGGTTTTGCCCTTTTGTCATGAATAAGAAGACAAGTCCTGAGGCCAAAAACCCACATTCCTGAAGAACCAGTAAAAACAAATGTTAATGTAAAAAGACAAATTTTTAAAAGGAAAGAACATGGGCACTGTAATCTGACCGTAATATTTGTGTACCATCATAGCTTTCGAAAAAAACATTATGAATTATTTTAGTAAACCTCATTATAAAATATAGCAAAAATGTTAAATAGAATAGGCAAAGAAGAAAATATTCTTTTGCCTTAAGGTTAGTAGATTGTAATTAAACCATCAAGGCTATATTAATGGCAATTTTATAATATGTGAAGAAAATTAAAATGATGCTATCTAACATTATTATAACAATATCAAGGATCTAAAGATATTATATTATAAAAAAGGTGTTATTTTCTTAAATTATTATTAACTAGCTGTACCCTGTCACGATTTGTTATGGCACTTTGTGGTTCTATTAATCAGAAATGAGGAACAAACAAAGCACACATTTAATAGAAGTTTAACTTGGTCATTTGCATTTTGCAATCATAAATGCCCTTTTGTTCTCACTTTAATTTAGGAATGGTTAATTGAACGTATGGCTCGAGATCACCAGTGTTGTAGTTCTGTTCACAGAACAAATCTACATCAAATAAAGTTGTCGCAACTCTGGCGGGTGCATTACCAAAAAACCTCTACTTACAATATAGCAAATGGTACAGCTCAATTACAACATGACCGCACAAAGTATCTACATTAAGGTGTTTATTTAATCCAGATTGTATAATAATCTGAATGGGACGCAAGTTGATATGTTTGTTTTTGTCAATTTACTATGCAAATGAGAACTGGTAATGTTTCTCATGTGACTGGTTGTTGTTAGCTAGTATGGCAAATGATCAACTCACTGGCGCATTTCCTAGTACAGAGCTGGTCATCAAAAAAGGGTTTTCTCACAGTTGTGGGTATGGTACTGGTGCAAAAAAAATACATGAAAAATCGTCTTTGAAGTGTGTAATATTTCGTGTCAAATTTTGACCTAACCCGCTGGAAATCGTTTTGAATTTTTGAAGCGTACACAAACCAGCCAATTGTATATATAAAGATTCATTAAGTCAATATTTTTGGTAATTCAAAAAACTATTTAATTAAAGAATAGATTTGGAATTTTTTAAATAAATTACTATTTTTTACCTATAAAAAGAAATATTCTGGCTAGATTTTCAATTAATAAAGTACATTTATCTATCTACTCAAGTTCAAATACATTTTTTTTAACTTGTAGTCACTTGATGTTAAATCAGTTTTTTAAAATATTAATTCATTATCTATATTTAAAAAAAGTTTATATCCTCAGGTAGAATTTGAACTGTATACCTAAATGTTTGACATCCAGCAGTGGAGTGGCTTTGTTTAGTGTGTAGTATTTATTGTTATTTGTGAAATATTTTTGGGATGTGATAAGTTGCTACTATTATTTCTTGGTTGGTGTGTCGTTATCTGTTAATATTTGATTTTAGTATGTTTAGTGTTTCTTTAATTGATATGTGGTGTATTAGTCGGTTATGTTGAGTGAGCCTAGAGTCGTGTAGTATGTTCATGTTTTTTTATTAGGCTGGTGTGGTTAATTATAATGTTATTTCTTATTATTTTTTGTGTTTCTCAAGATATAGAATCCAACAACTGGCAGTTTTAAATAGATCTACTAACCTTTATAATCCTATAATGTTTACACACACACGGATGTAAAAACAAACACAATTACCTAATTAAACAACAGACTAACATAAACAGAAGACACACTATTCAACAATATACATAGAACACACGATGAAATACATATGACATCAAGTTCAAAGTACCAACATCATGGACCAAAAAACATCAGCAATATAATTCAGTGATTCGACAATTGTAGAGTGACCAAAAGGTGCCTCATCACACAAGGTAAAAATTATTGCACTTAATGGGGGAATAATTATTTACAATTAAAATATAAAGCTTTATATATATATATATATATAACACTTTCACTATATGTACTTAAACAAGAATCTTACTTGGTATTTATGCGAGTTAACTTTCAAAGATTGATAGTATCTCCATTATCGAGCATCACTGACCGGAGGTTGTAGTCGCTACTACCCCTGGTCAGTGATGCTCGATAATGGAGGTACTATCAATCTTTGAAAGTTAACTTGCATAAATACCAAGTAAGATTCTTGTTTAAGTACATATAGTGAAAGTGGTAAGTGTTGCAAAGTTATATATATATTCTATCTATTTAAATGTTTTCTTACAATAGGTTCAATAGTAAGAAGTTACTATGGTTTGACTCTAAACAGTAACATGTCTTCAATGAATGTAATTCTGATTACATTTAAATGAGAGAGTTAATTTCTTGCATAGTTTGTTTCTTAAGGGCAATAAAAGTATGTTTAATTAACTTAAATTGAAATGAAATGGTTTGAATAACAGCTTTTAACTGTTGCTATTAAAGATTCATTTACTTCAAAACTTAGTTAAAAGTTTTCCTTAAAAGTGTTACGAAATGTTTAAACACCATATTAAGCATTTCCAAGCCTAAAATAAAGAGCATTCATAAATTTTAGAGTAATTTGTATAAATAGTAATTTAGTAAAGAAGAGTATTAAACTTTTTATTTTAGTTTCTTATTGATATTAAAAAAACAAATGATTTAGTTATATGAAAGAAATTGATATGATGTAGTTTTATCAATGGTAACATTCATATCATAAATAGTAGTTTAGTAAAAATAGTAAATCTTACATTTCCAGTGTTAAAAAATAGGGTTTTGGGAAATACTTGCTAATTTAAAAAAATGTTTGAACATATTTTTCATCTCATATTTATAGTACTGTAACTATCTGAATTTTTTTAAAGATCTATGAGTAAATTATTCTTATCGTGCCGTTTTAAAAATCTTTCAATCCATAATTCTAATACATTACATTATTCTCTTTTTAAAACAGAGATTATGGAGAATAATTTAATAGGAACAAACAGGCCTAACTCACTGTACAAACAAGAAATATGAGATAAACAATTTTAGGAACTTAATCAAAGTTTTAGCTTCAGAGTTCACTTAATCTGGCAGTGCAAATATAAACATTCAACTGACCTTTGATGCAAGTAATGTAACTAGTAAGATAAAGAACTTTTAAACACACTACTTGCCCCAAAGGCAAGTCTTTGTGTCATATTTGCTAATATGAAATAAACTGTATCAATTCAACCCTGATTTAATAAGCATCATGAATAATATTAGGATTGAAATCATAAAACTTTCATATTCATAATTGAGTTGGAAATAAAAAATTTTCTGTAAAGCTTTTAAACTAACAAAGAAAGTCTGAAAGTAATTAGAAACATTTTTGTTCCTGCTAACAGTAATAAAAAAACAATAATACAAAATTACTATTTGTTATTTGTATTTTACAGTCCAATTTTGAAAAAAGGTACTGAAAACATGCTGGATAAGACTATAGGAAGCAACTGACAATTATATGTTTTAGTGTGAATAACAAAACTTTTGTTCCATATTTCTCCTCTTAATCATAAAACATTAAAAAAAACTTTTTTTTTAAATATAGTTTTGTTTTTAATATAACATTTCACCACTCTCAATTTAGTATGCTTTAAAATTCCATCTAGATCAATCTTTCTGCCTACAGAGTTTTTTCTTTTGAATAATTATAACTCCTAATTAACATTTGAATGTATTTTTTGTTGGACTAAAAATAAAAGAACTTTTTTATTTAATGAATAACATTAAAGTAGGTCAATTATTTCTAAAATAAATACTGCCTGTCTGAATTTCTTTATGAAGTCTTATTCAATTCCTTCTGTTAGCTTACACTACATATATATATATATATACAATTTTCAATCGTTAGTTAAATACGTTTTTTTTCATCCATTCAAGTTCAAATAATTTTAAAAAATCTGTAATGGATGACCACTGATGTTAATATAGTTTTCTCAAATATTTATTCATTAATTGAATTTTAAAAAGCTGATGTCAAATTCAAACTGAATCCCTACATGTTTGAAATCCAGCACTTTGGCACTGAGCCAGTTTACCTATAGCTAGAAAGAAATATAGAAAATTTGCTTTCTATTTTGCACCTTAATATTGTGATTCTCTAATATATATATATATATATATATATATATATATATATATATATATATATATATATATATATATATATATTTATTTATTTATATTAATTGTAATTGTAAAGTAAAAAGTAACTAAAAATTTTTATAATTTGACCTCAGTAGGAATTGACTTTGAAAAAAAATTATTTTTTTTTAATAAATAATGGAATTTTCATTTTACTTCAAATATGTTTCATTTTTTAAATTAATTTCAAATAAATTTATGTATATTTTTGTTTAATAATTTTAAATCTTAAATTTGTTTTATTTTTAACAATTAAATAAATTTTGAAAACTTACAGCTTCTTAATGAAAAACTAGTATTAGAATATCTAATTTAATTAAACTATTTAGGATCAAAATGGCTAAGTTAAGTTTGGATTCTTGAATTTTGTAGTCCAATACCTTCTGTGAATCTTAAATAATCACTTTAACATGTTAAAGTGATTAATTAAGTTTGGAGTAAGTAGTAATGTAAATCAACTAGTAGAATGAATACCTTCAAAGAAATCGTCTTTGAATGCTCAATTCTTCCAACGTTTGGTTTTACATATTTGTGCTTTTCCTAAAAATTAGAAAATAGACATCAAGTATAAAATTATATTTTTAAATAAAACAAAAATTATAACTTTATTTCTTAACATAAATTATTTGTAGCTATAAAGAAATAAACTAAATTTGGATTAGAAACTTTGCTTGTTCATACTTGGAAAACCATTAATGTGAAGAAGAAAAGTTTATCTAACTGTCTGGACATAAGTGATAAATAGCTGGCTGAAGTAAAAAAAAAAAAAAAAAAAAAACAGACAAGGCTCCAAGGATAAACTAGATTGAGAAGTCATGTCTACCTCCAAACCCAAAGCCATCAGGATTAGATCTAGGTTAAGGATTCTCAAGAACAGTATTGTAAAAACATTCTTAAACTGCTTCCTCATTCTTTAAAAAACTATGTAAAGAACTAAAATAAATATTTTTGCTACTTTTTAATATAATAAAATAAAATAATTGTTTTTAATTTTACATGAAGATGTAGATTTATTATTTTCAGTGTAAAAATTCAAAATATCTTGTTTACAAATAATCTTAGTTTTTAGAATAAATCAATAATCTTGATGTATTTTGAAACATGAAAATAAAATTACTTTAATATATTTAGCTATTACTTTATACCCAAAAATCTAAATTGCACTTCAAAAAACTTATGTTAAATGTGGTATTTTTACATAGTACACCTTATAATATATTTTAGCTTATTAATAAGCTGTTTGAATATTTATGTTGTCCAAGTGTTTCTTGCTTATAACACTTGAAATGTTTTTATTGTATTAATTAAATTTTCATAAATGTAAAATGATTTGAAATTTTTTTAATTGTCTGCGGTATTTTATTAAAACTAGCAAACAGGTCAAAGAGGTGTCCTTTTATTTCTTTATAAATATGAATTGTAGTTGGCAACACAAGTTTTCGCCTATTTTATTTGAGTGCAAAAATTATATAAGTGCAATATTTATTGATTCTCTTAGGTTTTGCAGTTCATTTTCCCTCTTCATGTATGATAAGTAAATCAAACATTCAATAACATTAAACAAGGTTAAATTTACAGTTAAACCAAGAAGTTGGCCACTTGTATAACTTATAACTTTGGACTTTTTGTTTCCAATACTAAATTTTTAATTTGGTTTTTTTATTTCCCTTATTGTTCAACTTTGCTTTTAAATTGACATATATTTTTCAAAAAAGTGCAATAAAAACATAAATACGCCACATTAATAAATGATGTTTATATCTTAAATACATTATATTTAAGAATATATGTAAAATCCTGAAATTACACAAAATAATGTGCACTAAGATTTTGAACAAGTATAAAAGATTTTGCACCATAAGTTTTAAAATGTTTTTTAAATAGGTTATCCTACTTTGATTGAAGTGTGTTCTATACCCTCAAACCCCTGGTTCTAGGGCCCCTACTGCTTTTTTAATGCAGTTGACAATTATATATTGGTATTTATTATGTAAAGATTATAGTTTCTGCATTCCTGAGCGCCAACTGCCTTAAAGTTAAATTAAAACTTTATGTACATTTATCTATCCAGCTAACCAACTTCAAGATTACTTCAGTAAAATAAGATGTTTATTCTAAAACATTATATAACACAAAATGTTTCGTTAGCCATTCTCAAAAATACTTTAAAAGTATTTTTTATCAGGATACGTCATCTTTGTCACTAAATATAAAATGTGTATTAAAATATTTTTTACAACCTAATTAAGTAGAGTTTTGTTTAATAAAGATATTGAGTTTAAGAAATAAGAATTTAGCAATTTGTGTAAAAACTCATTCATAAACTGAACATATTTGTATAAATAAATTAAACAGGAGGGTGATGTAAATACATACTAAATAACATTTAGGAGAGAGAATTATTATAACCAATATTGCATAACAGAACTAGACCTTTTAAAAAAATGCCATTAGATGAACTATGATATATACCAAAAAATATACCACGTTATTTTTATGCAAGAGTATGCTCAAAATTTCTCAGTCAACGATTTTTTCCAAATGGAAGTGTTTCTAAAAGCTAGTTGAATTCAACAAGTAATAGTAAAAAAAAATACTGAGAAAGCATGAGATGTCTTCATACTGAGTAACATACAACCAGTACTCTCAAAATTCCTGCTCCGAATGAGATTTGCCCTGAAGAGTTATGGCTGTGATAAAAAAACGGATATAATGATGAACTGGGCAGGTATGAGAACAAGTTGTATGCATGATAATTTGTATACAATAGTAATTTATAAGACTGCCAAGGCTATCAATATATTTAAATAACTGCCTCTTATATGATTGACGGAGAATATGAAGTTATTATTCTAATGAAAAAATCTCAATACAACTACTAATTGTTTTGCGACCCTGTTCATTGTCATAATTTCTTTAAAGCTACAAACTAATATGTTTTTTTTTTTTAATTAATTTTTACATCTTTTTAACATTGACTTAATTACCAATAACTTTGCTAGCTTACTGGTAAACCTTACAAGGTAAAGGTTTACAATAACTTGTAAAGTGACAATAACTTTTATAGTCTTGAATTTTGTAGTCCATTACTTCGGTGAAACTTAATTAATCAATTTTACATTACTTTATCTTTGTTGGAAGCTGCGACCCGTTTTCGCAATGTAGAATTTGTTGCAATTTGTACAGTTTAATTTGTATATGGCTGGTGCTTGCAGATTATTTTTGTTGTTTGTTGTTGATACTATCTGAACTATCCAAATGTAAAAGTGATTAATACCCTTTATAGTTTTGTACTTTGCAGGTTCAGTTGTTTATTTATTGCAAGTTAAGCTTAAGCTTAGTCACTCATAAAATAATATCATTTGTACACAGTATTTTTACATTGTTATGTTGTTAAGACTACTGGATTGGTAGAAAAAATTTGTGTCCCAATTAGTTCAATTTAGGGTTTCAACTTTTCAAAGATTGCAAAATATTTTTAACAAGTTTATAAACTAGCATGAACTTTATTTGAATCTTTTAAAAGGTTTATATATTGTTTAACATTTAATAGAAAATAGGTAAATTATGTTTAAACAGTTTTATTATCTTCTTAGCATCTAGTTTTAAACATATGTATATAATTTGGGCAAAGGTTATAAATTATATAGCTTAAAATTTAATGTTTCATGATGTAACATTTCATAATGAAAATGTTATGTATAGAGCTCATTAAGATCATTCCTTTAAATGCTTTCTATGAAGATTTTTTTAAAATCATTATTTAATTATAGACTTATTTTCATAACTTAAAAATACACTTTACTGTAATTCATTTTGAATAGTGTGTTATAATAGTATCACAAGTTGAACAGTTTATTTTCCTCTTGTGTTACAGCATTTTGGGTAAAACACAGATTGGAGTAATCTATTACATTTTTAGTATATTATATTTATATTGCTTAATGTTTATATTATTATTGTGTTAAAGGCATTATTTTCATGATCTTGTTGCCACATAATAAGTAAACATATTATATTTAATTTTTATGATGGCCTCAGTTGTAGCCTATACAATAAACAAAGCTCATTTTACATGTCCTTCCTTTTCATGGTGTAATTTGTTGCAACAAATTTATTTTAAAATTTATTTAAATTGTTATTGTCATTTCCAATATAAGTTAATATAGCCTGTCAACATATGCTGTTAGTGTGTGGAAATACATCTTTATACTTTTTAAACAAATGTTGGTTGAAAAACTTATCTAAGTTTAAAGTCAGTTTATTGAGAACTAATTGAAACAACATGAAATTTATAACAAAATACCTTCAATGATCAATAAAATTATCAGATATACTGGTGGCAATTTACTGGCATAGTATCAGTGTTGTTAGGGAAATTTATAATGTACAGAATTATAGGTCTTGAACATATCTTCCAAGTGTGTAATATAATATATCGAAATTATAAAATATTTATGTTCAAAATTTTTCCCTAATGGTCTTGAATCAATAATATTACCTAAAACTATTATAAAAATGAAGTTAGCATATGGATGTAAATTAATATTGTTAGTAACAATATACCTATGTAGTAAATAAAAAAAACGTTTTAAATAACAATATTAACATTAAGGACTATTATATATCTTAATCAAGACAAAATATAAAACGTCTAAATAAATGACAAAATGTTAAAGGTAGTATTATAAAAAAAAAAACACTGCATTACTTATTTAGTAAGCTTATCCCTTTGTTGTAAATATATTGTTTTCAGCTGTTTTGATGTTAATAATGTTAGAAAATAGTCATTCTCGTTTTAAAACTTATACAAGCTGTGTACTAAAATCAGTTAAATAATAGGTTAAAATCTATTTTATTTCATAAAAGCGTGTTAATTATTAAATTGACAAACATATATAATTGATATTTTATAAAAACGAGTATCAAATTCAATACAGATTATTAAAAAGATTAAATTCTTGTCAAATGTATACAAATTGTGGTCTTTGAGAATCTGTTGAAACCCTAGCTCTTTAAGGCAGTTCTAATCGATCATTTCCTCTTTTTAATTGCATATTAGCAAACGTCACAAGCTTCTGATTCAATTCGTAGACTGAGCGAATTACAAGAGAAAATTGAAGTAATTTTCGGTCAGGCGAGTGAATAACGTAGTGGTGGGGGAAGGGTCAAGGGGCATTAATAAAGTAACCTCCAACCCAAGACTCACTAATACCCGTCCAGTATCAGTATCAGTAGCGTCAACTAAAGTCAAGAGTTTAGACGTATCACAATGGAGCTCCGTACATTCCTTGTTTTGTGCATTTTGCCAGCTTTTGTTATTGGAGCAAATCAACTAATTCTGAACAAGAAATATAAGCTAGACTTCAGTGAAAACTTCGAAGAATTCATGAAAGCTATAGGTAAGACAAATTATAAATTAACTAGATTAAATATCCAAAGTTGTTAATTATGCTAAGTATAGATTAACTTGTTTTTTTTCAAATTTTATTCCATTATGAAAGAGGATATTATAATTTTTAAGAAGCGTTGGAAACATATTTTTAAGACTGTCAATTTTTAAAATGTCATTTAGATACAATTAATTTATAACGAAATAAACCGACTTCTGGTTAATTTACAATTCTGGATTTAGATGTTAGATTTACGCTAGTTTCTTTTTTGCAATTTATTACTTGCTTTTTTACTTATTTACGTTTTCAATGTCAGTGTAATAAAATATGCTATTCAATAGGCCTATAGCATTTTAACCTACAAAACGTTTAATTAAGACTAAACACTTTTAAATGTTTATAAACTAAACATTGTACGAAAAATAACCATATTTGCATAATAGAAAACAATTAAATTAATAAAACAATGTGATAACACAAAATTATTTAAATGCTTGGAAACCTATTAATAAAAATTGTGTTAGACAAAATTGTCCTACATTACAAGCTAAGACCTATTAGGCCCTAATAATTAAACATTTTTATGTATATTTTTAAGAGTTTAATCAGAATCTCAAATAATAAAATTGCTAATAATGTTTATAACAATAGACTATATATATATATATATATATATATATATATATATATATATATATATATATATATATATATATACACTTTTTTAAAAAAATGTTGAACTATTATGTAGTGGATTGTTAGTAATTTATTAAGTGAAAATAATGTTCTTTGATTATTATTTTGATATTTTAGTTGGGGATTTAGGGATTTACACCTATACTTTATCTGGTGTATATGCTCATGAAATATGCTAATTCTCAGACTTGTTTACTTCCTGTCAAATCTTTTGTGTTCTTTAAAATTTCTCCTAAGATTCTTTCTGATTCGATGGTTGTGTTCGTGTTTGAGCATTTCTTAAGACATGTCTTAACTTTATTAGACAAGTAGATAGAAAAGCTTCAGTCAACTTTGCTCTATCCACCAATTTTATTTTATTAGGCACTGTTTCTTGGGGATTACATCTAACAAATGTAAATATTGCAATTTTACATTATTTTTTTAATAATTTTATTTGTTCAAGTATTTTTTTAAAAATGGCTTCCTTTAAATCTTACTATTAAAAAAAAAGTTAGTTTGGCTAAATATTTTTTGAAATATTTTTCTACATTGATTAAACGAAAATTCATATTATAAATTCAATTTTATATTAGAAGATTGTAAATTTTGATATTCTTAATCAGTGAATTTCAAACTTTTTAAAGATTGTGTACTTTCTCGCTATTAAGTAGAATTAAAAATCTTTATCAAAAAAATTGTTTGTACTATTGTATAGATTATCTTCATTTTTTGTCTTTACATAAGTTACCGTATTTAAAAATACATTTCAAATGTTGTAAACCATAGAGGTTACAAATTTTAAATATACAAACTAACCTCCATTCTACTAACATTCTTGAAAATCTTTTTAATAATGTTACCAGAAAAAGATAGCTTTAGCAAACAAAAACTAATTTACCAACGTAAGCCAATTGCACATGCCTACGTCTTAATACATGCATACCTAAGGAAAATGGAGATCATAGTTCAGTTCAGCAATCGGAGAGTTTGCGTGAGAAATTTGATTTTTCTATTTTTTTTAACGAAATTTATCTTAATCGCATACTTTGTATCTAGTTTAATATAACCCTATAGTCATATAGCCTAACAACTCGTGAAGAATTAACTAGTTTAGTAAGGAATGTGTTTTTTTAAAGTGAGGCAGTGTGGTTATGTTTATACGACGATAATTTATGTAAATGTTAACAATTATTTATGGATTTTCTTCCAAATAAAATATTTGAAAATATTTTAGTTTTTTGTAATTAAAGTATAAACCTTAGGACAAACTAGGTAAAAAATTGTGGGTGTAACCTGGTATTTTAGACTCGTAGAGTCAAACATATTACAAGTGAATCTCTTTGTGCTTCCGCCAAACAAAACTATACTATTTTCTTATTATAACAAATCGTAATTTCGATGTTTTAACAAATTTGATGAGAAAAATCGAATTCAATTAAAAACCATTTTATTGGGTCTGCATAAATACTGTAATACAATCTGCACAAGTACTGTTAAGTACTTGAGTCATGAATAAATAAACTATTAATCTCTTATATTCGTAGGCTAATCACATAGAAGAATGAAATAAAGTAGTAATACAGTACATAAAAGCTGTACTATTACTGTGTATACAAATTGAACAATATGATTTTATAAACAGATAAAATTACATATAGCAGACAGTTCTGCACGGTTCCAGTATTACGACTACTTGGCCTATTCTTACCATATTGATTACATATTCATATAGCCTATTACAAATTCTTGTAATGTTCCTAACAACACAGTTCTGCACGGTTCGAGTATTACGACTACTTGGCCTATTCTTACCATATTGATTACATACTCATATAGCCTATTACAAATTCTTGTAATGTTCCTAATAACACAGTTCTGCACGGTTCCAGTATTACGACTACTTGGCCTATTCTTACCATATTGATTACATATTCATATAGCCTATTACAAATTCTTGTAATGTTCCTAACAACACAGTTCTGCACGGTTCCAGTATTACGACTACTTGGCCTATTCTTACCATATTGATTACATATTCATATAGCCTATTACAAATTCTTGTAATGTTCCTAACAACACAGTTCTGCACGGTTCCAGTATTACGACTACTTGGCCTATTCTTACCATATTGATTACATATTCATATAGCCTATTACAAATTCTTGTAATGTTCCTAACAACACAGTTCTGCACGGTTCCAGTATTACGACTACTTGGCCTATTCTTACCATATTGATTACATATTCATATAGCCTATTACAAATTCTTGTAATGTTCCTAACAACACAGTTCTGCACGGTTCCAGTATTACGACTACTTGGCCTATTCTTACCATATTGATTACATATTCATATAGCCTATTACAAATTCTTGTAATGTTCCTAACAACACAGTTCTGCACGGTTCCAGTATTACGACTACTTGGCCTATTCTTACCATATTGATTACATATTCATATAGCCTATTACAAATTCTTGTAATGTTCCTAACAACACAGTTCTGCACGGTTCCAGTATTACGACTACTTGGCCTATTCTTACCATATTGATTACATATTCATATAGCCTATTACAAATTCTTGTAATGTTCCTAACAACACAGTTCTGCACGGTTCCAGTATTACGACTACTTGGCCTATTCTTACCATATTGATTACATATTCATATAGCCTATTACAAATTCTTGTAATGTTCCTCACAACTTATAATGATGGTTCCTTATATCAGAAGAAGGAACGCCTTTAGCAGTAAAGTCTGCGTAGAGAAGGAATCCTTTTATTTTTTATTTGGTATTTCAAACTTGAGCTATGTACAATAGTATACTGCTGTACAGTAGAGTCTCGATAATTGGAGGTAGATGGGACCGAGACCCCCTCGGATTACCGAAAACTAGGTTTACACGGAAATACGTCCCTGTACATTATAAAGAATAGGGATTCTAATGAACCATAATACTATACTTAAGAAGGCACAAAATACGTTTATAGAACTGTATTGATCACAGTACTCAGATAAGCTAAAGTTGCTTTGGCATACATTGTTCATCACGGTTGCTACATTTGTTGGAAAAAGTTATAAATTCAAGTGTCTTCTGCGTCTGCTTATCAGATAGTTTTCGAGCTGTGGTGTCATGAGGACGTCGTATCAGAAGCACATCTGGTGGCGTGGTGTCTGTTATTCAATATAGTGCATTGCAGTTTCCAAGGCGGCCGTTCCTTCACCGTGACTTATTTTCTTTTCTTTACTGTCTCGTCGTACCTTCATCTTTATTCTCGTCATCACTGCCTTCAGTAGTTTCTTGTACATTTCAATAGTCTTACCCTGTCTTATTGCTACTTACGTTCGTCCTTACTCATCCATTGTCGTACGCCCTTACTCATCCATTGACGTACGTCCTTACTCATCCATTGACGTGCGTCATCCATTGACGTGCGTCCTTACTCATCCATTGTCGTACGTCCTTACTCATCCATTGACGTGCATCCTTACTCATCCATTGACGTTCGTCCTTACTCATCCATTGTCGTACGTCCTTACTCATCCATTGACGTACGTCCTTACTCATCCATTGACGTACGTCCTTACTCATCCATTGACGTGCGTCCTTACTCATCCATTGACGTACGTCCTTACTCATCCATTGACGTGCATCCTTACTCATCCATTGACGTACGTCCTTACTCATCCATTGACGTTCGTCCTTACTCATCCATTGTCGTACGTCCTTGCTCATCCATTGACGTACGTCCTTACTCATCCATTGACGTGCGTCATCCATTGACGTGCGTCCTTACTCATCCATTGACGTACGTCCTTACTCATCCATTGACGTGCATCCTTACTCATCCATTGACGTACGTCCTTACTCATCCATTGACGTTCGTCCTTACTCATCCATTGACGTGCAGCCTTACTCATCCATTGACGTACGTCCTTACTCATCCATTGACGTACGTTCTTACTCATCCATTGACGTACGTCCTTACTCATCCATTGACGTGCATCCTTACTCATCCATTGACGTTCATCCTTACTCATCCATTGATGTACGTCCTTACTCATCCATTGACGTGCATCCTTACTCATCCATTGACGTTCGTCCTTACTCATCCATTGTCGTACGTCCTTACTCATCCATTGGCGTACGTCCTTACTCATCCATTGACGTACATCCTTACTCATCCATTGACGTGCGTCATCCATTGACGTGCGTCCTTACTCATCCATTGACGTACGTCCTTACTCATCCATTGACGTGCATCCTTACTCATCCATTGACGTACGTCCTTACTCATCCATTGACGTTCGTCCTTACCCATCCATTGTCGTACGTCCTTACTCATCCATTGACGTACGTCCTTACTCATCCATTGACGTGCGTCCTTACTCATCCATTGACGTACGTCCTTACTCATCCATTGACGTGCATCCTTACTCATCCATTGACGTACGTCCTTACTCATCCATTGACGTTTGTCCTTACTCATCCATTGACGTGCAGCCTTACTCATCCATTGACGTACGTCCTTACTCATCCATTGACGTACGTCCTTACTCATCCATTGACGTACGTTCTTACTCATCCATTGACGTACGTCCTTACTCATCCATTGACGTACGTTCTTACTCATCCATTGACGTACGTCCTTACTCATCCATTGACGTACGTTCTTACTCATCCATTGACGTACGTCCTTACTCATCCATTGACGTACGTTCTTACTCATCCATTGACGTACGTCCTTACTCATCCATTGACGTACGTTCTTACTCATCCATTGACGTACGTCCTTACTCATCCATTGACGTACGTCCTTACTCATCCATTGACGTTCGTCCGTATTATCGACATTTTCACACCCTGAGATCTTGATAAAATATCTCAAACCTGTTTCTTGTTGTGAATCTATGTCACAGTCAACAGTTTTATTATGACTCATGACTTACTTAATGTTTCTTCTTTTATTTCGTTCCATGATTCGGTTATACAGTGCACAACGTCTTTAGCTGTAATATTTTTGTAAAGCCTACAATGCTTTCTTCCCCTTCAGTCGCTTCCAAGAGATTGTTAAAGGTAACGAGTGTACTTTGCTCATACATTCCAGAACACCTTGATCCATCGGCTGGATTGGGCTCGTAACAGTTGTGGGCAGAGCCTACAATGCTTTCTTCCCCTTCAGTCGCTTCCAAGAGATTGTAAAAAGTAACGAGTGTACTTTGCTCATACATTCCAGAACACCTTGATCCATCGGCTGGATTGGGCTCGTAACAGTTGTGGGCAGAGCCTACAAAGCTTTCTTCCCCTTCAGTCGCTTCCAAGAGATTGTTAAAGGTAACGAGTGTACTTTGCTCATACATTCCAGAACACCTTGATCCATCGGCTGGATTGGGCTCGTAACAGTTGTGGGCAGAGCCTACAAAGCTTTCTTCCCCTTCAGTCGCTTCCAAGAGATTGTTAAAGGTAACGAGTGTACTTTGCTCATACATTCCAGAACACCTTGATCCATCGGCTGGATTGGGCTCGTAACAGTTGTGGGCAGAGCCTACAATGCTTTCTTCCCCTTCAGTCGCTTCCAAGAGATTGTTAAAGGTAACGAGTGTACTTTGCTCATACATTCCAGAACACCTTGATCCATCGGCTGGATTGGGCTCGTAACAGTTGTGGACAGAGCCTACAAAGCTTTCTTCCCCTTCAGTCGCTTCCAAGAGATTGTTAAAGGTAACGAGTGTACTTTGCTTGATCCATCGCCTGGATTGGGTTCGTAACATTTGCGGATAGAACTAAAGCACGGATATCGTCAGGCCACAGTTGATATTTATCGGGATGCGACGGTGCATTGTCTAACCGTAAATAATTTGAATTTTTTTGTATATAGATAAAATATCTGAAATAGAAATAGGCTAGAATTTAACGGAACCTCGGAAAATCAGGATTCGGATTTTCGAGATTCTGCTGTATATTATTCTGTCAGCTAGTATGCTTGGAGCCGCTCTCTCTTTATCCTGAGTAAGGGCAGGTCTATTTCCCCCGATTAGACAACTCTTTATTTCCCCGATAGAGAGTATCATCTGTCATGAGTGTATTCTCTTTGCTTGAATCCTATCTACATTTACAATCCTAACCAATAACAGTCTTCATGTCTGATCGCCTTAAATGTTTAAAAATAGTACCGTACATCTAATATGGTAGCTATTTCGCGTTTGCTTCTAGTAGGCAAAAGACTTTTCATTTCTTTTTAGTGAGGATAAATTAACGGTTATAGAAAAATATCACAAAAAAACGTTTTACATGGAATTGTGAGCGTAATATAAAGGGGGTATTTTACACAGGCCTTCTATTGGAGAAATCCTAGAGCCATTCCAAAGGCGCATATTACGCGATACTGCGTAGTAAACGGGTGTGCCTTAACATTGCCTTACGGGTGCGCCTTAACATTGCCGTACGCATCAAATTTCGTTAAAACAAGTAATATTAAAAAAAAAAATTATAATAATATCCTACTGAGGTTAACAGATAGTGTTATGATAGTGTGTGGTAACCATGGCAACAGTTTAAGGTTGTACAATGGAGGTTTCGACAATAACCAGATGGAGGGGGGGAAGTTCATATACATCTTTAAGATATAGTTTTAGGAATTGGAAAGTTGGCGCAGTGCCAAGGCGCGTTAGACATCAAACATGAAGATTCAAAGTTCGAATTCGGGTGGACCTCGCTAATTTTTTAATTTAATTATTGAATAAATATTTGAAAAAAATGTATTGACATCAATTATCGTCCGGTATAGGTTTAAAAAAATGTATTTGAACTTCATTGAATGAACAAAAACGTATTTTATTAACGGTTGAAAATTTGTGCAATATATATGTATCAGGGGAGTGTGAGCTAATAGAAGGAATTTAAAAAAGACTATTTGCTGATGTTATTTTAGGTCTATGACGAGGCTATATAATTCTTTTTAACAAGAGAGTATTTTTTTCGAAATCCTCAAAGGTTACTAGCCTCAAAGAAACTGTATTTAAAATAATTAACGTAGGTCTATAAGTAATCCTTAAATAAACGTGTTTAAATTTGTTAAATACTCCTTTTTGTAAATTTTAAGATGTCAATTTATTAACTTGTATGCAGTAAAATATTATGTATAGGGGCCTAATAGTAAATTTTCGCTTACAATATTTAAAAACTTGTTTTTATTAAATGAGCGTAAATAGATAAAGCGTATAAATAAAACCGTAAAATC
The DNA here is from genome assembly GCA_036971475.1 of Prosapia bicincta. NCBI lineage: Eukaryota > Metazoa > Arthropoda > Insecta > Hemiptera > Cercopidae > Prosapia > Prosapia bicincta. Next base: position 2,246,287 of record JBAIZL010000376.1, on the reverse strand, counting down.
TTTAGAAATTGTTTCCAGAAGAGTTTTATTTCCAATCATTTCACCATGAAACAGTGTCACCGTAGTCCTTAAGAATAGAAAAACTGCTCCACACATCTGTGTTCTAAATTGGCCGAATCAGAATTCATTTGTTTGGAAGATTTAACCCTTGGCCTACACTACCTTCACCTACATTAGGCAGTTTTTTGCGAATGTAAATTCTATTAACACGTAAGTGAAACCCAAGAGCTTGCAACATCCATGTGTTAAATAGGCTTGACATCAACACCATACAAATTACAGCTCACAGCAGAATAGAATTCGAAGCACGCAGGTCAGGTCTATCGATTGTCAAGGCTGTTTTCTAAGACGAATGGTATTAGGAAATTTTTACTTCGCGCTAATTAAACTCAAATACAGTATCTAAAAACGTAGCTGTTTCCCCTACACATATTTAGAAACGAGGAATTTTACTGAAGGGAAATTTGCTATTTGATCTACATCAGTCAATAACACAAAAACAACTGTTTCTGTGAAATAGACCTAGTTTCTCCACATCCTTTGTAGCCTAAGTACTCGTATGAATACGACACGGGAAGATAAGTGTAACCTACATAAATTGCGCAGCATCCCGCTTTACTGGAACTTTATTGCGACCTCGTCCGGTCGGAAGGCCGCATAACGAATAGAGACCGAATGAGAAAATTACTACACATGACAACGTGAGGAAAATTACAGGCCGGCCAGGTCACGGGTGGGTTGATCAAAGTCCTGCGTTAACAAGAAAACAAATAAAAATACTTAAAAGCTGTAATTTAAAGACACTTAACGCCTAAGTATATTACATAAACGCCAAGGTTTATTGCTATGAAACGTTTCGCACTGTTTGCGATTTGCGAATCCCACATCGCATTAACAGGGCCGTAAAGTTTATCACTTGGCCATAAAGTGTGAGGTAAAAATGCGGTTTTGGCGTCAGTATTTGCTTTCCAAATTAACGATTTAGGGGGAGAGCGTTGTTCCAAGTATTAGTTTAAGATATACAAATTCATTATTGAATTTTATGTTTTTTTACTTTTAAAAAAACCGTAAGATATTTTTGCGTCACTTTTAATCCGCAACTGGCCTTTGAAAACAAGAGATCCTGTAAACACAAGTTTTTGAGATTTACGCTTTAGAGTCTATTTTATGGAAATATGAGTGGAAAGAGTGGTGAGGGGGCCGACGGGCGTTAACGGAATAGTGTTCTCTTAAAATTTTCCAGAATAAATTTAGCATCATGTTTGATGTAGTCACCTCTTCCCAGTTAAGAGACTGTCTACTCCAGTGGCGTGTACAGGATTTGATTGGGGGGGGGGTGTAGGTCAACTCTACTTAACTACCAAAAATAAACACTTTCATTTTGCTTTTGGTTTTTTAGAAATAGTTGTTTTTACTTGGGCAATATGAAAAAAAGTATTTTTTAAAATGTATAATCAGGATAGTTTTCAGATTCAAGATACACTCTGTAGGCCTATTCCATAACTCTTGTCTTGTTCGCGTCTTCATATCCATCCCTTTATATTCGCATAATGTTTTGTTACGTTACTTCGCGTAAGCAAGAAGATTATCACGACCCATTCAGGGAAGTCGAGCCACGGTTCTCCCTCATTCATAGTCCCGTAGAAACCTCATATTCCTATAGGATAAGTCCTATAAACGCATTCAGTAACTTGTAACAAAATGTTTGTTTCCGTCAATCATGTCTCAGCAACGATGTTGTCATCCTCAGTAACTGCCAACACTAACTGAGTATAACAGTGTTGAAGCAGTGAGTCATCATGGGAACATGGCTGCAGAAACGGATTAAAACATTTTATTGCCAGTGACATTGTGTTTGTACTTACACAGACTTCTGTAGTATATTAATTTTACAAAGCAAGGTATATTTTAAAAAAAATTCAAGATGGGATGAATGTGCTCGATTTTTTTTACAAACATTCTACATTCCCATTATAAATGAGTGCATCTGGTAGGCAAGTATAGAAGTTAGGCCGGGCCCTAATCTCCCGCATTAATGTCACATCATCGACATGAATAGTCTTGAAGGATTCTCGCCTTAAAAATTATGGTGTCCGGCTACGTAATATTAAATATGTGTATAGGCCATAGAAAACTAGGTGAAGCCTGACTGTGAGTGAAAGCAGAAGTCTGCTAAACGTTTCCCTTTTCATGTTTAGTTGGCAGCTTGCGTACTGGCTGACCGTGAGGAGAAAGGAAGCGTCATCAGCGCCCGGGTTGATACTGTCACGTTCGTGGTTGGCGCCTGCAAGTCCAGGGCGGCAACCCGAATTACAACGAAATGTTCATTTTTGGGGTCACGACGGAAGACTAAATTGTTTACTGCTCGCTGTCAGTAAATTAGCGTTGTGACAAAAAATATTAATGCGTGGATATCGAGGAGTATGTAAGACTTGTCTCTTTGGTGAAATATAATCTACAGATTTATATAAATGAGGCCTTATATATGATTTCAAAATCGCCAGAACGTAATGGATAGGCACTTCTGTACAACCCCGATATAGGTTAGGTTCCCTTCAGACCCTGTTCTAGACCACGTAGAGCCTACATCAGACCATGGTGTACATCAGACTGTGACTCACCAGTCAAGATATTTCACCTAAATCAAGTGCAAAAGGGTTTTCTGGCCCTACCTTAATCTTACTTGTATTTACAACCCTTTGGCATCCTTCATAAGCCACATTATGAAAAAATAAAATGCAGTCGCATTATTCAAAACATAAAATCCATAAATTTAAGCAAAACACTGTATAAGTTAGGAGGCAGGCTTATATTTGTATCTCGTAACATCTGCAACAAAATAATTAGATTAATATTGGAGGTCCAGATAACGGGAATAGAGCTCTCTTAAACACGGTTAGGAAATTTGTCTACCGAAGACAAGGCATTTCATCCAAGTAGATGTAGTTAATAAGATAAAAAAGAGAGGCTATATCGCTTCTGGAAGGGACTGGGACCTAGACTTTACCAGTCTACCAGTACTGTCCCAGTATGTCCTTGTACTTTCCCTGTTCGAAAGAGGCATACGTTTCTTCGTCCCAGTGTTCTTGATTCAGCGATGAGTCCCAGAGTCTTCCCTTTTCCCAGGCTCAACACTTTCCTCGCCCACCTAGTTAATAATCTGCATTTAGCATCTCCTGCATCAAGTTCTAAGTAATAGATACATCCTGGGTTTACGTTAGTCAGTGAGTAGTAATGATGAACCTTTTGACAGATGTCGATCTCTTTATAAGAATCTTTATCATGTGTCCAATAAAACCCCAAGAAATCTTCGTTTTACAAATCAGTAGCGATATCCGCAGAGATTCCTTTTCGGTCCACGTACAAAGGAACAACTTGCAATACCCGCGAAACCACGAGAGTTAAATTTCCAAATTTGTAACAATAATAATAATAATATTTAAAGTTTAAACATTTTAAATATATTGCTTTACAAACGTAAAATTTTGATCCATTTACACTTTCCACTATTTGGTGAGGAAAAAATACAAAATTAATTCGAGCCTTCTTTAAATGTTATAAAATCCAAATTGTTCAATGTCTTTGGCAAACTCAACAAAATTTACGTGCAATAAAAAATTGTAGCACATTACTTTTTGAAGCTATGAAATTAGGTCTGGGGAAGAAGAACTGGACTGAGCTAATTGCAGATAAATTCAACATTGACCTTGAACCTCTGAGACAGGCAGATTTATACATTCTGACAGCTGTAGAACCGTAATCTGCTAACTTTAGAAAAACTGCTCCGGTTTTCGAACCGTGCTCAAAACGGATGTTTGCAAAAACATAACTTTCTCTAAACAACAAATAGGTTAACGACCCTCATCATGCAGGGAACCAGTTCTCTGACCTCTTCGCGGGCAAGGAAGTCTGACTTGCATATTGGCAAATCTAGCCCGTAATTGGCGGAATTACAACCGTACTCTGGCGTTTCACAATTACTTCCGAGCATCGATAAATCTTTCGTAGACTACATTAAAGCATATTCTTAACAAATCATAAAATTGTGTCCGAAAGGAGAACTACGTTTATTGTAAACCTGTAGTGAAGAAGGGGCGTGAATTCGAAAAGACATTTTCTTTATACATAAAGTGACAGCATTACATATTTCATTAAAATAAATCAGATTATTAAAAAAATAACAAGCATTGCTTTAGGTAGTTAAGTTGAGATCGTGACTAACGCGAATTAGATCGACCATGATGCAAATTTTCTTACGAGATAAATCTAGGGTAAGAGGTTTTTACACCTCAATTACGTCTCACCCAGAAAACCTCCTGCCTTGCAGACACCCCTCCTACACCTACCAGCAGCCATTGTCGGTGCAGACACTGCATAGCCTCGGGGACCACCAAACCCCTCCTTCTCTGACTGACAGACTTCACTTCTCAAAGCCATATATCCGTATTCCGCAGGTAAGGGGGGTTATATTTATACATTTCGCATAGCAGAAGCACCTCAAATGCCTTTGTAAATTCCTCTTCAGGTAAGCGACACTTGTTACGTAAGACACAATTTTCCTCTACAGCATCAGGTGACCATAATGTCCTTCTTTCTTATTACTTCAGTTCCACTTTGCTCTCCTTACGAGGGCGTAACATATAGAAGCTTTATTACAATCCGTTACAGTAGATCTATTTGCCTACTTCAGATGCCATGATAGGGCCAGGGGTTTTGTGTCCTACCCAACCCATGGCCATTACAGTTCCACTTTGCTCTCCTTGCGAGGGCGTAACATATAGAAGCTTTATTACAATCCGTTACAGTAGATCTATTTGCCTACTTCAGATGCCATGATAGGGCCAGGGGTTTTGTGTCCTACCCAACCCATGGCCATTACAGTTCCACTTTGCTCTCCTTACGAGGGCGTAACATATAGAAGCTTTATTACAATCCGTTACAGTAGATCTATTTGCCTACTTCAGATGCCATGATAGGGCCAGGGGTTTTGTGTCCTACCAAACCCATGTCCATTACAGTTCCACTTTGCTCTCCTTACGAGGGCGTAACATATAGAAGCTTTATTACAATCCGTTACAGTAGATCTATTTGCCTACTTCAGATGCCATGATAGGGCCAGGGGTTTTGTGTCCTACCCAACCCATGGCCATTACAGTTCCACTTTGCTCTCCTTACGAGGGCGTAACATATAGAAGCTTTATTACAATCCGTTACAGTAGATCTATTTGCCTACTTCAGATGCCATGATAGGGCCAGGGGTTTTGTGTCCTACCCAACCCATGGCCATTACAGTTCTACTTTGCTCTCCTTACGAGGGCGTAACATATAGAAGCTTTATTACAATCCGTTAAAGTAGATCTATTTGCCTACTTCAGATGCCATGATAGGGCCAGGGGTTTTGTGTCCTACCCTACCCATGGCCATTACAGTTCCACTTTGCTCTCCGTACGAGGGCGTAACATATAAAAGCTTTATTACAATCCGTTACTGTAGATCTATTTGCCTACTTCAGATGCCATGATAGGGCCAGGGGTTTTGTGTCCTACCCAACCCATGGCCATTACAGTTCCACTTTGCTCTCCTTACGAGGGCGTAACATATAGAAGCTTTATTACAATCCGTTAAAGTAGATCTATTTGCCTACTTCAGATGCCATGATAGGGCCAGGGGTTTTGTGTCCTACCCTACCCATGGCCATACAGTTCCACTTTGCTCTCCTTACGAGGGCGTAACACATAGAAGCTTTATTACAATCCGTTAAAGTAGATCTATTTGCCTACTTCAGATGCCATGATAGGGCCAGGGGTTTTGTGTCCTACCCAACCCATGGCCATTACAGTTCCACTTTGCTCTCCATACGAGGGCGTAACACATAGAAGCTTTATTACAATCCGTTAAAGTAGATCTATTTGCCTACTTCAGATGCCATGATAGGGCCAGGGATTTGTATCCTACCCTACCAATGGCCGTTACAGTTCCACTTTGTTCTCCTTACGAGGGCATAACTTGTAGAAGCTTTATTACAATGCGTTACAGTAGATCTATTTGCCTACTTCAGATGCCATGATAGGGCCAGGGGTTTTGTGCCCTACCCTACCCATGGCCGTTACAGTTCCACTTTGCTCTCCTTACGAGGGCGTAACATATAGAAGCTTTATTACAATCCGTTAAAGTAGATCTATTTGCCTACTTCAGATGCCATGATAGGGCCAGGGGTTTTGTGTCCTACCCTACCCATGGCCATACAGTTCCACTTTGCTCTCCTTACGAGGGCGTAACACATAGAA